>CM040438.1:63308835-63847756 GCA_022702705.1 Papilionanthe hookeriana x Papilionanthe teres | reverse complement strand
TATCATATATATATATATATATATATATATATATATATATATATATATATATATATATATATATATATATATATATATATATATATATACACACACACACACACACACATACATATAAAAATGGCAGTTGAGGATGGAGTGCCTCTTCTAGGGTTTCCATGGAGGTTCTGACAGTGGTGCTAGCTCTGGCTGCATTCACTGGCATGGGTGAGCTATTGTTGGAAAGGGAAGGTTGATGGTGGAACTTCAAAGTAATTGTTTCTCATCCTTGGGCCTTCCCGGGCTACTAAATTTTAAATATTTGGGTAACTTTTCTGTTCCAATGGTTTCTTCCTCTAGTGGTTGAGTGGACGGGAGGTTGTTAGGTTGTTTGGGTTTCTTGGACTACTCCTTTGAAATTTTGCTTGTGGCTTGGGGACTGTTATTCGAACTTTCGCTTGTGGCTCGGGAACTGTGGGATGTTTTTACCCTTCCCGGGTTCACTGGTTTTGAAAGTTATTGTGCTTTGTGTCTTGTGTTTTATGTGATCTCTGTTGTTGTGGAGTACCATTTTCTGCTATGATGGCTCAACCAATTGATGTGGGAACTAATGCATCTTGGGCCGAAGTTACCTATGCAAAAGTCGTCGGAAACAGTAAAAATGTTCTTTTAGATCCTGATTTGTTGTTTTTCCACAAGTGTTTTATGATACTGCAGCTGGAAAAGGTTACTGTCCTTGCATACATCCAATAGGTAATAAGGAAGGATTACCTGCTGTATATTTCACTGAATAAGAGCTAAATATCTTGAATGATGAGGATAAGTTGACTCTCATTAGTAGGTTTATTTTTGGGACATCCTAAAATGGATATGGTCAGAAGTTACTTTAATTCACTACACTTCACTGGAGCTTGGAAATTAGGGCTCCTTTATGTTAGACACCTACTCATCCAACTCAATAATGAGGAGGATTAAGCTAAATTGTTTGCAAAACAAACTATCACAATTGAAGGGACTGATATGAAGTTATTAAAATGAACACCGAACTTTGATCCTAGTAAGGAACCTCCTTTAGTTCCCATTTTGTTTAAATTCACTGATTTACCTTTCAGGTTCTTTAACAGTAATGCTTTATTCAACATAACAAAGCCTTAGGTATTCCTTTGAAAATAGATACTCCTACTTATATTAAGGCAAGGCATGCTGCTGCTAGAGCTTTTATAGAGAGGGACATAACCCTCCCTGAAATTTACAGAATCTGGATTGGTTCAGATAAGGAGGGAGCTTGGCAAGAAGCGGTGATGGAACAAACACCCTACTACTACCACCAATGCAGAATGTTTTGGGCATACCAAAGAAAGATGCTATAGACTACATCCTCCAGCAAAAAGAGTCTCCAATAATCCCTCTAGGGGATCAGATGGTATTACTATGGAAGAGCCTGCTCCTCATGCCGAGAAGCAGGGAATTGAGGCTATTATTTCCCCTTGTATTTCCACTGTAGCTGTTGCAGAGGTGGGGGAAAAATAAAGAAACTGAAAAAACTACTATAATCACCCCTACTCAGTCCACTACCTCCCCCTAAGAGGCAGAAAAGGTGGAGGAAAGATTTGAAGTTGTAAGTCCATAACAGAAAGTTATTGCTAATATGAAGAAGGTCTTGGATGAAGATTGTCACATTCAAACATTTTAGAAGAAGAAAAAAATCAAATCTGAATTGTAGAAACTGATTTTAGCTCAATCTATCACAGGGGTTGGCGTATCTATGGCTGGTCCATCTTCTTATCATGTTAGAGGAAGGACCAAATCAAGATCCCAACCAACAGCTAAACTTCCTCCACAATATGATTAAGTTCCTTTGCAGGAACATTAGGGGCATTGCACACCCCTTATCCTTTAAAAGACTTCAATCTTTAAATAAAAAACATAAGTTACGGTGTATTTCTATCCTTGAACCTATGGTTCATAAATATCTAGAAAAACTTCTCAATAAGTTCTCTAAATTTTATCATTTTGCAAACAACAAAAAAAAATCTAGATTCTCTGTGAAAAAGGGATTAGTTGGTGTATTTTAGTAGCTCACAAGCAATTTGTCCATATAAATTTCCAAATTAATGGTCATGTTGATATGCAACCTTTATTTACGTAGTGTAACAAGTCAGATAGAGAGGAACTGTGGTCTAATTTGCACACTATCAGTAGTAATATAAACTCTCCATGGCTGGTTAGGGGAGATTTCAACTTTATAGGAAACTCACCTGATTTTGTGACAACATCCTCTCAGTTGGACTGCTTGATTTGGGGTATCAAGCACCTGATTTTACTTGGAAGAGGGGAAGAGCGTGGGAAAGGTTGGATAAGTTTCTAGTCAATGGGCACTGGTTTTCCAATTTTTTGTACACGTTTTTTACACACCTACCACTTGCTGGGTCTAATTACAGACCACTTTTGTTATCTATTACTATTCCTCCTGAAAATGGTACTCCACCTCCCTTTATATATATAAATATGTGGTATGGACACATCTCTTTCCTTCAATTTGTTGCTACTCTTTGGGATATATCAAACCATTCTGACCTCTGGACTAAGTTATATCTACTTCATCTAAGGGTGAGCAAGGGACTCAGAAAGTGGGGTTGGGACACTTTTGGCAATGTGTTTTATACTGTGGTTAATCCTGAGAAGGAGGTGCTGACTTTAGAATGTGAGGTTCAAAAGGGAGTAGCACAAGAGATTTCACTCATAATGGCCCAAGAAAATTATTAAAATAGGAGCAATTTTTAAAACAGAAAGTAGCTGTTAGTATTTTTACTAATGGGGACAAGAATACAAAATTTTACCATGCATATATCAAATATAATAACAAATGCAACACAATCCATTCTATCCAAAATGAGGATAGAGTATGGCTCCAGGAAAACACTGATATTGCTAGGAGTGTCGGGTTTTACTTCAAAAACCTGCTAACTCAGTCCTCGGCTGATAGAACTCCCATAGACAAATCACTATTCCTTGGAGAATTCTAATATACAAACGCACTTGAGTTGACTGACCCTCCTACTGAGATGGAAGTATGGCAGGCACTGAATTTTATAGATAGTTCTAAAGCAGCAGTTTCTGATGGCTTCACTGCTTACTTCTATAAGAAAGCATGGAGCATTATCAAAGCTGAGGTAGTTCTTGCAATAAGGGTCGAATCTTCATAGCTATTTCTATAGTTCTACCTCTGTTCTTGTACCAATAAATACTGAACATAAAAACTAAGATCAGTTCAAACCTATGTGCCTAACTTCTGTCATCAGCAAGTTCATTGTAAAAAGATTGAAACCTCATCTGGATAAAATTATCAGTCACAATCAGTCTACCTTTGTCCATAACAGATCTATTACAGATAATGTACTGTTAGCTCAGGAACTTATTCTGGACCTGAAGAAGCCTTGTAAGGGTGGCAATATTATCTACAAGTTGGGTCTCAGGAAGGCATATGCTACAATCAGTTGGGACTTCATAATGGAGGTGCTTACTGCTAGGGGATTTTCTAAAGCCTTCTGTAATCTCATCTATAGATGACTATCCACTAACTGTCACTCTATACTAATCAATGAACAAAGTGGGGGTTCCTTTTCTGCTTCTAGGGGATTAAATCAAGTAGACCCCCTCTCTCCTATAACATTTATACTAGTTATGGACTATATATCAAGATTACTTAATACTAAAATTCTTAATAGGAGCTACTCAAGATATCACCATAAATCAAATGAGGCAATTTCTCACCTAATTTATGCAGATGACATTATGATATTTTCAAATGGAAGCAGAATGACTGTCAAACGAGTTAGTCAATGCCTCCAACTGTTTGAGTCTAACTCTGGGATGTTGTTTAACCCTGGGAAGTGTAATATCTTGTTCAACAAAAGAATAAACCCCAACGATAAGCATTGGATATTAGAATACACTAGCTTCTCCTGCTCCCAACTTTCGATTAAGTATCTAGGGGTTCTCCTTCTATCTGGTAGAGTGAAACAAATCCAATTTGATGAGATTATTAAAAAAATCTCTACCCAACTCTCAAGTTGGACTTATTCCTTTCTATTCAATAGAGGTACAATATTAAAGAGCATTCTTACCACTTTCCCTTCCTACACCTTACAACAGACAAACATTAAGAAAAGCACACAGATTCAGTTCGAAAGGATTTTCATTAGATTCCTGTGGGCTGGCCAAAGGAAGCAGCTTCATTGGGCTTCTTGACAGAGAGTAGTTAAACCTATTTGGGCTGGAGGATGATCTACCTATAAAAAATACTCATTTTTATGCCTTATTTATGATTCAATTCTTAAAGATATTATACTTTAATGAAAGGTATTTTCATGTTCTTAGATGTAGATGATTAAAAAGAGTCCAAGAAAGAAAAAGAAGGAAAAAGGAGTAAAAAGGAGCAAAAAATGGAGCTTATGGAGCAAATTTTGAAAATATTGGCCTGGCGTCTAAGCACCAGAGTCTGGGACCTAAGCGTCAGTTCGATACAGATGCTGTTAAGTTTTTTTTTATGACTTTAGGCAGTTATTTTGACGGTGTTAAGCGGTTATTGGAGCTTCTAGAAGACTGGAAGTTACACCTAATATATAGGACATGTGATACAATGTATTTGGACACAAGGAAACGGTCTGGATCACGAAGAGGTGCTAAAGACCTGGTCACGGAGTCCGGTGCCTAGGCGCCAGATCCCGGCGCCTAAGTGCGACAGTTACCTTCTAGAAGATACACTGAATTTGGATGAATTTTGAAGAGGTGCCTTAAGTAACCCCTGGTCAAATTCAGAGCTCTATAAATAGGAGCCCATTCTATAGAGAAAATCGCACCAAAACCCCCCTCTTAGTACACATACCCATTTTAGCATATTCTCTCTCATCTCTAGTTTAATATAGTCTTTTCCATACTTATGGTGCCACTTTATTTTGTATCTAGTGAGTTTATTTTGAGTGTTTATTGTGTGTAATTGCTATTGGAGTCTTTCATCATTGTTTTGGAGTTAGTAGAAGTCAGCAGATCTCTCGAAGGAACACTTCAGATAAGTATTTGTATTTTGGTTCAAAATTTTATAAATATGTTTTGTTGTGTTTTTTTAATTAGTTATGAGTAGTTAGTTATCTTTCGCCTTTCACTTATGAAAAGATTATAAATTAATTAAATTTTGTAGGAGAATTAAATATAAAATATTTTAAATTATTGTGGTGATATTAAAACCTGATCTTAGTTTACTTTTTAAATTGATCATTCAATTTGTTAAAATCTGTTGAAGAATTTTGAGACCTATCTAGAGATAAATTCTTAACTAGTAGATATCACATGAATCCGTAAGTAATTGTAGGCTATACGCAGATTGTTTAAGGTGAAGTGCAAATAAATAAGAAGATATTATTTATTGGGCGTAAAATTAATTAGTTTATAGAGTGACAGACTAAATTCTAATAATTTGGTTTATAGAAAGGTAACAGGTCAATGATAGGGCCTACCATAGCCACCCTTAGACATCTAGTAGTGTGAGCCTAGATTAACCCATTCTACTAATAAAACATCCTGAGCCTAACTATAGATTAGTCAATGTTCTTTGCACCTAGACCAAAGGATAAATAATAGGAATGCTTCTATTTGGCACAATTCCATAATCTTAATTCCCTACAAAAGATAATTAATCTATAATTCTTGGATTAGTTGAAAAAGGGGAATGTCATTTTTATACTTGCATACAATTTTAATTACTGCTTATTTTAATTTATTGCTTACTAGTTCTTTTATTTTAGTAAAAATTATTATTTGAATATATATAAAGAAAAGAGTATAAATAATTTGCATAAGAAATTTTCAAAATATTACTTAAATCTCTTACTTTTTATTTCACTATCCCTGTGGAATCGTAACCAGGACTCCACTAGAGCCCTGTGTTACTTGAACAATATGTATACTTGTGTTTAAAATTGTGACTTTTACAATAATTAAATCTAAATATAAAATTATAAAATTAAACCTTGCACATCAAGTTTTTGAAGCCATTTGCTTGAAATTAAATATTCTAAAAAGTGGTATAAAATTCTTGTATTTTAAAGCATATATAAAGTCGCATCGCATCAAGTTTTTTGGGCACGTTGCTAGGGATAAGATAAAATAAAAAGTAAAAAACCAAAACATAAAAAACAAAATAAAAAATAAAAATAAAACAAAACAAAAATATTTTCTTTAAATTTTTATGCGTAGTTCTAGATCTAAAGGATTACTACCTTTTGATTCTGAATTAGAAAAAATAATTAAAAGAATTAAAAAAGAAAAACAATTTTCAAAACATCAAAAAATGGCTAACTTACATAACAATAATCAAAATCCAATCGAAATTAATGAACAAAATGTTTATAAACCATTAAGGGAATATGCAAACCCTACAGATGATGAAGTTCATGTTAGTATTCAGATTTCAGCTGTAAATGCTAATTCTTTTGAGCTTAAATCTTCTATTATTCAAATGGTTCAAAACAATCAATTTGGAGGAACACCTAATGAGGATCCAAATTTACACTTTGCTAGTTTTTTAGAACTTTGTACTACCTTTAAATATAATAATGTTTCTGATGATGCTATTAGGCTTAGACTCTTTCCTTTTTCCTTAAAAGACAAAGCAAAGATGTGGCTTAATTCATTAGCAACTTGTTCTATTAAAACATGGGCAGATATGGAACAAAAATTCTTTGCTAAATATTTTTCTTCTTCTAAAACTGCTAAATTGAGAAATGATATTACTTCATTTACGCAATTTGATGGAGAAACAATTTATGAAGCTTGGGAAAGATTTAAATAACTATTAAGAAAATGTCCTCATCACGCTTTACCAGATTGGTTAATGATTCAAAAATTTTATAGTGGACTTATTGGATCACTTAGATCAATTATTGATGCTGCTGCTAGTGGTTCTTTAATGGCTAAGACATTTAAAGAAGCCTACACCTTAATTGAAGAAATGTCTAATAATAATTTTCAATGGCCTTTTGAAAGGGTTAATCCTAAAAGAATGACCAATATTCATGATAATGAAGCCTTTTCTATTTTAGCTTCACAGGTGGCTGCAATATCTAGGAAATTAGATAATTTTGCTATTAATATATTGCATGTAAGTAATGATAATTTTGTAAATTCCGATGATTCTCAAACAATGGAAACTTTGCAAGCTAAAGCTAGTAAAACTAATAATCCTTATTCTAATTATTATAATCCTAGTTGGAAAAATCATCCTAATTTTAATTGGAGTAATGGACATCAAACCAATCCAAATTGGAACAATCAAGGAAATTCAAACAATAGACCAACTTATCCTCCTTGTTATAACAATCAGCAGAAAAAGTTTTCTGTAGAAGAATTGATCATGAAACTAAGCAATCAGCTACAAAATCAAAACACTGCTATTCGTAATATTGAGAATCATATCAATCAAATTGCTAATTTCATTAATTACAGACCTCAAGGAACACTGCCTAGTAATGTCAAAATTAATCCTAAAGGATCTGAAAAAGAACATGAACAACCAAAAGCTCTACAACTTAGAAGTGGAAAGGAATTAAAAGAGAGAAAACACGGAATGAGATTGAAAAAGAGAAAGAAGTTAAAGAGATTAAAAAACCTAAAGATACCCTTTCTCCAGGTAAGGATCATACTGTTGTACCTATAGAAGTGGGAGTTGAAAGACCACCACCACCTTTTCCTCAAATACTTAAACAGCAGAAGCATAACCATAAATTTTCTAAGTTCTTTGAATTTTTTAAGAAACTTACCATCAACATTCCTTTTGTTGAATCTTTGGAGCAAATGCCAAGCTATGCAAAATTTATGAAGGATATTTTAAGCAAGAAGAGAAAATGTGAAGTTATGAAACTGTTGCATTAAGTGAAGAATGTAGTGCAATAATTCAGAAGAAATTACCTCAGAAACTTAAAGATCCTGAAAGTTTCACTATGCCATGTGCTATTGGAGAAAAATTTTGTGGAAAAGCCTTATGTGATATAGGAGCTAGTATTAATCTCATGCCATTTTCAATCTTTTGAAGGTTAGATTTAGGAGAGATTTGTCCTACCACTGTAACTCTTCAGTTAGTTGATTGATCGATCACTTATCCTAACGGAGTTAAAGAGGATGTTCTTGTTAAGGTAGATAAATTTATCTTCCATGTAGATTTCATTGTTCTAGATATGGAAGAAGATAAAGAAATACCTATCATTTTAGGGAGACCTTTTCTAGCTATCGGTCGAGCTATGATTGATGTGCAAAAAGGAGAATTAACGATGAGTGTTAATGATCAAGAGATAACATTCAATGTTCTGAAATCAATGAGGTATCCTGAAAAAGAAAAATGCTATCGGATGGATATTTTTGATTATATGATTGAAAAGCATTACCCAGAAAGATGTAAGGTCATTTTTTATGATAAAGAAAAAGAATCTATGTTATTTGATGAGTCATTAAATGAAGAAAATTCATCTGAAGAAACTCATTATATTCATGAAAATTGGGAAATTTTAGACACAACTAAAAATGATATAATATTACCCTGTTGACCTCATTTTTGATGAGGTCTTCTCTTCTTCTTTTTAGTACTTAGGATCTAGCCTTAGGGTTTTCCTTTGACTATCTTAGAGGACTAGAATTGGGATCCACCACCTAGAATTTCAAACCACTTCTTAACTCCCTGCAAACTCTACAAACTTGACTATAGACCCCTAATCACCTAGAGGGTTGAAATCAAATGTGGAAGTTTAAAGGATGAGTTCCTATATGACTCTTTGGCCTTAGGACCGCTCACAGGTGGCCTGGTCTGGTGAAGGGCTGACTTACACACACACTACATTTATACACTACACTTTCACACACCTATACCTAACTTGACCTCCTGACTCATGTAGGTGATTCACATGGATGGTCCTTAACCCCTGAGCCTTTGGCTAAGAGGGTTAGGAACAACATATTGGATGCCTCAAATGAGTCCCTTCATGGCTCATGTGGGCTTGATATGGCTTCATGGCTCATGTGGGCTTGATATGGCTTCATGGCTCAACCAAAATAATTTCATTCCACTTATATTCACCCAATCTTCAATTTTCCAAATTTTCAATTTTTGACCCCCGGGACCCTACACCCGCTTAGCCTACCCAAAACCCTTGAAACTACCCAAAATTTGCAAAATCACCTAAATTGCCCAAAATTCCTCAAAACTAATCCCAAACATTTCCACATCACTCAAATTGATCATCCATACCCAAAAATACCAAGAATTCCAAAAATACCTCCCAATACCCTCCAAATACCCAAAATACCCCCCTTGACCCAAAAATCCAAAAATTTAGAAAATTCTCAGAAAATTCCAGAAAATCCCAAATATTCCCAATTTCATTTTGTTCAACTCCACCATGGGCCAATTTTGTCAATTGACCCTACTTTTGTCAAAACCCCCAATTTGACCCATTTTTAACCCTAAGTGAACCCAATGTCAAACCAAACCTACCCAATTGACCCAAATTCTGGTCCAATTCAATTCTAAACTTCAATTCAACATTCCCAACACCAATCTAGACCAAATCCAAGTCCAATTTGATTGACATTTGGATCCAATTTCACTTTTTGCCTTAAAGCCCAATTTGGACCCATGACCCAAACCTAACCCAAACTCACCCAATTCAACTCCAATTAACCCCAAATCTTTTCTAAATCTTCCTTAACATTCCCACAAACAAAATACTAACATGATTTGCCCAACATTTAGACCCAAACCCCACTCAAATTCAACCCAAAGCTAAAAGGCCCAATTTTGACCTAAACCCAAACCTAACCCAAATTAGCCCAAACCCCAAAATCAAAGTCCAACCAAAGTCAAAACCTCTTTGAAACACTCCCATAAACATTTCCCAACATTAATTTTACATCAATTTCAACCCTAGCCCAACATTGGCCAAAATTATCCCAATTTGACCTATATTAGCCCATTCACCAAAGGAGCCCAAATTCAACCCAATTCAAACCCAAATCACTCCCAATTTGCACCAAGTCACTCATGACACATCTATGAGCTAAACCCAACAATTATTTGTCCCAAGCCTTTACCAAAATTTCATCCTAAAATCCATTTTAAAATCCAAAAGCCCACTTCCTTAAACCATTTTAAAAGCCCATTTTCACCAAATACAAGAGCCCAAAATTGGCCCTAAAGCCCACATGGCAATTTCTTTTCATCATACCTTTAATTGATATCACCCCTAAGTTTCAAAATCATCATTAAACCATTCCAAATCAAGCTTCATACAAATTCCCATCAAATTACCAAAAATTTCTAAAATCCATTTTCATGAAATTGACCAAGCTTTTCCCCAAGCCAAAGACAAGCCATGCAAGCCATAGACAAGTCACATGAAGCCATGGAAGGTTTGACATGTGATCAAGCCATTAATGGTAAAAGGAGGAGCCTCTTTTAAGCCCCCTTAAAAAGGTTTTAACCCTTTTTAATGCTTCACCTTAATCCATGATTAATCAAAATATTCATGGATGGTGACTTCTCCACCCTTTCCTAGCTGATCCATCTGATCCTCCCTCAGCCCAAATCAGCCATGGGGAGGTGAACCAAGCCCAAAAGGTGGGTTGACCCATTTGGACCCAAAATGAGCTCCTCCCCCATTCCATTTCAATTCAACTCCTTTACACATGTCCATGGCCAATTGACTGCACTAAGCCCCGGCCACGACCTCCCCGACCTTGAGGGTGACCGACCTCGGCCGGCCAGCCACCACGGCCGCCGGAAACCACCAGGCCGAGAGCTCACATGTGAGCCCAAACTTGGAATTCTCACCTGCTGAGCTACCCCATCCCTAGTGGCCATTGCAGCTGTTCTTCTCTTGCCAAGAGCAGCTGATTCCAAGCCCTAACTCTCCTTGGGAGGCCCTCCACCCTCTCCTATTTAAACACCACCCCCAGTGTCAATTTGCCCTAATCCCCACCAACAGAACCCAATTTCTCGGCCAAAATTCCACCCAAAACCGGGACACTTCTCCACGGTGGATCAATCCTCAAATTGATTGGTCCTACACCTTCACTAGACCAAGAGAAGGAGTCCACCAAGCAAAGCCCCTCTCCGGGACACCCGGTTGCTCCGGCCTCCAAGCTTTGTGATCGAGCCGTGGTCGAAATCATACCTAAGCGATTCACCAGACCAGGAGACTTCACCTGGAGCTTGTTGGGATCCAATCGAAGGTGACACAACCCTCAGATTGAAGCCACACTTCTCTGAGCAAAGGTATGAGCTAATTCTTCATCCCAAGCTTCTGGAGATTCTCTATTTCAAATGCTTTAATTTCAATGCATGACCACCGTATAGATGTATTCGTCTCTTCAAGACGAATCCATAGAGCATAAGAACATGAAAATTCATTGAGTATTGAGTGAGATATTAGGGATTTAGTGTGGACGGCTCTCGGGTGAGGACGCTTGGGGACGATGAACGGATGCCGTTCATTTAATACACGCGCGGACGGATGGCCAGGATCGCGTCGGATCAGGAGATGGAACGACACAGCGGGGCCCCGGAGCGCTGACACAGATGGCGGCGTCGAACCAGAACGCACCGCGTGGCCTTTCGGAGCTGCCGAGGTTGACGCGGCGTCGCGTGGATAAATAGAAAATTAGGGTATTTTCTGATTTATTTAATTCCCTAAACTTCAAAAATCCATAACTTTGTGTAGAAAAATCAGAAAAATAAAATAAAAATACCCTCTTGCTCAGTGAATAGAGGAGAATAATGTGGAAAAGAAATCATTTAATTTCATCAAGTATTTTATTTTTAATGATTTATTTCCCTTCTGCATTGTTTTAATTCTCCATGCATATAGAAAATTCACCATGGCATGAGACCATAGGGCTTTTGAAGCCTCCGAATTTGGGAACATTCCCCGAATTTTCCAAAGTCGAGGCCATCCCTATGAGAAGTTATTGATTTTTCAAATTCATGTGGCTGTTTTGAGTATTTTAATTCCAATAATTAGCATGTTGTGAAATAAATTCTAGGAAAATTTGGTGATGTCTCTCATGACCAGAGGACCCTTGGAAAAATAGGTTTTGAGTTAATTCATTTAAAATAACCCTAATTGGCTTAAACACCCAAAATAGATCCCTAATTAATTAGAGTTAACCAAACATCAAATTGACTTGAAATCAATTCTCCACTGACCTTTAGGATCAGAGGAACTCACCATAAAAATTTGACGTCAATTGGACTTGGTTAGCCCTACTAAATGGGTTGATTAAGCCATTTAGCCAATTTAAACTTTAAAAAATTCATAACTTTCAAAATACTTTTCAAAAATTCACCAAATTGGTTTTGGAGCCTCTCTGATATCAGGGGAATTTAAGAAAATTAAAATTTCAATTTTCTAAAAAAGTTGATTTTTTAGTATTATTTTAATATTTTAATAAATAAAAAATAATAAAAATCACAAAAATAATAAAATTCACTAAAATGTCACATTTTGAATTTTAATCACTTAGGAACAAACCCCATATTTTTCTTAGGTCTATTTGGTGAAATATTAAATTTTAAAGCCCTAAGGTAATTTTAAAATTAAAAAAATATATTTTCTAGTATTTCCACTAACATAATTCTAATAAATCATAGAAAAATCAGAAAATTGTAAAAATTGATTCTCTAATTTCCTTGATATCAGAGAGATTTTTGAAAAATATAAAATTCATTTTTCAACCCTTATTTTATTTTTAAATTAATTAATACTCCAAAATTTAAAATAATTATAATAAAAATAATATAATTTAAAAAATCACCAAAATTGGTCCAAGTGGTCCTCTGGTCATTAGGAATGTCCCATAATTTTCTTAAGGACAGAAACTTTCCCTTGGTCATATTATTAAATTTTCCTTGGAAATTTCTATTTTCCACCAAAAATAATTACATAAATAAATTAAATACAGAAAAATCACATTTTCTCCTCTCATGTCTTTATTGACATATGAGTGAAGTTACATAAAAATTTCAAGTTCATTTAAGCTCAATTTAGTGAGTTATGAAAATTATTAAGCTTGAAGGGCAAAAATGGTAATTAAAATTTTTAACCTTTAATTAAAACTTTAGGTTTAATAAAGTTAACAAATAAAATATTTGATCTTAATCAGATTTGGATGATTGAAATTCAAATAATTAAAGGGTAGAAACCTACTAAACAATTTGAAAATAATTAAAATAAACTTTAATTAAATAATTGATTAAATTTGGAAGAATAATAAAGTTGGAATTATTAAAATGGGGATATTATTAGGAAGAGATTTATTCTTTAATTTAAAAAATCCCTAAATTAATCATCTCAATAATATTTAATTCCTAATTAAAATGATAATTCAAATTTAAGTTTTAAAATGTTAAAGGACTTAATCATTAAAATTAAATTAAAAAAAGTTAAATTATTAAACTCTTTTTAAATTTTCAATTAAATTAAAATCAAAAAATAAAATTAAATTAAAGATTAAATTAAAATAAATCAAACAAATAAATAAATTAAATTAAATTAAATTAAATTAAATTAAATTAAATTAAATTAAATTAAAAATCAAATAAAATTAAAATTAAAATTAAAATTAAAATTAAAATTTAAATTAAAAATTAAAATTAAAAATTAAAATTAAATTAAAATTAAAACTAAACCAAATTAAATTAAATTGAAGTTAAATTAAATTGAATTAAATAACATCACCTAAGACATAAAGAAATTAAATATAAATCAACTTGAACACTATTCCAAATTTAAATCGATAAGCGAAATTAAACTAAATCACGAAACCATCCGAACACCAATTTGCCCTCGAAAACTTTGGTTATCATAACTCCTAAACAGAACATTAAATGAAATGTTACTTCACTTATAGGATATTCGAATATCCTACAGTTCACTGAGCAAGATAACAAAACTTGAATTCTCGGACGATTAATTCATTTGTATAATTAAATTCATTTGGACTTAAAACAATTCTAGCAATATTGAAAAGATGTTCAAGATTCTTCTTAAGCACTTTCTCAATATGATAGGATGTTTATAAGAACAACTAAATTTAATTATTCTTTGATGAAGAAAATCATCCTCAAACCAAAACACAAGACACAGACGTCATAGGAAATGACTAAATATATGGATTAGGAATTTGGTAGAAAACCATAACCCTTCCCTTAGCTTTACCTAAGAACTTGCTTAAATATTCTAATTGTGTTTTAAGTGCAGCTTGGGATGACGGGAAGACCCTCCAGGTACGCTTTTATTTTATTGCAATTTACCTTATTGCAATTTATTTAATCGCATCGCACTTACTTTTCTTGCATGATAAATAACTGTTGCATGAAAACCCACACCTTTAGGATAGTCCCTAAAATTGAAACCAAAACTAAATTAAAAGTCATTGCAAGATAAAATTCACCGCCACAACATTTCAAAATATAAAACAACTCAAAATTTAATCGCGAAACAGAACACAAAACTACAATTACAACTAAATTAAAACGTCTCGTTGGATGATCGGGAATACCTCGGATGATGTAACCTACGTGTTGCTAACGGGATTTCCACGGTCTAAATGAAAGTGTGGAACTCATTCGGTTGAGTTTAGCAAATTCATCTGGACTAAGTGAATCTGATAAAAATAACGATGCCGGAAGGATGGAACCGTGAGATCTTAATCGGTGTCGTTATAATCAACTTTAAGATTTGTTTTAATTAAAATACAAAAAACACTTGGAAATTAAGATTCTTTCTAAACCAAAACACTTTTCTCATCTCCTGCTTTATGCCTTCTATAACTAAACCTCTACAACAACAAGGAGCTCAGAGCATGGTGGGCAGCACGGCCATCGTCATCAGCAAAACCTGAGTCTACTTCAGCAAAACTTTCCTAGAATTAAATAACCAAGCCATAGGATTTCGAGGTAGTTTGCCTAGTGCAACATAAATCCTCAACTCTTCGTTAGGCATTTGCATAGCAAATTAAGCCCTAACCGGTCTTTAGGATTCCGAGGTCGTCGTCCGATACGTCATAAACCCTCACATCTTCGAGGCTATTTGTATGATTTTATCATACAAATATAAGTCCTAATTAATTAAAATTGGCAAGATCAAAACATCAAATAAACATTAGGACTTTCCTGAATTCAAGCCAAACAATAGGATAATCGGGAAATTACCGAAGTTCGCTTCGAATCTGTAATTTCTCCTACCTTTCTTCCTTTGAATTCCCAAAACAAAATGTTCCAAACTTGATTCATTCCCTATTGAAATTCCAAAATTCAATCCTTTGAAAGACTTAAACTTTGAAATTCTTGAGAACAGAATTATTGATTATTATCGAGAGTTTTCTTAGGTGATTCCCGTCACTTAAGATGTAATTAACTATAGGGGCTTGCCCTTATAGGGAATTTTAAAAAAAAACCAGGTAATATAAACCCTGTTTAATGTTTTCATATTAAGCAGGGGAATTTGTTGCCTTATAAAATTGGTTCGCAGACCAAATGAATGTCACAAATCTTCTAGTTTATTTAATCGAGCCCCATCGTCAAGCAGTGTGCCTATTCTTCGGGATAGATACACGGTTTGTGGTACGGTGTTCGTTTATATAAACTATTTGGGATGTGAGATCGGTTTGATTTCATATCTTAAAATCTTCAAATTTAAAAATTATTTTTAAAATCAAATACCACTTTCCAAATTATTTATTTAAGTTAAATTAAAAATTCGCCGATAATTTCCGTTAGGCGACCCCCTTTTCAAAATAAAACACACAACCTAAAAAATATGCCGACATACCCTCAATTGAAAAAGCCCCTGAGCTGGAATTAAAGATGTTACCTACACATTTAAAGTATGCATTTCTTGGAGATTCATTAACTTTACCAGTAATTATATCTTCAGAATTAAGCATAGATCAAGAAGAAAGATTAATTGGAGTTCTGAAGAATTATAAGAAAGCTTTTAGTTGGACTATTGCAGATATAAAAGGAATATGCCCTTCAATCTCTATGCATAGGATTTCAATGGAAGAAAATTTTAAACTTACTATTGAACCTCAAAGAAGATTAAATCCAATTATGAAAGAGGTTGTCAAGAAAGAGATTTTGAAATGGTTAGATGCTGGAATTATTTATCCTATTTCGGATAACCAATGGCTAAGTCCTATTCATTGTGTTCCGAAGAAAGGAGGAGTATTGTTAATGAAAAGAATGAATTAATCCCAACAAGACAAGTTACTGGATAGCGAATTTGCATTGACTATCGAAAATTAAACAACGCCACTAGAAGGGATCATTTTCCTTTACATTTCTTGGATCAAACGTTGGATAAACTTGTTGGACACTCATATTTATGTTTTCTGGATGAATATTCTGGTTATCATCAATTACGTGTTGCTCCTGAGGATCAAGAAAAGACAATATTTACTATCTTTAAGGAACATTTGCCTTTAGAATAATGCATTTTGGTTTATGCAATGCACCTGCAACTTTTCAAAGATGTATGATGTTAAAATTCTGTGATTTGATTGATAAAGGAATTGAAGTATTTATGGACAATTTTTCAGTTTTTGGAACTTCCTTTGAATCTTGCTTGGAAAATATAACGAAAGTTTTGAAGAGATGTGAAGAAATAAATTTAGTTCTAAACTGGGAAAAATGTCAATTTTTGGTCACAAAAGACATTGTACTTTGATATAAAGTTTCACAAATAGGGATGGAAGTTGATCATGCAAAAGTGAAAATTATTACTGAACATCAACCACCTACTATTGTTACTGAAGTAAGAAGTTTTCTTGGTCAAGCTGGATTTTATAGGAGATATATAAATGATTTTTCTAAAATTGCTAAACCTCTTTGCCATTTATTGGAAAAATAAGCTAAATTTGAATTTAATGAAGATTGTCTGAATGCGTTCAATATTCTGAAAGAAAAGTTAATCGCTGCACCTGTCATTGTTGCACCAGATTGGAATAAATCTTTTGAATTAATGTGTGATGCAAGTGATTATGCAATCGAAGCTCTATTAGGACAAAAATATGAGAAGATTTTTAAAGTTATATACTATGCTAGCAAAACTCTTAATGAAACTTAAGTAAATTACACAACTACTTAAAAAGAGCTGTTAGCAATAGTATATGCCTTTGATAAATTTAGACCATATCTTCTTGGAACAAAATGTATTGTGCATACTGATCATTCTGCTATTAAGTATTTGATATCTAAAAGGGATGCTAAACGTAGATTGATCAGATGGTGTTACTTTTGCAAGAATTTAATTTTGAAATTGTGAAGAGAAGAGGGACTGAAAACCAAATTGCTGATCATTTTTTAAGAATCAAAACAATATTGAGAAGATTTATGAAGAAAACATAAATGAGAAATTCCCGGATGAGCAATTATATGTCATTCAAGGATTAAAAATGTCGGGGTATGCAGATATAGTTAACTACTTGGTTAGCAATATTTTACCATATGGGATGAATAGTAAATATATTAAGAAATTCAAGAATGATTGTAAATCATATATTTGGGAAGATCCTCATTTATTTAAATTAGGAAGAGATTTTGTGATTCGAAGATGTGTACCTTATGAAGAAACTTTTGCAATTATTTAAAAATGTCACTATTCTGAATTTGGAGAACACTTTAGAGTGGATAAAACTGCATTTAAAATTTTAAATTCTAGATTTTATTGACCTACTTTTTTTAAAGATGTTGGACATTATTTGAAAACTTATGATCGATGTCAAAGAATGAGAAATATATCCAGAAAAAATGAAATGCCTCTAAACTTTATATTAGAAATCGAAATTTTCGATGTATGGGGTTTAGACTTTATGGGACCTTTCGTACCATCATCTGGAAAGATTTATATTTTATTAGCAGTTGATTATGTTTCAAGGTGGATCGAAGCTGTAGCTTTACTAAACTGTGATTCCAAAAGTGTTTCGAAATTTTTAAAGAAAATGATTTTTACAAGATTTGGAATGCCTAGGATAATTATCACAGATGGGGGAAGTCATTTCAGAAATATAAGAATTTAATCATTGCTGGAAAAATTTAGAATTAAGCATAGAATTGCTACTTCTTATCATCCTCAAACAAGTGGAATAGCTGGAGTATCAAATAGAGAAATTAAAAGAATATTGGAAAAGACTGTTAATTCTAAAAGAACTAACTGGGTTGATATAATTGATTCTGCATTATGGGCTTATAGAACAGCTTATAAGACACCTATCGGAATGTCACCTTATCGATTAATTTATGGTAAACATTGTCACTTACCTGTTGAACTAGAGCATAAAGCTTATTGGGCGATAAAGAAGTTCAATTATAATTTGAATACTGCAGGAGAAAAATGATTATTACAACTGAATGAAATGGAAGAGAATAAAAATGAGTCTTATGAAAATGCAAGAATTTATAAGGAAATAATGAAGAAATTGCATGACAAACTGATTTCTAGGAAAATATGCGAGCCTGGACAAGAAATATTATTATTTAATGCTCGTTTAAAACTTTTCCCTGAAAAATTAAAATCTAAATGGATGGGACCATTTATAATTGCGAAAGTATACCCTTACGGAGCTGTGGATATTAAAGATCCCAAATCTGGAAAAGTATTTAAAGTTAAAAGATTAAGACTGAAGCCTTATATGGGAGAAATGCAATTAAATTACAAAGAGGCTTATGAGCTGAGTCTACCCGATAAATTCAATTAATTAGGTCAGGCTAACGACGTTAAACCAAGTGCTTTGTGGGAGGCAACCCATTTTTATTAGTTTGAGTTTAATTATCGCTATAAGGTTATGCCTTGGTCTTGACTGAATTTGTGTATAACTTCTAGAAATAGAAGGCTAACAAGTCTGTATTGGCTTAAGCTAAATATTTTCTTAAAGTATATATAATTTGGACTTGGACCACTCCATGTCAAATGTGAGTAAAAAGGAGATCAAGTTAACCTTCGTTTGTGATTGTTTGTGATTTGAATTTTTCGTAATTATGTTTCTGTGTTAATCATACTCGTTTGTTAAACCTATTTTTATGACCAAAACTTTGTAAAATTTGACGATAGGAGAATCAGAGTCGATCGAGGTTTTGGCATCTAGGCACCAAAAGCTGGCGTATAAGAACTAGAATAACATGTGTATCGATGATCCGGCTCCTAGACGCCATATTCCTGCGCCTAAGCGCAGCGGTTATAGATCGTGGAAAAACTGAATTTCTTCGGTTTTTTAATCAAAATCTCTTTATTTATATCATATTTTTCATCCGCAATCCCATAGAAACACTAATTTCGACCAGAGCAATTCATTTTGGAGGTGTTAGGAAGGATTTGGAGGCCATGGATAGAGAAAATCATGGAAATGAGGTAAGAGACAAATCTCCTAAAGATCGTCAGCCTTATTTTAATGGTTTTATTGCTGTTAGTTTGGACAAGATGTTTAGTCTAATGGATAAGATTGAAGCGGAACTTCAAAGTATTGGTAATCGTCTCCATGAGATGTACCACCAATACGAACACTTGGAATGGCAAACCAAACTTCAATCTGATCACATGGCTGCCTATCATGATGCTCAAGTAGAAATGTATGTGAAGAACAAGTGGATTGATGAAAAGACAACTTTGGAATTTCCAAGGGCGTTGGTGTTCTATCCCTTCGGTCCTAGTGAACTTCATTGCGAAAGAGATGGAAATTGAAGATCGGTGTTAAATAGATTCTATATGTGTTTTAGGTGTGATCAAGTCTTGTTTTAGTGTGTTGAATATCTAATGTGTGTATTTGCTTAATTTGTTCAATGTGAATTGTTGGATTTGAATGTTTGCTTTGTTGTTATTTGTGTTATTTATAAAACGATGAACCTTGATACAAGTCTTGTACTAAAAGTTGTTGAATTTGGAATGGATATTAGGATTTTGAATTGAAGAATTTGGATACATTTATGTGGATCTATGCTATCATTTTAATTTGATTGTGAAAATATTTAGAGGTTATAATATGGATAAATACTCTCATAAGAGTAATTAGAAGTCAAATTTGATAAGATTTAGAGGAATATTTTTAATTTAAATCAAATTTTTGGAAAGGCAAGTCTGGCGCCTAGGCCCCAGAATTCGGTGCCTAGGCGCCTGTTCGGCTTGAACCCGAAAACTCATCATCTTAAACCCCCCACGCCATTTTTGATGCCTATGCTTCCTTCTCCAAAGTATTTCGCAAAAATACCAACTAGATATCCCAGTTAGAGCTGGATTTTTAAGTTTTTGGGCTTGAAATCACCTGATTTCATCATCTCGAGGTCAGATCTACATTCTAAACTCATTATTTTGTATTTTCACCATGGATTTTGCTCTCGTCTAGAAAAACTGAAATTTTGAGAAAAATTTTGATTTTTTATGGTTAAATCCATGGGTTTTTAAGCTATTTCAATTTTGAAAAGCTAAAATTAGTTTATTTTTTCTAGATCTGTTGAATTTATTTCGTATTTTTCTTTCACGTTTAGATGGCACCCAAATCTAAGCGAAGAAAGGAACGAGAAAACTTTGATCGTAGCAAGTTTGTTACTACTATTTCACACTTCCGATACAATGATTTTTCTACGACTCGGAAGTTTATCTCAGAGCGAAGTTTAAAGTCTTGGAAGAAGAATTGAGGAGACAAACGTTGCACTCAGCTAGCAACGATTCTACTATTTCACTATTGTTGTCGTTATCCCGGTGGTTAGAGAATTTTATGCTAATTTCATGGATGCAGAGGAATACGAGAATTTTATTTGAGGAGTTAGAGTAGGATTCACTCCTGAATGCATCAACATTTTATATGGCCTGCCGACAAACATAGAGTGTTATTACTCAGGTTTATCTCCATCTGAGGAAGATTTAGACATGATCATTACCTACCTGACTGATAGTACTGGAGCCTGGAAGATTCAGAACGGAAAAAGGTTAAATTTTTCATCTTCTAAGCTTAATGGTGTTTCCAAGGCATGTCACTACTTTATTTATGCTCGTCTCCTTCCATCCAATCATCTGAGTGAAGTTACCAGTGATAGAGCTATTCTAAACTACTACATTCAAGAGAAGAAGTCTATTGATGTAGGGAGCATTATTTATGATTCTGTGGAAGCTACTACTCGTTCTAGCACATCTGTTAGACTTAGTTTTCCATCACTGATTTATTCTCTATGTCAAAGTGCTAGAGTAGTTGCTGAGCTTTCTGAGAAAAAGCTCAAGTCGACGAAGCCTACAGGAAGAGAAAGCGTCGGTATTTATGATTGATCTGCGAGGTAAGAGTTCTACCTGCACTCTTCGGTTCATTACCTACTTCAGGTAGAGCTTCTACTTCTAGACCATCTACTTCTGTTGAGCCATCATCTACATTTTGGGAAACCATGCATGATCAGTTCATAGAGCAGCAGCATGAGTTATTCTTAACTCACTATAGAGTAAATACCATAGACAAGAAGATTGATCACCTTTCTGAGTATACACAAAGAAAGAGTAATTATGATGATGAGTATTCAGAGTCTTTAGTGAGATTTCTGAAGGGAGAGCATGATGTTCAATTCCCTACTTGTCCCAGATTTTCACCCTATGTTGATCCGAAGGATATGGAGTTTTCTTTTGGTGATGATGATGATGAAGCTACAGACAGTGATTACTAGCTTGACTTATCTCTAGAGATTATTGATTCTATTTTTAGATTATTTTCTTATTTCTTGTACTGTTTATTGTGATGTTATTTGTTAGAGTTGTTGTGAACTTTTTATGTTAAAACTTTTTTTTTAACTTGTCTGATGTGTGTTTAAGACTGAGATGTGAATGAATTTCTATAAAAGTTTATTTATTTTTCAGTCTACTATTTAGTGTTCATGAATAGCTAGTAAATTTGCATGTTCAAAAAGAGAAAAATTTTAAAAAAATAATAAAAATCAAAATAAAAAAAGGATTTATTTTTAGAAATTAACTCCTGCTCTGCAACATTTCTATATATGCTTAATCATTTCTGCTATATTCATATTGAAGCATGTGTAGAAGTAGAAGTTAGTTTTTCCTTACTACATCATTATTGTACTTAGATTAATTCTTGTTTATTTCTTTCTTTCATGTTTTAGAAAATTTCATAATTCATATTTATACTAAAGCTGAAGTTTGGGGGAAGGAAAAATATTTATCAAATTTAAATATTATTTGTCCTTAAATAGCTAATATTTTCTTTAAAAATATATTAACATAACATAAGGAATGAAAAATCTATTTAAGATTACCTAAAATTTTTGAATTTATAAAAAATTTAGTAAACTTAAATAAAATTTTAAAAATTTTGGTTAATTTTAAGAATAGAATTATTTAGCTTAAAGAATAATAAGATGAAAATTTTTCTATTTAGAGTAAAGCGAAATGTATTTTCGAAATACTAAGGAATCTAGATTATTTCTTGAAAAAGAAAAGATTGAAATAATTTTTTGAAAAATAATAAATTATTAATATCATATTTATTAAGCAAGAATGTATAAGTATTTGAAAATAAGTTAAGGATAGTGGAGTTCAAAATCATTAAGAGGCTATCCAAAAATAGTAATCATCTCTTAACAAAAAAAGGGATTGAAAAACAATCCAAAAAAAAAGAAAAAGAAATAAAGTGAGGAGAAACTTGAGGAAATGCCTAATAAAAAATTGGCTTCACATGAATTATCTTATAGTAAGAAAACTGATTACATTTTTAACTTAATTTCTATGTACATGTATTTTTATAAGAAAAATATTTCATGAAAATCTTCTTCTTGTAAATATTTTATGTGGCCTTGATATGATAAACTACAATTATTCTTGAAATAAATGAAATATTGGAAGTCTTATGATTTGGTAGTTAAATATTCTTAAATTCATAAAATTAAAGTTAATTAGAGAAATTTGGTTAGTGATTTGCTAAAACATTTATAAAACCAAAAATTATGAGGAATCTTAAATATTTTAACTTCATTCCAAATGTTATCTATTTTATGTAATAAAAGGGTTACTTGAGGACAAGTAACATTGAAGTTTGGGGAATTTAATCTACCTAAAAAAATACCCATTTTTATGCCTTATTTCTGATTTAATTCTTGAGGATATTATGCTTTAATGAAAGTTATTTTCATGTTTTTTGATGTAGATGATTAAAAATAGTCAAAGAAAGAAAAAGAACGAAAAAAGGAGCAAAAAGGAGCAAAAATGGAGCTTATGGAGCAAATTTTGGAATTATTGGCCTGGCGCCTAGGCGCCAGAGTCCGGCATCTAAGCAACAGTTTGATACAGACGTTGTTAAGTTTATTTGATGACTTTGGCCAGTTATTTTGACGGATTTAAGTGGTTATTGGAGCTTCTAGAAGACTGGAAGTTACTCCTAATATATAGGACATGTAATACAATGTATTTGGACATAAGGAAATGGTCTGGATCGCAAAGAGGTGCGACCCAAAGTGAAGAGGTGTGAAAGACCTGGTCACGGAGTCTGACGCCTTGGTACCAGATCCTGGCGCCTAGGCGCGATGGTTACCTTCTAGAAGATACACTGAATTTGGACAAATTTTAAAGAGGTGCCTTAAGGAACCCTTAATCAAATTCAGAGCTCTATAAATAGGAGCCCATTCTACAGAGAAAATTGCACCAACCCCCCCCCCCCCTCTTAGTACACATACCCATTTTAGCATATTCTCTCTCATCTCTAGTTTAATTTAGTCTCTTCCATACTTAGGGTACAACTTTATTTTGTATCTAGTGAGTTTATTTTGAGTGTTTATTATGTGTAATTGTTGTTGGAGTCTTTCATCATTGCTTTGGAGTCAGTAGAAGTCAGCGGATCTCTTGAAGGAACACTTCAGATAAGTATTTGTACTTTGGTTCAAAATTTTATAAATATATTTTGTTGTGTTATTTTAATGAGTTCTGAGTAGTTAGTTATCTTTCTCCTTTCAACTATAAAAAGATTATAAATTAATTAAATTTTGTAGGAGAATTAAATATAAAATATTTTAAAATATTGTGATGATATTAATACCTGATCTTAGTTTACTTTTTAAATTGATCATTTAATTTGTTAAAATCTTTTGAAGAATTTTGAGACCTATCCAGAGATAAATTCTTAACTAGTACATATCACATGAATCCTTAGGTAATCGCAGGCTATACGAGGATTGTTTAAGGTGAAGTGCAAATAAATAGGAAGATATTATTTATTGGGCGTAAAATTAATTAGTTTTTAGAGTGATAGACTAAATTCTAATAATTTAGTTTATAGAAAGGTAACGAGTCACTGGTAGGGCCGACCATAGCCACCCTTGAACATCTAGTAGTGTGAGCCTAGATTAACCCATTCTACTAATAAAACATTCCGAGCCTAACTATAGATTAGTCAATATTATTTGCACCTGGACCAAAGGGTAAAAAATAGGAATGCTTCTATTTGGCACAATACTATAATCTTAATTCCCTACAAAAGATAATTAATCTATAATTCTTATATTAGTTGAAAAAGGAGAAAGTCGTTTTTATACTTGCATAGAATTTTAATTACTGCTTGATTTAATTTACTTCTTACTGCTTCTTTTATTTTAGTAAAAATTGTTATTTGAATATAGATAAAAAAGAGTATATATAATTTGCAAAAGAAAATTTCAAAATATTACTTAAATCTCTTACTTTTTATTTCACTTTCCCTGTGGGATTAATAACTAAGACTCCACTAGAGTCCTGTATTAATTGAACGATATGTATATTTGCGTTTAAAATTGTGACTTTTACAATAATTAAATCTAAATATAAAATTATAAAAGTAAACCTCGCATATCAAGTTTTTGAAGCCATTTGCTGGAAATTAAATATTCTAAAAAGTGGTATCAAATTCTTGTATTTTAAAGCATATATAAAATCACATCACATCAAAGGATTAGGCTTTAAAGGACTACAACAAGTAATACATATTAACTTGTGCAAAATATGGATTAAATTTAGATCTCAGAACTCATTATAGACCAAATACATGAAGGGAAAATACTGCAAAGAGACACACCCATCTCAAATAAAAAGAAAACTGGGTGATTCAAAACTATGTGTGAGCATGCTAAAAGTTAAACATCGGGCTAAAAAAATGTTTCTATGGGAGTTGGGAGGAGGGGAAGTCAATTTATGGTTGGACAATTGGTGTCCAAAAGACTGGCTTATCCTTATTACTAATACCATGAACCAACATTTGCTGGTTGCTGATTGCTGGGATGAGGACAACTGGTCCCTTCCTACTCTCAAATCAATCCTCCAGAAGTCTTCTACCAACTTAATCTCCACATTACCTTTTAATAGGATTAAAAAGGAAAAAGTTATATGGCAAGCTTACCAAAATCAGAGTCTATCCAAAGCCATTTATGCTAAGCTGTACCAATGGGAGCTGATACCTTGGGGGGAATTCATCTGGAAAAGCCAGCTTTCTCCCTCAGTGTCTTTTTTCTGCTGGAGATTATTTCATGAAGTTATACCTACTGATGACATCCTCAAACTTAAAGGTCTGAGGGGCCTTTCTTGCTGCAGGATGTGCTTGGAAGATGAGTAATCTATTCCCCACTTATTCCTCGAGTGTAAATTCTCTCAGCAGGTTTGGAGATATATTACTAGGATGCTCAGTCTATATCTCATGCATCTGCAATGGGATAACCTCCTAGAGTGCTGAAAAAGCTGTAAGAATGCCAGGGTTGGTGTCATCCCTCTTGTTACAACCTGATTTATATGGATGGGGAGAAACCAGGCCATATTTGAAGAAAAAGCCCCTTTGGTGGATACCATTGCAAGAAACTGCATCACTTTTCTGAATAAACTAATCAAATAAAAATAACTCCCAAACATCTTTGCTCTCTCCTTCCTAGAGGGGCAGGCTCCTTCTGAAATCATAAAGGTATTTTGGAATCCTCCTACACCTCATACAATTAAAGTAAATACTAATGGTAGTTTCATTGATCTTGAAGCTGGGGATGGTGGAGTGTTTAGAGATCATCTTGGGAGATGTCTGCTATATTTTCAAGCCTCTATCTTAGTTTCTGATGCTGGAGAAGCTAAAGTTATGGCTGTTTTATGGGCTCTTAAACTAGCTATTCTCAATAATTGGACAGCTTTAACTGTTGAAGGGGATTCTCAAGGTACTATGCAATTATTGGATAAGATGGACTCAGCTCCCTGGAATCGTGTCCTTTGGGTCCATAAGATCAATAGCCTCAAGTCCCAACTTAGTGTAAAATTATAGTTCATTCTTAGAGAAGGAAATTGGCTTGCTAACTAGCTTGCAATAAATGGTTTGTATTCCTCCTCAATTGTTGTGTATACCATACCTTCCCCTCCATCTTTTATTTTTGATGTGTGGGATCTATTGGATGTCCCACATATTAGAGTCGGTAACTACTAATTGAGCTACTGTCTCTTAGCCTCCTTACTGCTGATGTTTACTGATGGGACAGAATGACTGGGAGCTCTTTTGTGATGTTCCCCTTTTGTTCTGCTATATTTTGGGTACTACATTTCTTAGAATCTTCCCTGCTAGAACTTACTGCTTTGATGCATTATACGGGAGCTATTTTAGGAATCTATTTCACGCCAGTCCCTGTAGTTGGCTCACCATGTTGTGGATACTTTCTCTCCAAAGCTAAAATTTTGTTACTCTTTATTTTTGCTCTTATCATTTTGGGTATACATGTATTTTCTGGGTTTTTTGGTTGGTTTATTCTTTCTTTTTTATGTGGAGTTGTAATTTCGGAGGAGGATACCCTAGCATCATGAATGTATCTTTTGTTTTTAGTGGGAATCCTCCTTCCTCCGACTCTTTTGTACACACCTATTTATATTAACATGTAGAAAGCCATGAGATGCTCCTTCCCATATATATATATATATATATATATATATGTGTGTGTGTGTGTGTGTGTGTGTGTGTGCGTGTGTTTATATGTATGTGTGTGTTTATATGTATGTGTGTGTCTGTGTGTGTGCGTGCGTGCGCGTTCCGTGGCTTTTTGTTGGTGCAGCCTCTCTGAGAGTCAAAAGTCCCCCCAGGTCTTGGGTTCGTATCCCCCCGGGTGTAAAATGTGACACTCGAATATAGCAAACCACCTCAACAACCAAAACCTAGTCGGGACGGTGCGTTAGGGATTGTCGGGGCTCGTATAATGGCCTCTGATAATTCCTTTTAATATATATATATATATATATATATATATATATATATATATTGGCATTAAATATTAATTCATTAATAAAAGACCAAAAATACATTAAGGACTTTAGGGCTACTTACTAAGATAAGGTATACCAAGTTTATACCCATTTGAGAACCTCCAAAAAAGGCGAGGGGACTGAATCAAAAATCTAGTTAAATGTAGCTTCATTGTTCTTTAGTCAATTTGTACCTTTGTTACCTTATGGATATGATTCCACACCACCATAACTTGTTGAAATAACTTGAAAAATCTGTTCTTTATTATATTAATAGACCATAGGACATTACACCATTGAACACCTCCACTAATGAAAAGAGTCCATCTCACATATAATGAACTTCCAATGCATCACGACGGTAACCATCAGTGCAAATAAAATGCCTCAAGCTTCAACCTAAAAGCAATCACTAGTCACACATGGGGATTGATAGAACAACATAAATTTAAATACTAATCTCTGAATATCCCCCCAACACTAGCCATATTCTTGCACCAGCTACCATTAATTGGCAGGAACTTGTATAGCAATCTCTAAGAGAAAAAAGTCATTGAGGGGGAAGAACCCTTTTAAATCAATATATCCCACTGCACCTCACAAACTAAGAACAATTTCTTAGAAAATGTTAGAGCGATAGATGTACCTTGAGCACCCTTGATTATAACTCTATTTTTCTGAGTAGGCAATATAGGAACAGAAGCAATAGAATTGGCCCTAGTTAGAAACCAATTCACACTAATTATATTTCAACTAAACATCCCAATCAAATAAGTCATTAACCAAAAGTTGTTGGTCACTAGGACTACCATGCACTAACATAAAATGAAGCCTACAATGGTCACTAAACCCGAATGTCTAGGGTAAAACCCTAATGAAGCCTCTTTAACCAAACTTTTAAATGGCATCCTAAAATGATCAAATCAGTAATGACAAACCCCGATTTGATCAACTATTGAGCAAAGTGGTCAACCCTTCACCCAAATGGTCAAATTAGGTCAAAATTGTCAGCCCATTGACCTAATGAACAAACTATTGACCAAACTGGCCAACCTTTGACCCAAATGGTCAACTTAGGTTAAAATGGTGAACCCATTGAGCCAATGACCACCTTATTGACCCAACAGGTCAACCTTTGACCCAAATGGCCAACTTAAGTCAAAATTGTTAACTCCCAATGACCACCCAATTAACCAAATGGGTCAACTTTTGACCCAATGGGTCAACTTAGGTTAAAATGGTCAACCCATTGACACAATGACCACTAAACTGACCCAATATCAACTCCATTGACCAATAAGTCAACTTTGACACTAAATAAATCAAATTTAACCCTTTTAATCAATTTAAGACACTCAAATTACCAAACATGACCTTGGTTAACTTATACATTAAAATAGCTTACATTAAACTATTTTAAGTGATCCGACTCCGTGCACTTTGCATAAACTTAATATTGCTACCATTTGATATAGAAGTGTATAAAAATATTTAATAATCATAGATTTACTTCTATCAATGAAAGTATACGTATCGCTCAAATAATACAGTGCTCTAATGGAGTCCTGGATATCGATCCCACAAGGATTATTTCAGAGGCTGCGGTCTAGGATTATAGAAACCAATACAGAATCTTAACCTTGTAAAAAGAATTGCCTATTTGTCACTAATATGTAATCTTATATAAGATGGAATTTTAAAATAACTAATTCTACTAACAATTAACTAAGTTACTAATAAATTGAGGTTCAATATATAAGCTAGAATCCTTCTCCTTGTAATGAAATTTAAGTGAATGGATAATTAGAATTAGTTTAAAACTGTGTTTTGCCAAATAGGAGCATACCTATTTTTTAACCTTTGGTCCAGGCATAAAAAACATTGACTAATCCTATGCTTGGTTACTGAATCTGCGGCTAGGCTGGGAGGATACCAGCTCTCACTTCGGAGCTCCCATGTTTACCTTGCTTGAGGGCTAACATATACACTTCAGCACCCAAACAATAGGACTGAATTGAGGATTGTAGGCTGTCACTCTAAATTCTCCAATTCTAAGCCTGATAAATAATATTTCCTTATTTATTTGCACCCTGCTTTCAAGGATTTTGACCTCCCTGAATCTTAGATGTAATCTTCACTTTAGGTGTAAAAATCAACATATTTTAACAAATCAATTGGCCAGATTAAAAGTAAATTAAGATGGAAGTGAAAAGATTATCACAAATTCTTTAACATTCTCTTTGCACAACTGATTCAAATTACCTTTTCACAAAAATGTCAAATCAAGGAGAAAGACAGAGAAACTACTCAAAATTCATGGAGAAGATACGACAAAACTTGAATTTGATATATAAAACCAAAGTTATACAAACTAAAATAATTAAATACAACTTATCTCAAATTCCTCCCAAAGAAAACTCCTTGAAGTTCCTTTGAATCTCTTCCTTTGTTCACAACACGCAGAATTCTCCTTCGAATCTGCAAGGAGGAAGAAATCTCTCACTTTCCTTCCACTCTTACAATCTCTCGAAGAATTCCTCACAATTAACATTAATTAAACTAACTCTCTAATACTCTAATGGCACTACCAACACTAATAGACACAGTGGACACACACTTTTGACACAACTAGAAACACTAGAGACACCCAAGGACACCTAAGGACACCTAAGGACACACTTTTTCGGACCCAAATTA
Source organism: Papilionanthe hookeriana x Papilionanthe teres (assembly GCA_022702705.1). Lineage (NCBI taxonomy): Eukaryota > Viridiplantae > Streptophyta > Magnoliopsida > Asparagales > Orchidaceae > Papilionanthe > Papilionanthe hookeriana x Papilionanthe teres. Next base: position 63,817,772 of record CM040438.1, on the reverse strand, counting down.
TTTTTATATAGTTGTAGAAGAGTTTCCAAGAGTTACCTAAGTATCCCTTCAAAAATCATCCACATTCGATGCACCTTGTGAGAGAACCAACTTACTCACCGTCGGCGACCTCGATCTCTCCTTCGGTGGCCTTCTAGAATACTTAGCTTTGGACCCTCTCTCATAATCCTCGCTGACGACAGCCTCGATCTCGCCATCGGTGGCCTTCTTTGTAATTTATTTTCTGAACTCTAGGGAAAAATCCACTTTCGGCGCCGTCGATCTACATATTTTGGTCCTTTTTGTTCCAAATTTGCTCATTTTTGCATCTTTTTGCTCTATTGTTCATAAATCAACATACCTACAAACAAACATCAAAAATACCTTTCTTTAAAGTGCAATATCATCAAAATCAATATAAAATAGGCATGAAAAATTCAATATATTTTCAGCTGGTCAAAATCCCCCAACCTTAAATATTAATTCTCCTCAAGTAATTTTTAGTACTACATAGAAGTTATGATTCATTTTGGTAAAGTTTTAATTCAGAAATACTATAATTTTTATTTAAATAAATATTGTAGTAAGATTTCTTAGAAATTTTTTCAAGTAATTAGATTAAATCTGTAGATGTAAGGCTACCTAGTCAACAAGTCTAAATTTCTAGTCTTCTATTCATTTTAAGAATGACTATATGTAGCAATATCATATCACTTAGAATATTCAGATGATAGGAAATCCATGAGAACACTTTTAGTAAAACACTAGTCATAAATATAAGTTCAGAAATGTATTTAGTTTTCCCTTTAGGTTAATCCAAGGGAAGCCAATTTTTGATAAGGCGTCTCCTCAAGCTTCTCCTCACTTAATTTTTCTTTTCTTTTTATTTAGATTGATTTTTAATCCTATATTTTTTTTTCTTTTCAAGGATTGTTTTTCAATCCTTTCTTTTTTTCTTTTTCAAGTGAGGATTACTGACCGACCGATACCCAGATATAAGAATTCAGCCTCGGGGGAGAGTAGGGTAATAATTAGTTGGATGTATATAATTGTTACGCTTAATAAATTGTAAATATTTTTCGATGTAAAATAGCAATTGTACTCCCTCCCCTTTAACCAACGCAAATATACATATCGCTCAAGTAATAAAGGGCTCTATTGGAGTCCTAGATATTGATCCCACATGGAAGTTAGAGATTTAATGACTAATTTTTAGTAACATCAGATTACTAATCTATTTTAGTATAATATACAAAAATTGAAGAACGCTTAAACTTAAAACTAATACTTAAAAGACAGATTATATAAGTCAATTTAAAAAAATATCTTTCTCCTTGTTAAGAGGATTAGGTGAATAAATAATTAAATGAGTTTAGAATTATATTGTGCCAAATAGGAGCATTCCTACTCTTTACCCTTTGGTCCAGGTGCAAAGAACATTGACTAATCCTATGTTTAGTTACTGAATTTGTGGCTAGGCTGGGAGGATACTAGCTGCCACTTTAGAGCTCCTACGTTCCCCTCACCTAAGGGCTAACATCTACACTTCAGCTCCCAAACAATAGTACCGAATTGAAGATTTTAGTCTGTCACACTAAAATATTTAATCCTTCGCCTGATAATTAATATTTTCCTATTTATTTTCACCCTCCTTCCAAGGCTTTTGAATTCCCTGAATCTTGGATGTAATCTTTACTATAGTTGATAATTCATCATATGTTAACAATTCAATTGACCAAATTGAAAGTAAATTAAGATTTAAGTAAAAGATTATCATAATCTCTATTTAATATTATTAGGCACAACTCATTTTAATTCTTCATTTCACAAAATCCAACAACAAGGAGAAAGATAAAGAAAACAACTCAGAACGCATGGGAATAATAACACAGATTTTGGATTTCATATAAAGTTATAAAACAATAAACAAATATACTTATCTCAATTCTTCTCCCCAAGCAGATTCCTCAAGTTCCTTTGACTCTTCCTTCTTATACAACACACTTAGAACTCACTAAGACACTAAACACTAACTCTTACTACAAAAGGAAACACTAATTTGACACTAACTAACAAACACTAATACATAAAATCGTCTATATTTATAGAAGGAGTTAAATTTCCAAAGGTTGCTTAAGCATCTCTTCAAAATGCATCCAGATTCATCGTATTTGGCTTGAATCAACTATCTCGCAGTAGGCGGGCTCGATCTCTTCTTCGGCGGACTTCTAGAAGCAAGTCTAACCGTTCAGGATCACTGTCGGCGGGCTCGATCTCGCCGTCAGCGGGCTCGATTATAATATATTAAAAACTTTCGGGAAAATCTCGCCGTCGGCGGCTTAAATCTCGCCGTCGGCGGGACAGTTCAATTTTTCATCATTTTTAGTCCTTTTTTGCTTTAGATTCGCGCCTTTTTTCTCTTTTTTCTTTTAGCACCTATAAATCTTCATTCCTGCAATAAAACACAGAAAATACATTTCTTTAAAGTGTAATTTCATATGAAATTAGTATGAATTTCTCAATATATTTTCTTGTGGTCAAAATCCCCCAAACTTAACTATTACTTGTCCTCAAGTAATCAAGATACTACATAAAAGTAATGATTATTTGTAGTAAAGTTTTAATTCAGAATTACTATGAATTTGATTGAAATAAATATTATAGTAAATTTTTCTAGAAATATTTTTAAATAATTAAATCAAGTTGTAGAGAAGCTTATTTAGTCATCAAGTTTAAGATTTCTAGTTTCTTATTTATTTCAAGAATGACTATATTTTTCAATGTTAAATTACTTAAGATATTTAGATGATTGGAACTTCGTGAAAGCACTACTTAGTAAAATACTAATCCATATATATAAGTTCAGAATTGTAACTGATGTTTACCCTTTAGGTTGATTCAAATGAAGTCAATTTTGATAAGGCATTTCCTCAAGCTTCTCCTCACTTATATATGTATTTTTTTTCTTCTCTTTTTTTTCTCTTTTTTTCTGGATTGATTTTCAATCCCCTTTTTCTTTTCTTTTTCAAGTGAGGATCACTATTTTTGGTTAGCTTGTTAATAATTTTGAACTTCATTTTTCTCTTCCTAAATTTGAAACTGGAAACATTTACTTCTCTTATATGTATTTCAAAGTTTTTACTTCATTGAGTTTCAATCTTTTCTTTCTCAACTAAATAACTAAGAATTTTATATTTGAAAATATAGTTTTCCTTACTTTAAATAGTTAACTATATTCTTATTCTCTTATACTAAATATTCTTAATCTACAAAATTAGTTAATCATTAAAAGTATTTCTCTTTAACTTTATATAAAAATTAAATAAATTAATTCTAGTTTACTGAATTAAAATTACTACAGAAAATCATTCTATAATAATTTTTGAAAATATAATTTGAGAACAATTTAATAATTAAATTTTTATTTTTCCCTCCCCCAAACTTAAATTTTTCTATCTATCTATATGGGGTGAAAAGAAAATAATCTGTAAATTTAAATTATACTTTCGTGCTTTAGGTATTTCTTCTTTTTGAAGTTCTGCAGGTTCTTTTCATCAATTAATTACCTGTACTGTTAATAACTTTCTACACATATAATATTAAAGAAATTGCTGGGTAAAGAAGTTTCAGAATAAGTACCAAATACTATCACAACTTATATTTAGTCTAATGCTAACACACACAATTGACTATTTCAAATTAAGGTTACAATAACAGTCTGAAATATCAAAATTTACAAATTATATAACTTTAACAACAATATTTAAAAAGGTTTACACCACATCACAATTAAAAACATAAACTAAACATTAATACAAAAGTTTTAAGAAAAACATACAATCAATCACAACATCATAATAATCAAAGTTTATAAGTCAAATAACTAAACAAATAAACATAGAATCTATTCTTCCGCATCAAAGTCTCAAACTATATCATCGTTTCCTTGATCAGCGGGTGGAGTAGGCTGGTAATGACTGTAGTGGGGGCACTCAGGAAATATAACATCAAGCTCTCCTCTCCTGTAATGATTCTCAACATCATAATAAGCTATCTCAAACTCCGAATGTCTTTGGAGATACTCACTGTCATAATCATGTCATCGCTCTAATCCTCCAATTGCCTGATCAATATACTCCAATTTTTCCTCAATCGTTTCAAAACTCTTCCACTGCAGGGTCATTTTATTCATCAAATCAGGAAGGGTAGGAGAACTAAGTAGGAGGATCATAACTGGTAGAGGGAATATCCCTACTAGTTGAAGGTACGTAACTCCTAGTTCCAGATCTCCATCCTTCGTGGGATTCATAAGTCTTTATATTACCCTGGGTAATGGGTTTTATAAGCTCCACCCATTCCTCATCATCTCTTGTCTCTACCCCAGATAATTGGCAGAGTGCATAAATTAGACCAGGATGCCCTAGTCCTCCTCCACTCTCACTTCTTACAGAGGCTAATACATTCTTGTAAATAATATTTCCCACATTAATACTTCTTTGCTTCTAAAAATAGAAATTCAAAACTGCTCTATCTCTAATTACTTCACTATGGTGATAGGTGGGTAACAAGGTAGAACAAATAAAATAGTGCCAAGCTTTAGATATTGCATTCAACATAGAAAGAGGGAAGTTTACCCATTCTCACTGCTTGATTTTCCAAACTCCTTTCCCATCAGTGATAAAGTTGATTACTTCTTCCAGCGGTCCTTCCATTGTTCCAAAAGTATCATACTCGCTGGTGTGTAAGTCACGTACTTCATAGAAAGAATTGATTCTAGCAGCATTGAAATCGCCTAAAAATCCTCTAACCTTTATTGGTGCATCTTCTATTTCAGTTAAGTTGGCATAAAATTCCTTCACTACTTCCATTGCAGCTCTATTTGTGGTGTAACAGAAATTTTCCCACCTCCTTTCTTATATAATTCATTCCACTTCTCCTCTTGGATTCTTAAATACTAGATCTTGAATGCACTTCCTTGCTTAGATATTGTGGAAGTATCTTGACAGCGCTCGAGCACTTACAAATCATGTCTCGTCATAATCCATTTGCCTCTTTTGTCGCGGAGCCATTTTTTCGATCTATCAAATTTACAAAAATCTTAACTAATCTCCAAAATATTACTAAAATGGCTTCCAAAGATGACTAAAATCACTCTAAATCAAGTTCCATGAACTTCTTCCAAATCTTTTCTCCACATTTTAAATTTTTCCAAAATTCCTTAATGTGGAAGAAATTCATGGTGAAAATAAAAAATTTTTACATAGGAGGGAAGCTCTTACCAAGGGAAGACAAAATCCGGTGTCACAAAGTGTTGAAACTGCTCCAAATCAACGATCTATCAAGCCCTAGGTCGTTTTTTCAAAGTTTTGAGAAAGGGGATGATTAATAGTGACGGTCGACTGGTCAAAATATAGTGTTTTACGGAATCTTGCTGTCGGCGAGAAATTTCTCACCGTCGGCGAGATAATTAATCAAATAGGCCTAAAGTTTCTGGAAAATCTCGCCGTCGGCGGGATCGATCTCACTGTCGGCAAGGTTTTTGAATTTTTAAATATTTTAAGATTTGTAATATTCTCAATTCATTTTAAGCCTTTTTTTATGTCCGGTCACTCTAAAATATACTTTATTATGATTATATACTATTTTAACACATAAATTTACACAACACAAACATTAAAACTTTATATATATGAAATCCAAGTGATTACAAATCACACACTTTACATTACTAACAAATTGCTTTGAATAATCTTAACACACACACAATTCAGCGTCACAATCCACACTACAATACTCAAAACGCTGAGACTAGACAAATAACACACAATCATATCTAGACTGAGATTAACTATATAAAGTGCAAATAAAAACTAAATTCAAGCAATCACACACAAATAAGTATGAATGAATATCTTCTACTCATCAAGATCTGAACTTAATTCCTCTTTGATATTTCCAATAGAACGTAAATGCACGAACAGATTTGTCGGCATATTTTTTAGGTTGTGTGTTATTTTAAAGGGGGGGTCGCCTAACAGAAGCTGTCGGCGAATTCTTAATTAAAATAAATAATTTGAAAGTAGTATTTGATTTTGAAAATAATTTTAAATTTGAAGGTTTTAAGATATGAGATTAAACCGATCTCACATCCCAAGTAGTTTATATAAACGAGCACCGCACCACAAACCGTGTATCTATCCCTAAGGATAGACACACTGCTTCACGGTGGGGCTCGATTAAATAAACTAGAAGATTTGTGACATCCGTTTGGTCTGCGAACCAATTTTATAAGCCGACAAAATTCCCTGCTTAATATGAAAACATTAAACAGGGTTTATATTACTCGGGTTCTTTAAAATTCCCTATAAGGGCAAGCCCCTATAGTTAATTACATCTTAAGTGATGGGAATCACCTAAGAAAACTCTCGATAATAATCAATAATTCTGCTCTCAAGGATCTCAAAGTTTAAGATTTTCAAGGGATTGAATTTTAGAATTTCAATAGGGAATGTATCAAGTTTGGAACATTTTGTTTTGGGAATCCAAAGGAAGAAAAGTAAGAGAAATCACAGATTCGAAGTGAACTTCGGTAATTTCCCGACTATCCTATTGTTTGGCTTGGATTTAAGAAAGTCCTAATATTTATTTAAATGTTTTGATTTTGCCAATTTTAATTAATTAGGACTTATATTTATATGATAGAATCATACAAATAGCCTTGAAGATGTGAGGGTTTATGTCGTACCCAACGACTACCTCGGAATCCTAAGACCGGTTAGGGCTTAATTTGCAATGCAAATGCCTAACGAAGAGTTGAGGATTTATGTTGCACTAGGCAAATTACCTCGAAGTCCTATGGCTTTGTTGTTTAGTTCTAGGAAAGTTTTGTTGAAGTAGACTCAGGTTTTGCTGATGGCGATGGCCGTGCTGCACACCATGCTCCGAGCTCCTTGTTGTTGCAGAGGTTTAGTTTTAGAAATTATAAATCAGGGGATGAGAAAAGTGTTTTGGTTTAGAGAAAATCTTAATTTCCAGCTGTTTTTTTTATGTTTTAATTAAAACAAATCTTAAAGTTGATTATAACGACACCGGTTAAGATCCCACGGTTCCATCCTTCCGGCATCATTATTTTTATCGGATTCACTTAGTCCGTATGAATTTGCTAAACTCAACTGAATGAGTTCCACACTTTCATTTAGACCAGTGGGAAATCCCGTTAGCAACACGTAGGTTACATCATCCGAGGTATTCCCGATCATCCAACGGGACGTTTTAATTTAGTTGTAATTGTAGTTTTGTGTTCTGTTTGTGATTAAATTTTGAGTTGTTTTATATTTTGAAATGTTGTGGCGGTGAATTTTATCTTGCAATGACTTTTAACTTAGTTTTGGTTTCAGTTTTAGGGGCTATCCTAAAGGTGTGAATTTTCATGCAATAGTTGTTTATCATGCAAGAAAAGTAAGTGCAATGCAGTTAAATAAATTGCAATAATGTAAATTGCAAGAAAGTAAATTGCAATAAAATAAAAGCGTACCTGGAGGGTCTTCCCGTCATCCCAAGCTACACTTAAAACACAATTAGAATATTTAAGCAAGTTCCTAGGTAAAGCTAAGGGAAGGGTTATGGTTTTCTACCAAATTCCTAATCCTATAGCTAGTCATCTCCTATGATGTCTAGGTTCTTTGTGTTTTGGTTTAAGGACGATTTTCTTCATCAAAGAACAATTAAGTCCAATTATTCTTATAAATATCCTATCATATTGAGGAAGTGCTTAAGGAGAATCTTAAACATTTTTTCAATACTGGCAGGATTGTTTTAAGTCCAAATGGGTTTAATTATACAAATGAATTAATCGTCCGAGAATTCAAGTTTCGTTGTTATCTTACTCAGTGAACTAGGACATTTGAATATCCTATAAGTGAAGTAACATTTCATTTAATGTTCGTTTAGGAGTTATAATAACCAAAGCTTTTGAGGGTAAATTGGTATTCAAATGATTTGATTTAAGTTAATGGGTTTAAATTTGGAATAGTGTTCAAGTTGCTTTATATTTAATTTCTTTCCGTTTTAGGTGATGTTATATTTAATTCAATTTAATTTAATTTAATTGAGTTTTAATTTAATTTAATTCAATATAGTTCAATTTAATTTGATTTGATGTTTAACTAATTTGATTTGATTTTATTTTAATTTAATTTGATTCAATTTAATTTAATTTAATTTAATTTAATTTGATTTAATTTGATTTAATTTAATTTAATTTAATTTAATTTAATTTAATTTAATTTAATTTAATTTGTTTAATTTGTTTAATTTAATTTGATTTAATTTAATTTAATTTAATTTAATTTAATTTAATTTTTTTTAATCTTAATTTAATTTAATTTAATTTAATTTAATTATTTAATTTAATTTAATTTGATTTAATTTAATTTAATTTAATTTAATTTTATTTAATTTAATTTAATTTAATTTAATTTGTTTAATTTAGTTCAATTTAATTTAATCTTTAATTTAATTTAATTTTTAATCTTAATCATAATTTAATTTAATTTAATTTAATTTAATTTATTTAATTTAATTTAATTTTAATTTAATTTTATTTTTTAATTTTAATTGAAATTTTTAAAAGAGTTTAATGATTTAATTTTAGTTTAATGATTAAGTCTTTTAATATTTTAAATTTGAGTTATCATTTTAATTGAGAATTGAATATTAATGAGATAATTAATTTAGGGATTTTTAAATTAAAGAATAAATCTCTTCCTATTAATATCCCTATTTTAATAATTCCAATTTTATTATTCTTCCAAATTTAATCAATTATTTAATTAAGGTTTAATCATTTTAAATTGCTTAATGGGTTTCTACCCTTTAATCGTTTAAATTTCAATCATCCAAATCAGATTAGGATCAAATATTTTACTTGTTAATTTTTTTTATTAAACCTAAAGTTTAATTAAGGGTTAAAAAGAAATTTAATTACCACTTTACCCTTTAAGCTTAATAATTTCATAACTCACTAAATTGAACTCAAATGAACTTGAAATTTTTATGTAACTTCACTCATATGTCAATAAAGACATGAGAGGAGAAAATGTGATTTTTCTTTATTTAATTTATTTATATAATTATTTTTGGTAAAAAATAGAGATTTTCAAGGAAAATTTAATAACATGACCAAGGGAAAGTTTCTGTCCTTAAGAAAATTAGGGGACATTCCTAATGACCAGAGGATCACTTGGACCAATTTTGGTGATTTTTTGAATTATATTATTTTTATTATAATTATTTTAAGTTTTGGAGTGTTAATTAATTTAAAAATAAAATAAATGTTGAAAAATGAATTTTACATTTTTCAAAAATCTCCCTGATATCAAGGAAATCAGAGAATCAAATTTTACAATTTTTTGATTTTTCTATGATTTATTATAATTATTTTAGTGAAAATGCTAGAAAATACATTTTTTTAATTTTAAAATTACCCTAGAGCTTTAAAATTTAATATCTCACTAAATAGACCTAAGAAAAATATGGGGTTTGTTCCTAAGTGATTAAAATTCAAAATGTAACATTTTGGTGAATTTTATTATTTTTGTGATTTTTATTATTTTTTAATTATTAAAATATTAAAATAATATTAAAAATCAACTTTTTTAGAAAATTGAAATTTTAATTTTCTTAGGTTCCCCTGATATCAGAGAGGCTCTAAAACCAATTTGGTGAATTTTTGAACGGTATTTTAAAAGTTATAAATTTTTAAAGTTTAAAATGACTAAGTGGCTTAATAAACCCAATTAGTGGGGCTAACCAAGTCCAATTGACCTCAAACTTTTATGGTGGATTCCTCTGATCCTAAAGGTCAGTGGAGAATTGATTTCAAGTCAATTTGATGCATGGTAATCTCTAATTAATTAGAGACCTATTTTGGGTGTTTAAGCCAATTAGGGTTGTTTTAAATGAACTAACTCAAAACCTATTTTTCCTAGGGTCCTCCGGTCATAAGGAACATCACCAAATTTTCCAGAATTTATTTCACAACATGCTATTTATTGGAATTAAAATACTCAAAACAGTGACAGGAATTTGAAAAATCAATAACTCTTCATAGGGATGGCCTCGACTTTGGAAAATTCGGGGAATGTTCCCAAATTCGGAGGCTTCAAAAGCCCTATGGTCTCATGCCATGGTGAATTGTATACATGCATGGAGAATTAAAAGTATGCAGAGAGTAAATAAATTATAAAAAATAAAATACTTGATGAAATTAAATGATTTCTTTTCCACATTATTCTCCTCCGTTCACTGAGCAAGAGGGTATTTTTATTTTATTTTTTTGATTTTTCTACAGAGAGTTATGAATTTTTGAAGTTTAGGGAATTAAATAAATAAAAAAAACCCTAATTTTCTATTTATCCACGCGGCGCCAACTCATCCTCGGCATCTCCAAAACGCCGCGTGTCGCACTCCCATTCGACGCCGCCACCTGAGTCAGCAGCCCGGGCCCCGCGGTTCTCGTACCGTCTCCTGGTCCGACGCCATCTGAGCCGTCCGTCCGCGCGTGTATTGAATGGACGACATCCGTTCATCGTCCCCGAGTGTCCTCACCCGAGAGCCGTCCACACTAAATCCCTAAGATCTCACTCGATACTCGATGGATTTTCATGTTCTTATGCTCTATGGATTCGTCTTGAAGAGACGAACACATCTATACGGCTATCATGCATTGAAATTAAAGTATTCGAAATGGAGAATCTCTAGAAGCTCGGGATGAAAAATTAGCTCATACCTTTGCTCAGAGAAGTGTGACTTCAATCTGAGAGTTGTTGCACCTTCGATTGGATCCCAGCAAGCTCCAGATGAAGTCTCCCGGTCCAGTGAATTGTCCAGGTGTGATTTCGACCAAGCCCGATCACAAAGCTTGGAGGTCGGAGCAAGCCCAGGTGGCCTGGAGATGGGGCTTTTGCTGGTGGAGACCTTCCCTTGGTCTGGTAAAGTTGTAGAACCAATCAATTTGGGGATTGGCTCACTGTGGAGAAGTGTCCTGGTTTTGGGTGGAATTTCAGTTAGGAAATTGGATTTTATCAGTGGGGATTAGGGCAAATTGACACTGGGGCTCAACTGCTCTAAGGGTGGAGAAGGGTTTGGAACAATTTTGGCAGAGTTTCGGCAAGGTTTGTGTAACTCTTTTTCATGGCAGTGAGGGTGAGGGGTTTAAATAGGAGAGGCTGGAGAGCCTTCCAGGGGGAGTTGAGGCATGGGATCAGCTTGCTCTGGTGAGGAGAAGAACAGCCATAGTGACCATTTGGCATGGGGCAGCTCAGCAAGTGGGAATTCCAAACTTTGGCTCCTCCCAAGGTCTCGGCCATGGTGTTTTCCGGCGATCCAGGCGGCTGGCCGGCAGGCATGGGTCACCCTCAGGTCCAGGTGGGTCAGGGTTGGAGGTTTGTGCAATCAATTGGCAATTGCCATGTGTAAAGGCTTTGAATTAAAATGGAATGGGGAGGGGGTCATTTTGGCCTTAATTTGGTCAACCCATTGGTTTGGGTTGGGTGCACCTCCCCATGACCTGATTTTGGGCTGAGAGGATCAGTTGGGTCAGCCAAGGGAGAGTGGTGTGGTCTCTATCCATGATGAGGTGGCTAAACATGATTTAGTGTGTGACATGCTTAAGGTAAAAAATGCTTAATGAAAGATTAGGAAAGGGGCCCCTCCTTTTACCATTAATGGCATGGTCACATGTCAAGCCTTCCATGGCTTCATGTGGCTTGTCCATGGCTTGCATGGCTTGTCTTTGGCTTGGGGAAAGTTGAGTCAATTTCATGGAAATGGGTTTTAAGAATTTTGGATATTTTGGTGAAAATTTGCATGAAGCTTGATTTGGAATGGTTTAATTGATGATTTTGAAACTTAGGGGTGATTTTGATTAAATGGATGATGAGGGGAAATGCCATGTGGGCTTTGGATGGATTTGGGCTTTTGAATGTGGTGAAGTGGGCTTTTAGGAAAGTTTAAGGGGAATGGGCTTTTTGATTTTAGGATGGGCATTTGGGTAAAGATTTTGTGAAGAACTTTGTCAAATAAATGTCATAATTGGTTTGGGGATGTTCTATGAAGGGCTTGGAGTCAATTTGGTGTGATTTTGAGTTGAATTGGTTTGAATTTGGGTTTATTTGGTAAGTGGGCCTATGTAGGTCCAAGTGGGCCAAGTTGGGCTAATGTTGGGCTAGGGTTGAAATTGATATAAAATCAATGTTGAGAAATGTTTATGGGATTGTTTCAAAGAGGTTTTGGCTTTGGTTAAGCTTTGATTTTGGGGTTTGGGCTCATTTGGGTTAGGTTTGGGTTTAGGTCAAAATTGGGTTTTTTGGTTTTGGGTTGAATTTAAGTGGGGTTTGGGTCTAAATTTTGGGCAAATCATGTTAGTATTTTGTTTTTGGGAATGTTAAGGAAGATTTAGAAAAGATTTGGGGTTAATTGGAATTGAATTGGGTGAGTTTGGGTTAGGTTTGGGTCATGGGTCCAAATTGGGCTTTAAGGCCAAAAGTGAGATTGGATCCAAATGGAAATCAAATTGGGCTTGGATTTGGTCTAGATTGGTATGTGGGATATTGAATTGAAGTTTATAATTGAATTGGACCAAAATTGGGGTCAATTGGGTAGGTTTGGTTTGACATTGGGTTCACTTTGGGTTAAAATGGGTCAAATTGGGGGTTTTGACAAAAGTAGGGAAAATTGACAAAATTGGCCCATGGTGTAGTCGGACAAAATGAAATTGGGAATATTTGGGATTTTCTGGAATTTTCGGAGAATTTTCTGAATTTTTGGATTTTTAGGTCAAGAGGGGTATTTTGGGTATTTGGAGGGTATTGGGATGTTTTCTTGGAATTTTTGGTATTTTTGGGTATGGATGATCAATTTAAGTGATGTGGAAATGTTTGGGAATGATTTTGGAGAATTTTGGATAATTTGGAAATTTTGAGAAATTTGGGTAATTTCGGGGGTTTTGGGTAGGCTAAGTGGGTGTAGGGTCCCGGGGGTCAAAAATTGAAAATTTGGAAAATTGAAGACTGGGTGGATGTAAGTGGAAAGAAGTCATTTTGGTTGAGCCATGAAGCCATGTCAAGCCCATATGAGCCATGAAGGCACCCATTTGAGGCATTCACTATGTTGTTCCTAACCCTCTTAGCCAAGGGCTTAGGGGTTAAGGACCATCCATGTGAATCACCTACATGAGTCAGGAGGTCAAGTTGGGTATGGGTGTGGTTTTAGGAAGTATGTGGAAGTGTAGTGTGTAGGTGTAGTGTATAAATGTAGTGTGTGTGTAAGCCAGCCCCTTCACTGGACCGTGCCACCTGTGGCGGTCCTAAGGCCGAAGAGTCCTATAGGAACTCATCCTTTAAACTTCCACATTTGATTTCAACCCTCTAGGTGATTAGGGGTCTACAGTCAAGTTTGTGGAGTTTGCAGGGAGTTAAGAAGTGGTTTGAATTTCTAAAAGGTGGGTCCCAATTCTAGTCTTCTAAGACAGTCAAAGGAAAATCCTAAGGCTAGATCCTAAGTACTAAAGAGAAGAAGAGAAGACCTCATCAAAAATGAGGTCAACAAATGGACCCCTAATAGGTGTGGTGAGCAGACGGAGCACACCACGCGTATTGGTTTTGACCGAAGCGATCAACAAAACCAACACAAACGTCCAAGTGACAAACTTAGGACGAAATAGAGGAGTTTTCGCTGGGGAGTAGCAAGTATATCTCTAAAACCGGAGATTCCTAAACTCTCGCTGGGGAAAGGAAAAGGAGGTGAATCCCAAATCACATGACCTGGGGAATTTCGATTTAGATTTTATTTTGTTTCAATTTAAGTTTTGATGTGTGAGTTTAGATTTTAGTTTGGAGTTTCAATTTAGATTGAAGTTTTTGTCAAAATTAATTTGAAGGATTTGATTTGAAATGAAAATTGGAATTCTGAGGTTTTAGATGTAACATCTTCAGCCTCGAAAGAAAATTGGATTGATCAGATTGAATCATTGCAATGAGGAGAGACCTCAGAGCAATGCGGTGTTGGACGTAAAATCCTTAACCTCAAGAGTTTGATTTTGATGTATTTCATCGCAATAGGGAAAGAATCCTAAAGCAATGCAGTCTCGGATGTAAAATCCTCAACCCAAAAGTTTGAATTTTGATGTATTTCAGTGCAATAGGAAAAAATCCTAAAGCAAGTGCGGTCTTGGATGTAAAATCCTCGACCCAAAAGTTTGAATTTGATGTACTTCAGTGCAATAGGAAAAGAATCCTAAAGCAGTGCAGTCTTGGATGTAAAATCCTCGACCCAAAAGGTTGAATTTGATGTATTTCAGTGCCGTAGGAAAGAATCCTAAAGCAGTGCAGTCTTGGATATAAAATCCTCGACCCAAAAGGTTGAATTTGATGTATTTCAGTGCAATAGGAAAGAATCCTAAAGCAGTGCAGTCTTGGATGTAAAATCCTCGACCCAAAAGTTTGAATTTGATGTACTTCAGTGCAATAGGAAAGAATCCTAGCAAGTGCGGTCTTGGATGTAAAATCCTCGACCCAAAAGTTTGAATTTGATGTACTTCGAGTGCAATAGGAAAGAATCCTAAAGCGATGCGGTACTTGGATATAAAATCCTCGACCCAAAAGTTTGAATTTGATGTACTTCGAGTGCAATAGGAAAGAATCCTAAGCGAGTGCAGTCTTGGATATAAAATCCTCGACCCAAAAGTTTGAATTTGATGTATTTCGGTGCAATAGGAAAAGAATCCTAAAGCGATGCAGTCTTGGATGTAAAATCCTCGACCCAAAAGTTTGAATTTGATGTATTTCGATGCCGTAGGAAAGAATCCTAAAGCAGTACGGTCTTGGATGTAAAATCCTCGACCCAAAAGTTTGAATTTGATGTACTTTAGTGCAATAGGAAAGAATCCTAAAGCGATGCGAGTCTTGGATGTAAAATCCTCGACCCAAAAGTTTGAATTTGATTTGATTGATATTTGATTCGAGATCCTGGAAGAAATTGAATTTGAATTTGATCGAGACTTGAAATCTGGAAAGATTGAATTTGAGATTTGGAAGGATGAGTTTGAACTCGATTGAAATTTGATTTAAGATTTGATTTGAAATTTGGAAGATCAAATTTGAAACTTGATCGGGAGTGGATTTGGAATTTAATTGAGAATTTGATTTGTGATTTAAAAAGATTGAAATTTGATTTGGAATTTGGAAAGATTGAATTTGAAGTTTGATTGAGAATTTGATTTGTGATTTGATTTAACATTTATGTTGATTTCGTTTATCTTTTAATGATTTAAATTTTATTTTATCGTTTATTTAATGTTCATGTGAATTTGGTGTTTGTCATTTTTTAAGATTTTTTTTTAGAAAGTTTTCTTTTATTCTTCTTTTTATTTCTTTTCTGTTCTTTGTTCGAAGTTCATTTAACTTTAATGGCGTTTCCCAATCAATTTGCACAAAAGAGGTGAAGGCCAAAAATGTGACATGGTCACTTTCATTCCAATCATGTTGAAAATACATCATACAACTCGATCTGGAATACATCTCATACAATCCATGTAGACTCAAAACGGACTATGTATGATCTTTGTCGATCCATCAAAAGAAGCATTTGTCAAAAATCCATGTCTGAATAGTGGGGTACATGGTTAATAACATCACCTTCCAAGCCATCCTTGGCAAGGATGCCGACTGGATGTACGTTGGAGGTGTGATATCTCCCATGTAACTCACAGCTCATAAGGCCGGAGGTTCTCTAGCTCTGGGTCTAGTTGGAAATGGTAAGGTGTCTTGCTGTCGTCCATTCTCCTGAAAGTAACTGAGATCCGCTTCACTGGCACTCCTGGTATGCAATGCTTAGCGATATCTCGCTCCGTTGCCCTTCGGTATCATGATGGAACCTACCGGTAAAGGTATCTTTACCGGCCCTCGGAACTCACCGGGGCCTCGCTATCCGGAGGTCGGATCCGAACATGATGTTACACTCGTTCGGGAAAGAGACTCGTGCGAAGGTCCGACGAAGTCGTGGTGATCTATATGTGGGGGTATGCAATCACCTCGTTTGTAGATGTTGATAATGCAGGCTATTGGGTATGCAATCTGCTGGCGTACCCTCCATGTTATCAATCTTTTTACCATTCTCTTGATGACTAATGGCATCGGATCTACTTGCCCATGACGGAGTATTCCCGGTGGGTTTCCCTTCCCGTCTTCGACGAAAGTTGTAGCAGCATCCGCATTGTATTGTGATTCTTCCCTTCCCCGGCATCCATCTCCGGGGTTCCGAGTAGGTATTTTCCCTTAGGCGGCCTCGCTCGGCCCATTCTTTTCAAATCCCGGATACAATCCACGATTTCGTTGTTGTTCATATTCTGAGAATACGTCAGTATGTAGCTCGAGGCCCTCTAGTATGTTGATTCTTCTTCCTTTAATTCTCTCGAAGTATTCAAAGGTTTTCTTTTCAATAATTTGCATTCTCTCCAGCTCGTATTCCGGAATGATCTGCAGATGGCGAGGCCTTGTGACATATTGTGGGATATATGGTTCAATCCCTTCACGTTCTCCTACATACCTCGGCTCCTCAGGGATGATGCCTGTCGGGATATCCCCCGGGGTTGCTTCTGCAACAAGGTCATGCATTATTGGAGGTTCTATCCGGTGGCGTGATAGCCTTCTTTCTTCGATCTTCCGGGGATTTCCCCGATTCTTTACGTTATCCTGAGAACCGGCCTCCTTTCTTCGAGTTCTCGGTGAACCGGTGTCCTCGAAGTGTATGTACCGGCATTAGCAATCTGTCTCGTCGCGCCGGTCCGCGGCTAGTTTTGTTAACATCTTACGGATACGGCGATTCTTATTTCTTCGTTGCGTGGGCGTGAGAGTAGCCCTTCGAACTTCATGAATCTCCGTGGGCGCGGCGGCGACAAGCTCGCCCTCGCTGTAGCGACTACGGACTTCATTTTCTTATCTTCTTCGGTGTTTGCTTTTCTTTTCTTGTTGTTGGATTGGTGGCTTGGGCCACCCACTTTCATCACTGTCTGCCCGGGTAGTTCTTCTCGGTTAATTGGGACCCAGTCACTTTCCTCGTACTGTAGGCCTGCTGGTGCGAAATCCGAGTCAATCTCGATTATCGCTCCATCTTTCACCCTCTTTTCATCGAGTGCAAGGCTTACGCCATTCTTAAAGTTCGGGACCAACCGCCCGTTCGACATTTCCTCGCGAACGGACAAGGAAAAGGATCGGGGTCGTACTAAGAACAAGAACATTAAGAAAATGTTTATTAAAGATACATTTTTTTATATATTTTTTTTATTTTCAAATTTAACGAGAATGAAGTAGGATAAGATCGGGGAAGAGATTTTGATTTGGAAAAGAAAACAAGGAAAACATATTATCATGACTTTATTTATTTTAACACATTTTATTATTTTTGGGTTCGGACCCAATCATAAGTAATTACTTCGCCCGTGTTTCTTAGGGATGAAGAATTCATTCCTTCGAAACATCGGGTAGCGTAATACTTTTTCAAATATCGTCCGTTGATCGGAAGCATATGTCGTTTTCCCCGGCAATTCACTAGCCGGTAGGAACCTCCCGAGTATACTCGTTTCAACCACAAACGGTCCTTCCCAAGTGGGTTCAAATTTTCCTCCTATCTTGCGGTGTGCAAGAATAGGTCTCTCGAGAACGAGAACTAAGTCACCAACTTTGAAGGTTCTTGGGAGGACCAGTTGTCATGGGCTTGAACCATCTTAGCTTGGTATAGTTCTAAATTTTGTTGCGCCTGCAAGCTCTTTCCCTTCCGGGCTTTCTAATTCTTCTAGTCGTAATTTGGCGTTTTCTTCCGTCGTGATCTTGTTTGCAATCGCAATTCCGAGTGAAGGAAGTTGAACCTCTAAAGGTAACACTGCCTCGGACCCATACACCTGAGCGTAAGGTGTAGCTTGAGTAGGAGTTCTGAAGGTTGTCTGGTAGGCCCATAAGGTTTCTAACAACTTCTCGTGCCAATTCCTCTTATTATCGTCCAAAGTTTTCTTTAAGATTTGAACGAGAGTTTTATTAAAAGCCTCAGCGAGACCGTTTGCTCTTGGGTAGTAAATTGTTGAGTATCGCCAGTCGATTCCGTGTCTCCTGACAAAATTTTTTATTTGTGTGCTTCTGAATGCTGACCCATTATCTGAGATGATCCTGCGCGGCACTCCGAAATGGTAGACAACTCGGTTCTTGAAAAGCTGTAGGATGTGGTGTGCTTTCACTTCTCTAAGTGGAACCGCCTCGCCCACTTGGAAAAGTAATCCGTAGCCGCAAGAATGAAACGATGTCCTTTTGAAGATGGTGGTTCTATTGGACCCACTATATCCGTGCCCCAACATTCAAATGGCCACGACGCAATTGTCGGGTGCGGCACATTTGGAGGTCGGTGTAGAACCACTCCGTGCATTTGGCATTGATGACGGCTCTTGGCGATTTTCATGCGGTCGGTCATCATCGAGGGCCGATAGTACCCTAGTCTTTTAATTTTCATTTTCATCTTTGGACCCGACTAGTGAGCGCCACAGAGTCCTGAATGCACCTCTTTAACGATTTCACGGGCCTCGGACCCGCTTAAGCACCTTAGCCACATTTGATCAAAAGAACTTCTGTACAATGTGTTGTTTATTAATGCGTAAGACAGAGTTCTTTTCTTGATCTGATGGGCTAGCGACCTATCGTCCGGTAGCTTTCTCGTTTGCGGGTAGTTCATCGATGGCTCTCGCCGATCTTCTCGTGTTTTCCGTCACCGCTCGCAACTGATTCTTTTTCTTTTTCGATTTGTGTATTGTGTCTATGTCGAGTCGTGATAGGACTCGACGTCCGTGAATCGACACTTCCATCGATTCATCTTGCAAACGGACGAATTCTTTTGCGAGACGGGCTAAAGCATCAGCTAAAGCATTTTCTTTTACGGGAATTTTGTAGATTGTCACATTTGGAATCTGTTCCAACAATATTGTATGGCATAATCGAAAGTATTGTTCGAGTCTTGGCTTTAAAATTCCGTATTGTCCTAGTGATCCGTTGAATGATTAACCGTGAATCCCCGTAGATGTTGATGTCCGTTATCCCCATTTGAATAGTTAATTCCGATCCCGTTATGAGGGCTTCGTATTCGCTTCATTGTTTGTACACGATTCCGTCAAGTGGTAGGAGTATCTTAACATCCCACGCTCCGGTGTTATAAAGATTAGCCCGATTCCCGCCTTACGGGCACTATCACTTGCGATTCTTCGTCTTTGTGTGCCGAAGATGCTCCGTCGAAATATAATTCCCAACGTCGATCATCAAGGTCTTCTAGGTTCATTATTTGTTCATCCGGCAAATCATCATCGAGAGGAGATTCGCCGCGAAGGGTGCGCTGCGAGGAAGTCTCGCTAAGACTTGTCCCTTTACGGCACGCGAGGCACGAAAGTTATATCGAACTGCAATAATATCATTGACCATCCGGCAAGTCCGCCGGAAAGTGTTGGACGAGTCATCAAGTATTGCAATGGATTAAACTTCGAGATCGGGTTGACCTTATGAGAAAGCATGTAGTGCCCGAGCTTTTGAGCGGCGAAGATCGAGGCCAAACAATGCTTTTCAATTGCGGGATACCTTACTTCCGTCGGAAGTAAACGACGGCTTAAGTAGTAAAGAGCATTTTCTTTACCCTCATCATTGACCTAGGCTAACAGGGCTCCAAGAGAGTCGTCTAAAGCCGCGGTGTAAAGTATCAGCGGTATACCTGAGACTGGGGTTGCTAAGATAGGAGGTGTCATTAAATATTGTTTAATGTCCTCGAAGGCCTTCTGGCATTTCTCTTCCCAAATAAATTTGGCGTCCTTTTTAACTAGTGCCGAGAAAGGCTGACACCTACCCGACAGGTTTGAAATAAAGCGTCGAAGATATGCCGACTTCCTTGAAAAGATCGTAGTTGTTTTAAGGTTTTAGGAGGTGGCATTTCTAAGATATCTTTAATCTTTTCCGGATTGATTTCAATTCCACGATGTCGGACAACGAATCCTAAGAATTTCCGGAGGTGACGCCGAAGGTGCATTTTAAGGGATTCATCTTAAGGTTAAATTGTCTTAATCGTTCGAAAACAATTCTCAAATCATACGAGTGGTTGTCCTTTACTTTGCTTTTGATGACCACATCGTTCACGTAAGCATTCGACTTGATTGTGGATGAGATCATCAAAAATTCTTGTCATTGCTCTTTGGTAGGTTGCTCCCGCATTCTTTAGTCCGAATGGCATTATCGTGTAGCAAAATACTCCGATCGGCGTTCGAATGCCGTAAGCTTTTCATCTTCTGGAGCCATTTTTATCCGGTTGTATCCCGAAGATCCATCCATGAACGAGAATATTTCATGTGTTGAAGCAATGTCGATCATTAATTCCGGGATCGGTAGAGGGAATTCATCTTTTGGACATGCCTTGTTTAAATCTCTCGAAGTCCACACAAATTCCGATCCGACCATTCTTTTTCCGATCGGCACTACATTGGCTAACCAAGTCGGGTATTATTCTTCACGGACAAATTTAGCGTCTATTAGCTTTTTAACTTCGGCTATGACTTGTTGTTCGATTTCTAGACGCATTCTTCAGGGACCTTGTCTGACCTGGGACGAAGTAGGATCCACTCCTAGCTTATGGATCGCAACCTGCGGAGCCAATCCCGGCATTTCATCGTAGTTCCAAGCAAAACGAGTCCTTAAATTCCATTAATAATTTGATTATTTCTTCGGAGTCTTCTTTGTTGAGTAAGGAGCTAACAAAGGTAGGTCTAGGCTCTTCGCTAGTACCTAAGTTAACTTCCGTTAACTCATCTATTGTGGATTTAATTTCTTCTTCGAATTCGGTGGAGCGTCTCCATTTGTAAATCTTCGAGTTCGTCCGTAGTTTCCATGCGGTTTTCATTGGACTTGCAAGTGACAACCAAGCAAAATTCGGCATCGTCAACCGACCCTATCGTGCCGAATCCGAGTCCATGCTTTAAATTGGGTGGACGACCGGAGTTATTCCATAATTTTTCAAAATGTTGTGATTGGCCTTTTGTCCATTGTCGAGGTAAGAAACCACGTTGAATTAAATTTTGAACACAGGGAGAGTACCACTCAAAAGGTAATTCCATTAATTCTATGAAGTGACATCTTCGAATTGTACATTATTTTCGGTTTTGGAGGTAGAAGCACCACGGTAGAACTTGATTGGCCTTGCACCGTCGTTACGTACTTCTTTGACCACCATACCCTCGATCTTGTTAGAATGGATCGGGGTTAGGGTCATAGTATGTACGTAGTGGTTAATCTTCTCGTACATTGATTTGTATTCTTCGTTCTTCTCATCTTCGAGAGAGATCTTGAATTGTGGCTTCTTCGACTTATTGTCGGCTGCTTCTTGTTTGATTTCTTTTTCTTCTTCGAACTATCTTCCCAATCAACATTGATGGTCGGTTTCCTTTGTCCAACTGTCCTAACGTCTCTACCACGGCCTCGTCCCCGGCCTCGACCTCGGATGCGAGTTGTGGAGAAACCTTCACCATCTTGCCGGAAGGGAGTGGTGAGTGACTGTTGGACTAGAACTTCAAGTTCTTCGCTGTCCTGAACTTTCTTTGCTTCATTTGTTACGGTATCTCTGGAGAAGATCGTTTTCTTTGGCGGTGCATAATAAGTCGCATCTTCATGGATTCCAATCTCATGTACGGAGAATGGTTGTAAGTCGCCTTTGATGCACTGTTCCCTCCATCGTAATACTTGATGCAACGATGCGGAGATGATGGTACCATCCTGTTTTCATGTATCCATGGTCGGCCCGATAGAGCGTTGAACGACGTTTTCGAATCGATTATGTGAAATTTTGCGGTTGTCTTTGCTAAGTCACCGGTCTTCATCGATAGCGTTATTGACACGAGGGCTCTTTCTCCTTTCCGGTTGAATCCTCTTAATAACATTTTGTTCGCTTCGAGCTCGCGAGCATCAATTTCCAAGTATGCTAGTGTTCGAAGACTCATTATATTGATTGATGCTCCCGGATCCACCAATACTCCGAGAGCGTAAACTTCCCAATTGTAATCGAAATGTACAACGGTCGGTTGTGATCTGCCGTCCCAAGTAGTAGGTCATTGTCCGTGAAGGTAACGCCTCGTCGTTCCTTTAACGAGCAAACCTCATCTAAGGAATCTCCGGCCATTTGAGCTAAGCAAATTTTTGGATCAAGTAAGGCCTTGATCGAGCTTCTCTCATCTCCTTTGATAAGATGAGAGCATCGTAAATGCTCGGTTGGCCGGTAGTTTCCTAAGATGGGCTAGCACGTTGTAGTCCACTTTGTTCTCATGCGTCTCGGCTTCTTCTCGAATGGGTATTTCTTCTGCTTGGGTTGGTTCTTCTTGAACAACCATCTGCTTTCCTTTGTCTTTTGGACCCATTCTTGGAGGTAGAACTTTTCCACTTCTCAAGTTGACTTCTGTAATTTCTTCTGAATCTAGTGTTGAACTTGTCGGTGTCTCCTCCTGAATCGGAATGACAGGCTCTTTCGGATTATCTTCAAAATCTGAAGGCTCTAACTCTATCGTAACTAGAGCTCCTCGAAACTCACAGATAGATCCGTTGCTTGTTGAACTCTCGTAGCCTCTTTGATGGATGTCTGCTTCGTTATTTTGATCGTCAAGATTGTGTATGATTTGAGAATTGTCGTTGATGTCGAAATCGATGTCCGGATTGTCGCTAGTTACGTAATCGTTAGAAACGATCAAAACGTAGCCAACGCCATCACCCTTATCATTATATGATCCCACCGAAGTGAGCAGATAATCATACAAAATCAGAGGTTCGAGGGATTTCTCCCCCGAATCGGAAACAACTATCCTAGGATAAGCAGCCCCTAGTCTAGCCTTAGGAATCTCAGTCCTCTCTTCTTCGTCGATTTTCTTCTTTTCTTCAATCATCTCCTGTTGAGGTGGTTCTTCTATCGCAAGTGATAGTACCGGCTTACCGGGTCTCGAACTACGAATTGAAGCTCGCACCGAGGCGGTTCGGATGCCGTCCAAAATCTTCTTCGAAGACCTCGTCCGAGGCGGTAGTCCATCCATCGTCGCTTGCATAGGGATCTATCGGAATGACGGGATCGGTTGAGATAACATCGACGGAACCTCCTTTCGGGGTTCCTTCATGTACTCCTTCGGGATTGTTATATTTCCTTTCCGAAGGTTGTCGTTGAGCCAACTTTTAAAGGTAATGCAATCTTCTATCTTGTGCCCAAGTATCCGATGGTAGGGGCAAAAGTTGGGATCACCGTTCTTGTTGACTTCCTCCGGTCTTTTAGGTTCGACGACTAGAAATCCGGAGTCTTCATCGACTACGGAACATTTTCGCATCGCTTCATTCTTGAATGGATATTCCTCGCTCGAAGCTCCCTCAATGAACGTTGCGGATGAGACGGTTGTTCATACTCGCGGAGACGACCGATAGTCGGACCGGGGTTGCTTGGTAATTCTGTTGTGGTTGCTGCGGCCGTTCTGGTGGTATTTGCATCGGTTGCTTGCCTTTATCAACTGCTGCAACGATCCCGGATTTCTTTTCGAAGGTCTTAACCGGCTTCTGCTTGTCCATCTTGTCGGCGAAACTTAATTGCTTCGCCTCTTCTTGCAAGCTTCCGGCCTTGCTTAACAACTTCTCGAAAGTCTTAATAGTGAATCCTTTGAGGAGAAGTGCTATCGGGTCGTGAATGCTTTTAAGCAAGATGCCGACCGCATGTTGTTCTTGTAGTTGTGGTTCACACTTCATGCTTAAGTTCCTCCATCGAAGTATGTAATCCACCAAAGTTTCATTCGGCCTTTGTTTCTCTACCACTAAATCACCTATAGTGATGTGGTGCCGAGCTCCGCGAATCGCTTGATGAAGAGGTTCTCTAGCTCGAGAACGTCTTCACCGAACCATTTGGTAATTTTGCATACCGGTCGAAGGCGATTCTCGACGGATCGCCGACGAAGCCGTCGGAAGAGTAATGCATCGCTCCCGCCGGCATTACAACAACCGGCACGAAAGTGTGCAACATGCCGTGGGGGTTCCCGGTTCCGTCGAAGGTCTTGAACAGAGGTGGTACGAAGCCTTTCGGGTATTGGACAGCGTCGAATTCTTCTGGGTAAGGTCTACCCGTCCTAATGGATGTCCCGCTCTTCGATTGTGCTAAGGATTCTCGTACCTGCTGTTCCACCAAGTTCTTGATATCCTTTTCAGGGATCATACTTTGTGTTGTATCCTTTTAGTCGGTCATCCCCATTGACGGATGTAATCTCCTTTCCTCCGTCTACAATGTGAATGACCTCGCGGGGTGTCTCTCTTTGTGGTTGTACTTGACTCGGAGAGTGGCCGAGCTACGGCCATCTCTTCCATCCTTTTCGCCATTTGAGCGATCGTGTCGTCTTTTTCCCGAAGTCGTCTTCTCATCGGTTCCGGCTCCTCTCTTCTGCGCGGCTGCGGGAGCACCTTGCGAAGCCGATGAAGCTCGTGTCTCAACCATATTGATTTCTGCATATTCGTCGTCCATGAACTCCGATGAATCGATCTCATCTCCGAACTTTTCTTCTCTTTCTTTTGCCAATCGTCGTATATCGGTTCTCAACTTTTCCATGGCATCTTCTAGCGGAGCTTTCTGTGTGTCTTTGCGGTTGTCATGCGATAGCTGCCGGGTCCCTTTTTCACGAGTCCCCTTTATCGCGAGTAGCACTTTCTTCGATTCCAGCCTCATGGCGAGACTTTCTTTCTCGGGCCGTCGTTTCAATCTCAACTACCCGGTGAGTGGGACGCCATACCATCCTTCTAGCGGCAGAAGGTCCAGGACCGGATGGTCGCGTCGGCCAAATGCTGGTAGGTGGTATCCTCCCTAATCTGTAATCCTGAGACAACAACGGGCGGACTAGCCTTCATTCTTTTGGTT
This sequence comes from Papilionanthe hookeriana x Papilionanthe teres, assembly GCA_022702705.1. Taxonomy (NCBI): domain Eukaryota; kingdom Viridiplantae; phylum Streptophyta; class Magnoliopsida; order Asparagales; family Orchidaceae; genus Papilionanthe; species Papilionanthe hookeriana x Papilionanthe teres. The sequence goes on along the minus strand of CM040438.1, from coordinate 63,792,806 downwards.
GGCTTTTCTGTCATGATGGAGGGTTCTACTCGGGGTCCAACACGGGATTTGATTTGCACCCGCCCTATCCTTCGTAGAATCTTCGATACGGGGCAGTTTTCCTTCCTTGCTAACTTTTCTACCAAAGTTTGCAGTCGAGCAAACGACGTAGTTCTAGTTCTTTTCTTGTGGCTATCGTTGTAGTATGCGGGCTGAGGTAATGTGGCAACAATCTTGCGAACATTCTCCTCATCCTCTGCGGCGGAGAGGGGATGGAACCTGCTTCCTCCCAAAAGTGGTATGTAGTCAGGCAGCGGTGTATATTCTGGTAGCGGTGTATATTCTGGCAGCTCTGGAATTTCCTCCAGGAACGCAATCTCAGCAGCTCTGGCTTCTCTGGCGATCCTTCTACTTCTGTTTCTTCTTTGGGTCCTTGTCGGTGATGGAATCTTTGAACCGGACCCGATTTCGAAAACAGAAGGTCTTACGAGAAGATCCATACCCTCCACGGTAACGGGTTTACCATAGTTCCGGATTTCTTTCCCTTTGATTTGGCGAAGTCGGGGTAGGTGCGAAACAACTAGACCGGTGGGGGTAGTCGAACGATCCTCCTGCGGACGGCAGTACTCCTCCTAATCGGGATCCTTTGCAGGGGAGGAAACTCTTGGGTCGACCTAAGGTTGAACTCAAGCAGTGGCTCCTCAGCTTCAGATATCTTGTTCGTCAGTGCAAAGAGGGAGACTTCGGTGACCTTGACGTTCGTGTTTTCAAATCCTTGTCCGAATCGGATGATCCCATTGTCGGGCAGCTCATCCTTATAGACAGCGAAGTCCAGTCCATTGGTGAAGGAGAAAATCAGTTTCGGGGCTTCCATTTCTGCAGGGTAGATTCTGGTTGTCAGTCCCGAGTTATGCTTCTTTTCTTTAGGACGAAAAGAAAGGAATTGAAAAAGAGTCCGAACTCATTCTTGTTCATGTATTTATAAGAAGGAATCATTTGTTAAAAGAATCACTTATTAGAGGGTTTGTTTATTTAGAACGGAATGTTCAAAGGTGTAGAGAAGGTAAGGAATCCGATTCAGAGTTGGAAAGGAAAAGAAAGTCTTAAGCAAGACTTCTCAACTCGAAGGATCATTCCTAAACTAACACCTATTGGGGGTCCACCCCACCTCAAAAATGAGGTAAAAGGATCTCGGAACCTCTCTATTTAAAAGTGTCTAAACAGTGGCTCCTAAATCCGAGAATGTTGGCTATACTTGTCCAAGGTAGAAATGAACATAGTATTCCAACGGAAAGAAGGGTAGTTTGATTCACAAGGGACATGGATACACTACCGATTTTTGAAAGCAGAATTATCTGATTATAATGGAGAGAGGAATTTTCCCCAGCGGAGTCGCCAGAAATCTGTCGGCATATTTTTTAGGTTGTGTGTTATTTTAAAGGGGGGGGTCGCCTAACAGAAGCTGTCGGCGAATTCTTAATTAAAATAAATAATTTGAAAAGTAGTATTTGATTTTGAAAATAATTTTAAATTTGAAGGTTTTAAGATATGAGATTAAACCGATCTCACATCCCAAGTAGTTTATATAAACGAGCACCGCACCACAAACCGTGTATCTATCCCTAAGGATAGACACACTGCTTGACGGTGGGGTTCGATTAAATAAACTAGAAGATTTGTGACATCCGTTTGGTCTGCGAACCAATTTTATAAGCCGACAAAATTCCCCTGCTTAATATGAAAACATTAAACGAGGGTTTATATTACACAGGTTCTTTAAAATTCCCTATAAGGGCAAGCCCCTATAGTTAATTACATCTTAAGTGATGGGAATCACCTAAGAAAACTCTCGATAATAATCAATAATTCTGCTCTCAAGGATCTCAAAGTTTAAGATTTTCAAGGGATTGAATTTTGGAATTTCAATAGGGAATGGATCAAGTTTGGAACATTTTGTTTTGGGAATCCAAAGGAAGAAAAGTAAGAGAAATCACAGATTCGAAGTGAACTTCGGTAATTTCCCGACTATCCTATTGTTTGGCTTGGATTTAAGAAAGTCCTAATATTTATTTAAATGTTTTGATTTTGCCAATTTTAATTAATTAGGACTTATATTTATATGATAGAATCATACAAATAGCCTCGAAGATGTGAGGGTTTATGTCGTACCCAAACGACTACCTCGGAATCCTAAGACCGGTTAGGGCTTAATTTGCAATGCAAATGCCTAACGAAGAGTTGAGGATTTATGTCGCACTAGTGCAAATTACCTCGAAGTCCTATGGCTTTGTTGTTTAGTTCTAGGAAAGTTTTGTCGAAGTAGACTCGGGTTTTCATTGATGACGATGGCCGTGCTGCACACCATGCTCCGAGCTCCTTGTTGTTGCAGAGGTTTAGTTTTAGAAATTATAAATCAGGGGATGAGAAAAGTGTTTTGGTTTAGAGAAAATCTTAATTTCCAGGTGTTTTTTTTTATGTTTTAATTAAAACAAATCTTAAAGTTGATTATAACGACACCGGTTAAGATCCCACGGTTCCATCCTTCCGGCATCATTATTTTTATCGGATTCACTTAGTCCAGATGAATTTGCTAAACTCAACTGAATGAGTTCCACACTTTCATTTAGACCGTGGGAAATCCCGTTAGCAACACGTAGGTTACATCATCCGAGGTATTCCCGATCATCCAACGGGACGTTTTAATTTAGTTGTAATTGTAGTTTTGTGTTTTGTTTGTGATTAAATTTTGAGTTGTTTTATATTTTGAAATGTTGTGGCGGTGAATTTTATCTTGCAATGACTTTTAACTTAGTTTTGGTTTCAGTTTTATGGGCTATCCTAAAGGTGTGAGTTTTCAAGCAACAGTTGTTTATCATGCAAGAAAAGTAAGTGCAATGCGGTTAAATAAATTGCAATAATGTAAATTGCAAGAAAGTAAATTGCAATAAAATAAAAGCGTACCTGGAGGGTCTTCCCGTCATCCCAAGCTACACTTAAAACACAATTAGAATATTTAAGCAAGTTCCTAGGTAAAGCTAAGGGAAGGGTTATGGTTTTCTACCAAATTCCTAATCCTATAGCTAGTCATCTCCTATGACGTCTAGGTTCTTTGTGTTTTGGTTTAAGGACGATTTTCTTCATCAAAGAACAATTAAGTCCAATTATTCTTATAAATATCATATCATATTGAGGAAGTGCTTAAGAATAATCTTAAACATCTTTTCAATATTTTCTAGGATTGTTTTAAGTCCAAATGGGTTTAATTATACAAATGAATTAATCGTCCGAGAATTCAAGTTTTGTTGTTATCTTACTCGAGTGAACTAGGACATTTGAATATCCTATAAGTGAAGTAACATTTCATTTAATGTTACGTTTAGGAGTTATAATAACCAAAGCTTTCGAGGGTAAATTGGTATTCAAATGATTTGATTTAAGTTAATGGGTTTAAATTTGGAATAGTTGTTCAAGTTGCTTTATATTTAATTTCTTTCCGTTTTAGGTGATGTTATATTTAATTTAATTTAATTTAATTTAATTGAGTTTTAATTTAATTTAATTCAATATAGTTCAATTTAATTTGATTTGATGTTTAATTAATTTGATTTGATTTTATTTTAATTTAATTTGATTCAATTTAATTTAATTTAATTTAATTTAATTTGATTTAATTTGATTTAATTTAATTTAATTTAATTTAATTTAATTTAATTTGTTTAATTTGTTTAATTTAATTTGATTTAATTTAATTTAATTTAATTTAATTTAATTTATTTTAATCTTAATTTAATTTAATTTAATTTAATTTAATTTAATTTAATTATTTAATTTTATTTAATTTTATTTAATTTAATTTAATTTTATTTTATTTTATTTAATTTAATTTAATTTAATTTAATTTGTTTAATTTAGTTCAATTTAATTTAATCTTTAATTTAATTTAATTTTTAATCTTAATTTAATTTAATTTAATTTAATTTAATTTATTTAATTTAATTTAATTTTAATTTAATTTTATTTTTTAATTTTAATTGAAATTTTTAAAAGAGTTTAATGATTTAATTTTAGTTTAATGATTAAGTCTTTTAATATTTTAAATTTGAGTTATCATTTTAATTGAGAATTGAATATTAATGAGATAATTAATTTAGGGATTTTTAAATTAAAGAATAAATCTCTTCCTAATAATATCCCTATTTTAATAATTCCAATTTTATTATTCTTCCAAATTTAATCAATTATTTAATTAAGGTTTAATCATTTTAAATTGCTTAATGGGTTTCTACCCTTTAATCGTTTAAATTTCAATCATCCAAATCAGATTAGGATCAAATATTTTACTTGTTAATTTTTTTTATTAAACCTAAAGTTTTAATTAAGGGTTAAAAAGAAATTTAATTACCACTTTACCCTTTAAGCTTAATAATTTCATAACTCACTAAATTGAACTCAAATGAACTTGAAATTTTTATGTAACTTCATAAAGACATGAGAGGAGAAAATGTGATTTTTCTGTATTTAATTTATTTATATAATTATTTTTGGTAGAAAATAGAGATTTTTAAGGAAAATTTAATAACATGACCAAGAGAAAGTTTCTGTCCTTAAGAAAATTAGGTAACATTCCTAATGACCAGAGGATCACTTGGACCAATTTTGGTGATTTTTTGAATTATATTATTTTTATTATAATTATTTTAAGTTTTGGAGTGTTAATTAATTTAAAAATAAAATAAATGTTGAAAAATGAATTTTACATTTTTCAAAAATCTCTCTGATATCAAGAAAATCAGAGAATCAAATTTTACAATTTTCTGATTTTTTTATGATTTATTATAATTATTTTAGTGAAAATGCTAGAAAATACATTTTTTTAATTTTAAAATTACCCTAGAGCTTTAAAATTTAATATCTCACTAAATAGACCTAAGAAAAATATGGGGTTTGTTCCTAAGTGATTAAAATTCAAAATGTGACATTTTGGTGAATTTTATTATTTTTGTGATTTTTATTATTTTTTAATTATTAAAATATTAAAATAATATTAAAAATCAACTTTTTTAGAAAATTGAAATTTTAATTTTCTTAGGTTCCCCTGATATTAGAGAGGCTCCAAAACCAATTTGGTGAATTTTTGAAAGGTATTTTAAAAGTTATGAATTTTTAAAGTTTAAAATGACTAAGTGGCTTAATCAACCCAATTAGTGGGGCTAACCAAGTCCAATTGACCTCAAACTTTTATGGTGGATTCCTCTGATCCTAAAGTTTAGTGGAGAATTGATTTCAAGTCAATTTGATGCATGGTTAACTCTAATTAATTAGAGACCTATTTTGGGTGTTTAAGCCAATTAGGGTTGTTTTAAATGAACTAACTCAAAACCTATTTTTCCTAGGGTCCTCTGGACATAAGGAACATCACCAAATTTTCCCAGAATTTATTTCACAACATGCTATTTATTGGAATTAAAATACTCAAAACAGTGACATGAATTTGAAAAATCAATAACTCTTCATAGGGATGGCCTCGACTTTGGAAAATTCAGGGAATGTTCCCAAATTCGGAGGCTTCAAAAGCCCTATAATCTCATGCCATGGTGAATTGTATACATGCATGGAGAATTAAAAGTATGCGGAGAGTAAATAAATTATAAAAAATAAAATACTTGATGAAATTAAATGATTTCTTTTCCACATTATTCTCCTCCGTTCACCGAGCAAGAAGGTATTTTTATTTTATTTTTCTGATTTTTCTACACGAGTTATGAATTTTTGAAGTTTAGGGAATTAAATAAATAAAAAAAACCCTAATTTTCTATTTATCCACGCGGCGCCAACTCATCCTCGGCATCTCCGAAACGCCACGTGTCGCGCTCCCATTCGACGCCGCCACCCGAGTCGCAGCGCCCGGGCCCCGCGGTTCTCGTACCGTCTCCTGGTCCGACGCCATCTGAGCCGTCCGTCCGCGCGTGTATTGAATGGACGTCATCCGTTCATCGTCCCCGAGTGTCCTCACCCGAGAGCCGTCCACACTAAATCCCTAAGATCTCACTCGATACTCAATGGATTTTCATGTTCTTATGCTCTATGGATTCGTCTTGAAGAGACGAACACATCTATATGGCTATCATGCATTGAAATTAAAGCATTCGAAATGGAGAATCTCTAGAAGCTCGGGATGAAAAATTAGCTCATACCTTTGCTCAGAGAAGTGTGACTTCAATCTGAGAGTTGTTGCACCTTCGATTGGATCCCAGCAAGCTCCAGATGAAGTCTCTCGGTCGCAGTGAATTGTCTAGGTGTGATTTCGACCAAGCCCGATCACAAAGCTTGGAGGCTGGAGCAACCGGGTGGCCCTGGAGATGGGGCTTTTGCTTGGTGGAGACCTTCCCTGGTCCGGTGAAGGTGTAGAACCAATCAATTTGGGGATTGGCTCACTTGTGGAGAAGTGTCCTGGTTTTGGGTGGAATTTCGGTTAGGAAATTGGATTTTATCGGTGGGGATTAGGGCAAATTGACACTGGGGCTCAACTGCTCTAAGGGTGGAGAAGGGTTTGGAACAATTTTGGCAGAGTTTCGGCAAGGTTTGTGTAACTCTTTTTCATGGCAGTGACGGTGAGGGGTTTAAATAGGAGAGGCTGGAGAGCCTTCCAGGGGGAGTTGAGGCATGGGATCAGCTGCTCTGGTGAGGAGAAGAACAGCCATAGTGACCATTTGGCATGGGGCAACTCAGCAAGTGGGAATTCCAAACTTTGGCTCCTCCCGAGGTCTCGGCCATGGTGTTTTCCGGCGATCCAGGCGGTCGGCCGTGCAGGCATGGGTCACCCTCAGGTCCAGGTGGGTCAGGGTTGGAGGTTTGTGCAATCAATTGGCAATTGCCAAGTGTAAAGGCTTTGAATTAAAATGGAATGGGGAGGGGGTCATTTTGGCCTTAATTTGGTCAACCCATTGGTTTGGGTTGGGTGCACCTCCCCATGGCCTCGATTTTGGGCTTAGAGGATCGGTTGGGTCGGCCAAGGGAGAGTGGTGTGGTCTCTATCCATGATGAGGTGGCTAAACATGGTTTAGTGTGTGACATGCTTAAGGTAAAAAATGCTTAATGAAAGATTAGGAAAGGGGCCCCTCCTTTTACCATTAATGGCATGGTCACATGTCAAGCCTTCCATGGCTTCATGTGGCTTGTCCATGGCCTGCATGGCTTGTCTTTGGCTTGGGGAAAGTTGAGTCAATTTCATGGAAATGGGTTTTAAGAATTTTGGATATTTTGGTGAAAATTTGCATGAAGCTTGATTTGGAATCGTTTAATTGATGATTTTGAAACTTAGGGGTGATTTTGATTAAATGGATGATGAGGGGAAATGCCATGTGGGCTTTGGATGGATTTGGGCTTTTGAATGTGGTGAAGTGGGCTTTTAGGAAAGTTTAAGGGGAATGAGCTTTTTTTATTTTAGGATGGGCATTTGGGTAAAGATTTTGTGAAGAACTTTGTCAAATAAATGTCATAATTGGTTTGGGGATGTTCTATGAAGGGCTTGGAGTCAATTTGGTGTGATTTGGAGTTGAATTGGTTTGAATTTGGGTTTATTTGGTAAGTGGGCCTATGTAGGTCCAAGTGGGCCAAGTTGGGCTAATGTTGGGCTAGGGTTGAAATTGATATAAAATCAATGTTGAGAAATATTTATGGGATTGTTTCAAAGAGGTTTTGGCTTTGGTTAAGCTTTGATTTTGGGGTTTGGGCTCATTCGGGTTAGGTTTGGGTTTAGGTCAAAATTGGGCTTTTTGGTTTTGGGTTGAATTTAAGTGGGGTTTGGGTCATGGGTTTGGGGTTAGGTTTGGGTATGTATTTGGTTTGTGGGAATGTTAAGGAAGATTTAGAAAAGATTTGGGGTTAATTGGAATTGAATTGGGTGAGTTTGGGTTAGGTTTGGGTCATGGGTCTAAATTGGGCTTTAAGGCCAAAAGTGAGATTGGATCCAAATGTCAATCAAATTGGGCTTGGATTTGGTCTAGATTGGTATGTGGGATATTGAATTGAAGTTTAGAATTGAATTGGACCAAAATTGGGGTCAATGGGTAGGTTTGGTTTGACATTGGGTTCACTTTGGGTTAAAATGGGTCAAATTGGGGGTTTTGACAAAAGTAGGGTAAATTGACAAAATTGGCCCATGGTGTAGTTGGACAAAATGAAATTGGGAATATTTGGAATTATCTGGAATTTTCTGGGAATTTTCTGAATTTTTGGATTTTTAGGTCAAGAGGGGTATTTTGGGTATTTGGAGGGTATTGGGAGGTTTTCTTGGAATATTTGGTATTTTTGGGTATGGATGATCAATTTAAGTGATGTGGAAATGTTTGGGAATGATTTTGGAGAATTTTGGATAATTTGGAAATTTTGAGAAATTTGGGTAATTTCGGGGGTTTTGGGTAGAGCTAAGCGGGTGTAGGGTCCCGGGGGTCAAAAATTGAAAATTTGGAAAATTGAAGATTGGGTGGATGTAAGTGGAAAGAAGTAATTTTGGTTGAGCCATGAAGCCATGTCAAGCCCATATGAGCCATGAAGGGACCCATTTGAGGCATTCACTATGTTGTTCCTAACCCTCTTGCCGAGGGCTTAGGGGTTAAGGACCATCCATGTGAATCACCTACATGAGTCAGGAGGTCAAGTTGGGTATGGGTGTGGTTTTAGGAGGTATGTGGAAGTGTAGTGTGTAGGTGTAGTGTATAAATGTAGTGTGTGTGTAAGCCAGCCCCTTCACCAGACCAGGCCACCCAGGGCAGTCCTAAGGCCAAAGAGTCCTATAGGAACTCATCCTTTAAACTTCCACATTTGATTTCAACCCTCTAGGTGATTAGGGGTCTACAGTCAAGTTTGTGGAGTTTGCAGGGAGTTAAGAAGTGGTTTGAATTTCTAAAAGGTGGGTCCCAATTCTAGTCTTCTAAGACAGTCAAAGGAAAAGCCTAAGGCTAGATCCTAAGTACTAAAGAGAAGAAGAGAAGACCTCATCAAAAATGAGGTAAACAAGATTATAGAAAGGCTTGAAAGGGAATTCTTCGGTAGAATCTTCTTCAATCCATCCATTTCTTCTGAAAAGTCGTATAAAACTAGCCTTCAGATGTCCTGAATGATCAAAGTGCTCTTTCAATCTCCAGTCAATATAATCAAATAAATCAGAGATATTGTCAATGGAAGTCATCACATTTTGTATTTCATTCTCCAATCCTTTAAGTTTCCGTAAGATCATGTTAGTTCTATCAGTCAAGGGCCTGATTGAAGGATTCTTTTGAGATGCTTGATCCGTAATAATGGCTGTCTCATTATCGTTATCCAAAGTAGGAAACATATCAGTCGAATCTAATGGTTTCCAAGGAAATAGTACCTTTTCCCAAGCTTCGTAAGAAACTTGGTATTGACTACATAATGCAAAAATTGTTGAAGGATGTCCAAGCCCGTAAATAGATCCATGTATAATTAGGCCTAAGGCAGACTTCACAATAATAGTTCCAACGTCGATGGGTAATCCAGTTTGAATACAATAATTCAAAATCGCACATTCCTTAGAGACATTATTTACCCTCATAGTGGGTAATAATTTTGAGGAAATAAAGAAGTGCCAGTGCTTAGAGACAGAGTTAAGAAGTGATGCAGAAAAACTAACGTACCCATCTTCTCACAATTCCCAATCTTCTGGTTCATCATTCAAATATCGGTAAATCTCATTCATATTGTATCTTGTAGGGACAAATTTTGAATAGTGGCAAACAGGTGTATTCTCAATTGAATACAACTCATTAATTCTTGAAGGAGTGAAAGTTACCCATCTGCCTCGTACAAATATGCTTTCGTTGTTGATTCCAGGAAGATTGGAATAAAATTCTTTGACTACAGGGATAACTACCGCAGAAGTTTTATAGCATAATATCTCCCAACGTCGTCGAATAATCATCTCTTCAATAGATGTTGTCAAATTCTCCACTCCTTTATTAATGAATCCTCTTTCTTTAATCAATCGCTTTTTCATCATAACCTTGTTGAATATCCATTGTGCTTCATAACTGACAATCTTTCTCCTTTTGAACACTTGGGATTTCGTGATTTCAAGTGGATTGGATGCCATAATTTCTTGTTTTGATTGAGTTTCTAGTCGTTTCTAGGAAGTAGAATTTGAAAAATTTGAGTTCCAGACGTCTTATATAGAGAAAAACTCTTAGAATCATTTGAAACTGCCAAGATAACTCCCTAAAATAGCTCTTGTACCAGTCTCACCGTCGGCGGTAACGATCTCGCCGTCAGCGGGATAGTTATAATTTTAAACTGAAAAAAGGCATGCAAATCTCGCCGTCGGCGGCGTCGATCTCGCCGTAAGCGGGCTAAGGTAAATTTGCCCATTTTTTCTTTTGTTCCCAAAAAAAAATTTAATTTCTTTTGTTACTCTTAATATTGTGATGATTATAAAGATAAATATGAGTAGTAGAATTCATTTATAATATAATTATCAATAAATCAAGTAAATAAACTATAATTTATGACTACTATGGGTTGCCTCCCATAAAGAGCTTGGTTTAATTTCGTCAGCCCTACCTATTCTGGTTGTTAATCAGGTTGACTGAACATTAAAACCTCTTTAAAATTTGGTCTTCTTCCTTTAAAATAAGGTTTTAATCTATGTCCATTCACTTTAAATTTGTGTCCAGTCTTTGGATCTTCAATTTCTATAGTTCCGTAGGTAAATATTTGAGTTATAGTGAAAGGTCCTAACCATCGAAATTTCAATTTTTTAGGAAATAATTTTAATCTTGTATTATAGAGCAAAACTTCTTGTCCTTGCTCAAAATTTTTCTGCTTAATCTTTCGATCATGCCATAATTTTATTTTCTCTTTATAGATTCTATCGTTATTGTAAGATTCATTTCTTAATTCTTCTAATTCATTCATCTGTAATAATCTCTTCTCACCAGCTTCTCTTAAATTATCATTAAATTCTTCAATCACCCAATACACTTTGTGCTCTAATTCAACTGGTAAGTGACAAGTTTTTCCATATATAAGTCTGTAAGGAGTCATTCCAATATGAGTTTTATAAGCAGTCATGTATGCCCATAATGCAGTATCTAGTCTTGTAGACTAATCTAATCAATTAGGGTTTCTAAGATTTGTTTAATTTCTCGATTAGAAACTTTGGCTAATCCACTGGTTTATGGATGATAAGCATTTGAAATTTTATGAATAATGTTGAATTTTTATACTAATTTGTGAATATATTTGTTCCTAAAATGGGATCCTTCGTCAGTGATAATCACTCTCGGCATTCCGTATCTTGTAAAAATATTTTTCATTAAAAATTTTGAAACACTCTTAGCATCACATCGAGGTAAGGCTTGTGCTTCAATCCATTTAGAAACATAATTAACATCAACTAATATATGAGTTTCTAAATGAAGGTATAAATGGTCCCATAAAATCTAATCCCCAAACATAAAAAATTTCAACTTCTAATATAAAATTTAGAGGCATTTCATTTCTTCTAGATATATGACCTACTCATTGGCATTTATCGCAAGTTTTGGTATATCTACAAACTTCTCTAAAAAGAGTAGGCCAATAAAATCCAAATTGCAAAATTTTGTAAGCAGTTTTATCTGTTCTAAAATGTCCTCTGAATTCAGAATCGTGACACTTTTGAATGATTTGTTTAGTTTCTTCATAAGGCACACATCTTCTAATTATTGAATCCTTGCATTTCTTATATAAATTTGGCTCATCCCAAAAATAAGTTTTATCATCATGAATGAATTTTTTCTATTGTTGCAGAGTTAGCATGGGTGGTAAAAAATCACTTATAATATAATTTATTATATCAGCATACCAAGGTATTTTCCATTCATTTATATTATAAAGTTGTTCGTCAGGAAAATAGTCTGAAATTTCATTATCAGTGTCAGATAGTTCATTATATTCTAATCTTGATAAATGATCTGCAATTTGATTATCAGTTCCCTTTTTATTAATGATTTCAAAATCAAATTCTTGCATTAATAATATCCATCTGATTAATCTTGGTTTGGTATCCTTCTTTTGCATTAAATATTTAATAGCAGAGTGATTAGTATGCACAATATATTTATTTCCAATTAGGTAAGATCTAAATTTATCAAAAGCATAAACAATTGCTAATAATTCTCTTTCTGTAACTGTGTAGTTGATTTCAACATTATTGAGAGTTTTTCTACCATAGTATATGACTTTCAAAATTTTATCATATCTTTGTCCAAGAACATCTCCTATAGCATAATCACTAGCATCACACATAAGTTCAAATGGTTTCTCCTAATCAAGGGAAACTATTATAGGTAATGTGATTAATTTATATTTTATTATTTCAAAAGCATTTAAGCATTCTGTTATGAATTCAAATTTCTTATCCTTTTCTAAAAGTTGGCATAGAGGTTTAGTAATTTTTTAAAAATCTTTTATGTAGCGTCTGTAAAAACCGACATGTCCAAGAAAAATTATTACCCCTCTCACTGTAGTAGGAGGTGGTAATTTAGCTATAACTTGAATTTTTGCAGGATCTACTTCCATGCCATTTTCTAAAATTTTATGCCCTTATACAATTCCTCCTGCAACCATAAATTGACATTTCTCCCAATTTAGAACTAAGTTAGTTCTCTCGCATACTTCTAAGACTTTTTCTATATGACTCAAGCATACGTCAAATGATGTTCCAAATACAGAGAAATCATCTATAAATACATTCATTCCATCATCAATTAATTTGCTAAATATAGACATCATACATCTCTGGAATGTTGCAGATGCATTACATAATCCAAAAGACATTCTTCGAAAAGCGAATGTTCCATAAGGACTCATAAATGTAGTTTTTTCTTGATCCTCAGGAGCAATAAGAATTTGATGATAACCGGTATATCCATCTAAAAAATAAAATATTTATGTCCGGCTAGTCTATCCAACATTTGGTCTAGAAATGATAAAGGGAAGTGATCTTTCCTGGTGGCTGCATTTAATTTTCTGTAGTCAATACATATACGCCATCTAGTAACTTGTCTTATAGGTATTAAATCATTATTTTCATTAACTTTAACAGTCACCCCTCCTTTTCTTAGGAACACAGTGAATTGGGTTTACCGAAACACTGTCAGAAATAGGATATATAATACCATTAACTAACCATTTCAATATTTCTTTCTTGACTATCTATTTCATCATTGGGTTTAATCTCCTTTAGGGATCAACTCTTGGTTTGTGTTTGGCATCTAAAATAATTCTGTGCATACAGATTGAAGGACTAATTCCTTTAATATCTGCTAAAGACCAGCCAAAAGTTTACTTATATTTTTTTAATGTGTCCAAAAGTTTTTGCTCTTGCGAATTATTTAATTCTGCTGATATAATAACTGGTAAAGTTGAAGAGTTACCTAAATAAGCATACTTCAAATGGGTAGGTAAGATTTTTAATTCAAGTTCAGGAGATTTAATAATTGATGGAACTATATTGTTTTCAGCATTTTCTCTATTATTCAACAATTCAAATCTTTCTTGTATATATTCTAATTCTTCATTGTTTATTTCTTCAATTAATTCAGTATCTTCTATTTCTACTTTTTCTTCAAAGTATTCTTTAAAATGTTCATTTTGTAGATGTTCAAAATTTCCAATCGAAAACATTCATCTTCTTTTTCTATAGCAGGATATTTCATTGACTTTACAATGTTGAAGGTAACTTTTTGATAGTTTACTCTCATAGTTAATTCTCCTTTTTGAACATCAATCATAGCTTTTCCAGTAGCTAAGAAGGGTCTTCCTAATATTATTGGTATTTCTTTATCTTCCTCCATATCTAAAACAATAATGTATACTGGGAAGATTAATTTATCCACCTTTACTAACACATCTTCAAAAACTCCCTTAGAATAAGTAACAGAACGATCAGCTAACTGAAGAGTTACTGAAGTAGGTGAGACTTCTCTTAATCCTAATCTTTTAAAGATTGATAGAGGCATTAGATTTATGCTGGCTCCTAAATCACATAATGCTTTTCCAAAAAAATTTTCTCCAATAGCTCAAGGTATAGTGAAACTACTAGGATCTTTTAATTTTCCAGGAAGCTTTTTCTGAATAATTGCACTACACTCTTCGCTAAGTGCAACAGTTTCATTATCTGTGAATTTTCATTTTTTATTTAAAATATCCTTCATAAATTTCACATAATTGGGCATTTGTTCCCATGCTTCTACAAAAAGAATGTTTACCGTTAATTTCTTCAAAATATCAAGAAATTTAGAAAATTGCTTATCTTTCTTATGTTGACTTAGTCGTTGAGCAAATGGTGGTGGTGGTTTTTCTACAGAAATTTTCATAGGTATCAATGAATCTCTAGATTTTTATCTTTCTGATCCTTTTCCTTTTTGATCTCCACCTCCTCATTCTGACTTTCCGTTTCCTTCTGCATTATTGTTTCTAATTCTTTTCCACTTCGTAACTGTATCGCTTTAATTTGTTCTTTTCCTTGATCTTTAGGATTTATTTCCACATTACTCTGAAAAGTTCCAGGGCTTCTATTATTAAGTGCAGTAGCGATATGTCCAAGTTGAATTTCAATATTTTTAATTGTTGTTCCTTGAGTTTGTAATTGGTTTCCTTGAATTTATAACTAACTACCTTGATTCTGTAAATGTTGACCCATATTTAATATTAATTCTTCCATACATAACTTCTTATCCTTATATTGAGAGTTATTACTAAATCCAGGTGGATAAGAAGGTTTAAAATTAGAATTTCCTTGGTTAGAAGGATTTCTTACTGGGTTTACTGAATTGTTCATCCATTGCTGATTAGTAGAATTATTATTCCAATTAAAATTTGGATGATTTTTCCACCCAGGGTTATAATAATTTGCATAAGGATTATTTGGTCTATAGTTTATAGCATTTATAGTTTCATATGAAGATTTAGCATCCATAAGTTGTCTAGTTAAATTTTCTTCTGTTATATTAGGAGAGTAATTCATTCCAAAATGATCTAATTTCTTAGATATAATAGCAATTTGAGAAGCTAACATAGATATTGCATGAGAATTATGTATACTGGCTATTTTTTTAGGATTTAACCTTTTAGAAGGCCATTGAAAATTATTAGTAGTCATTTCTTCAATTAATAAATAAGCTTCATCAAAAGGTTTTGACATTAATGAAACTCAAGCAGCAGCATCAATGATCGATCTAAGAGATCCTACTAAACCATTATAAAAAGTTTGTATAATTAACCAATCTGGTAATGCATGGTGTGGGCATTTCCTAAGAAGATCTTTAAATCCCTCCCAAGCTTCATATATTGATTCTCCATCAAACTAACTAAAAGAAGTTATATCATTTCTAAGTTTTGCAGTTTTTGAGGGAGGAAAATATTTGGATAGAAATTTTTGTGATAATTCTCCCCAAGTTTTAATTGATCCAGGTGCTAATGAATTTAACCAAATCTTAGCCTTATCCCTTAAAGAAAAAGGAAATAGCCTAAGTCTAACGGCGTCATTAGATACTCCATCATATCTAAAAGTAGCACGTAACTCTAAAAAACTCTCAAGATGTAAATTAGGATCTTCATTTGGTGAACCACTAAATTGATTATTCTCTATCATTTTGATAATTACAGGTTTAAGCTCAAATGAGTTAGCCACTACATTGGGGTTTTGAATAGTTAAGTGAATTTCATCTAATGTAGGGTTAGTGTAATCTTTCAAAGGTCTTGCTTGGTTTATATTTTCAATTTCTAGATTATTTGCCATTTGATTTAATTTTATGATTTCTCTTTTTTGTTTTCTAATTCTTTTAATAGTGCGCACTAATTCAAAATCGTAAGGTATTAAACTTTCGGTTCCAAATTTACGCATACACAACTAAAAATAATAATAATATAGTCCGTTACTTTAGTAATTATAATTATATATTTATGTATATTTTTAATTGAATAATTACTTTACTTCCCTGACAACGGCGCCAAAAACTTGACGACCGCTGCAAATATAAGAATTCAGCCTCGGGGGAGAGTAGGGTAATAATTAGAATGATGTATATAATCGTTAAGCTTAATAAATTGTAACTGTTTTTCAATGTAAAATAGCAATTGTACTCCCTCCCCTTTAATCAACGCAAGTATACGTATCGCTCAAGTAATAAAGGGCTCTATTGGAGTACTAGATATGGATCTCACAGGGAAGTTAGAGATTTAAAGACTAATTTTTAGTAACAGCAGATTACTAATCTATTTTAGTATAATATACGAAAATTGAAGAACGCTTAAACTTAAAACTAATACTTAAAAGACAGATTATATAAGTCAATTTAGAAAAGTATCTTTCTCCTTGTTAAGAAGATTAGGTGAATAAATAATTAAATGAGTTTAGAATTATATTGTGCCAAATAGGAGTATTCCTATTCTTTACTCTTTGGTCCAGGTGCAAAGAACATTGACTAATCCTATGTTTGGTTATTGAATCTGTGGCTAGGCTGGGAGGATACTGGCTGCCACTTCAGAGCTCCCACGTTCCCCTCACCTTAGGGCTAAGATCTACACTTCAGCTCCCAAACAATAGGACCGAATTGAAGATTTTAGTCTGTCACACTAAAATATTCAATCCTTCACTCGATAATTAATATTTTCCTATTTATTTGCACCCTCCTTCCAAGGCTTTTGAATTCCCTGAATCTTAGATGTAATCTTTACTATAATTGATAATTCAACATATGGTAACAATTCAATTCGCCAAATTGAAAGTAAATTAAGATTTAAGTAAAAGATTATCACAATCTCTATTTAATATTATTAGGCACAACTCATTTTAATTCTTCATTTCACAAAATCTCAACAATAAGGAGAAAGACAAAGAAAACTCCTCAGAACGCATGGGAATAATAACACAGATTTTGGATTTCATTTAAAGTTATAAAACAATAAACAAATTTACTTATCTCAATTCTTCTCCCCAAGCAGATTCATCAAGTTCCTTTGACTCTTCCTTATTGTACAACACACTTAGAACTCACCAAGACACTAAACACTAACTCTTACTACAAAAGAAAACACTAATTTGACACTAACTGACTCACACTAATACATAAAATCGTCTATATTTATAGGAGTCAAATTTCCAAATGTTGCTTAAGCACTTCTTCAAAACGCGTCCAGATTCATCGTATTTGGCTTGAATCAACTGTCTCGCCGTCGGCGGGCTTCTAGAAGCAAGGCTAACCTTCAGGCTCGCTGTCGGCGGGCTCAATCTCGCCGTCGGCGGGCTCTATTATAATATATTAAAAACTTTCGAGAAAATCTCACCGTCGGTGGCTTAAATCTCGCAGTCGGCGGGACAATTCAATTTTTATTATTTTTAGTCCTTTTTTGCTTCAGATTCAAGCCTTTTTGCTCTTATTACTTTCAGCACCTATAAATCTTCATTCCTGCAATGAAACATAGAAAATACAATTCTTTAAAGTGTAATTTCATATGAAATTAGTATGAATTTCTCAATATATTTACTTGTGGTCAATTACTATATCTGGATAGCCTGTTAATAATTTTGAACTTCACTCTTCTCTTTCTAAATTTGAAACTTATAGCATTTCTTTCCCTTAAATGTAATTCATAGTCTTTACATTATTGAGTCCCGATATTTTCTTTCTCAACTAAATTCCTAAGATTCTTAATATTTAAAAATATAGTTTTCTTTACTTTAAATAGTTAACTATGTCTTATCCACTTATACTAAATATTTTAACCTACAAAGTTAATTTTCATTACTAAAAATATTTTTTTGAATCTTCTACAATATTAAATAAAATCTAAATATAGTTAACTGAATTAAATTCTATCACAAAAATCATATTAATAAATTTTGAAAATATTTTAATTGAGAACACATAACAATTAATATTTTTCTTCCCCCAAACCTAAAGTTTTCAATATATAGAAAATACAGGGTGAAAGAAAAATTTTAAATATAAATTATACCTTTGCACTTTAGGCATTTTCGCTTCTCTAAAATTTTTGTAGGTTCTTCTAAAAAGTTTTGACTTCCACTGGCCTGTAATATTTCTCAATTTATTTGCACCTTACTTTCAAGTACTTTAACCTCACTGAATCTCGGATGTAATCTTCACTTTAGGTGTAAAAATTAACATATTTTAACAAATAAATTGGCCCGATTGAATGTAAATTAAGATTGAAGTGAAAATATTATCACAATTTCTTTAACATTCTCTTTGCAAAACTAATTCATATTACCATTTCACAAAAATGTCAAAACAAGGAGAAAGACAGAGAAACTACTCAGAATTCATGGAGAAAATACAACGAAACTTGGATTTCATATATGTTGACCTCATTTTTGATGAGGTCTTCCTTTCTTCTTTTTAGTGCTTAGGATCTAGCCTTAGGCTTTTCCTTCGACTATCTTAGAGGACTAGAATTGGGACCCGCCTTTTAGAAATTCAAACCACTTCTAAACTCCCCGCAAACTCCACAAACTTGACTATAGACCCCTAATCACCTAGAGGGTTGAAATCAAATGTGGAAGTTTAAAGGATGAGTTCCTATAGGACTCTTTGGCCTTAGGACCGCCTCCAGGTGGCCCGGTCCAGTGAAGGGGCCGACATACACTACACTTACACACTACATTTCCACACACTTCCTAAAACCACACCCATACCCAACTTGACCTCCCGACTCATGTAGGTGATTCACATGGATGGTCCTTAACCCCTAAGCCCTCGGCTAAGAGGGTTAGGAACAACATAGATGAATGCCTCAAATGAGTCCTTTCATGGCTCATATGGGCTTGAAATGGCTTCATGGCTCAACCAAAATGATTTCTTTCCACCTAGGTTCACCCAATCTTCAATTTCCCAAATTTTCAATTTTTGACCCCCGGGACCCTACACCTACTAAACCTACCCAAAACCCTTGAAATTACCCAAATTTTTGCAAAATTTCCAAATTACCTAAAATTTTCCAAAATCAATCCCAAACACCTCCACATCACTCAAATTGACTATCCATACCCAAAAATACCAAAAATTCCAAGAAAACCTCCCAATACCCTCCAAATACCCAAAATACCCTTCTTGGCCTAAAAATCCAAAAATTCAGAAAATTCCCAAAAAATTCCAGAAAATCCCAAATATTCCCAATTTCATTTTGTCCAACTACACCATGGGCCAATTTTGTCAATTTACCCTACTTTTGTCAAAACCCCCAAATCGACCCATTTTAACCCAAAGTGGACCCAATGTCAAACCAAACCTACCCAATTGACCCCAATTTTGGTCCAATTCAATTCTAAACTTCAAATTCAACATTCCCAATACCAATTTAGACCAAATCCAAGTCCAATTTGATTGACATTTGGATCCAATTTCACTTTGGGCCTTAAAGCCCAAATTTGGACCCATGACCCAAACTTAGCCCAAACTAACCCAATTCAACTCCAATTAACCCCAAATCTTTTCTAAACCTTCCTTAACATCCTCATAAACAAAACACTAACATGATTTGCCCAAGATTTTGACCCAAACCCCACTCAAATTCAACCCAAAATCAAAAAGCCCAATTTTGATCTAAACCCAAATCTAACCCAAATAGGCCCAAACCTCAAAATTAAAACCCAACCAAAGCCAAAACCTCTTTGAAACACTCCCATAAACATTTCTTAACATTTATTTTACATCAATTTCAACCCTAGCCCAATATTGGCCCAAGTTAGCCTAATTTGACCTACATTGGCCCATTTACCAAATAAACCCAAATTCAACCCAATTCAAACCCAAACCACCTTAAATCTATTTCAAATTATTCATGAAACATCCCTAAACCAAAACCAACAACTATTTGGCCCAAACTTCTACAAAAATTCCCATCCATGAACACACCCCTAACTTAAAAGCCCACTTCCCTTAAACCTTCTTAAAAGCCCATTTCCTTCAAAATTCAAAAGCCCAAATCTACCCTAAAGCCCACATGACATCTCCATTTGTCATCCATTTAATTAAATCCATTACCTAAGTCCTAAAGTCACCATCAAATTATTCCAAATCAAGTTTCATACAAATTTCCATCAAAACATCCAAAATTCTTAAAACCCTTTTCATGAAACAAATCAACCTTTTCCCAAGCCAAATGAAGCCTTGAACAAGCCATTCTCAAGCCACATGAAGCCATGAGGGCTTTGACTTGTCATTAGTCCATTTATGGCAAGAAGAGGGGGTTCTTTCTTAAACCTCCTTTAACCCTTTTTACCTTAATCATGTCACACACTAAACCATGTTTAGCCACCTCATCATGGATGGAGACTTCACCATTCCTTCTAGGCTGACCTAAATGATTCCCTCAGCTCAAAATCGAGCTTGGAAGGGTGCACCAAGCCCAAAATGGTGGGTTGACCCAAACCAAGCCAAAGTGAGTCTTCTCCCATTCCATTTAAATCAAACTCCTTTACACATGTCAAACCTCAATCGCCTACACTAAACCCCAGCCCCGACCCACCCGACCAAGATGGTGACCATTGCTCGGCCGGCCGGCCACCAGGCCGCCGGAAAACACCATGGCCGAGAGCTCACATGTGAGCCAACATTGAAATTCTCACTCGCCGAGCCGCCCCATGCCTAATGGTCACCATGGCCGATCTTCTCCTCACCGCAGCAGCTCGATCCCAAGCCCTAACTCCTCCGAGAGGCCTTCCACCCTCTCCTATTTAAACTCCACCCCTCTCGGCCATGAGGGAGCCGAAAAAAAACCTTAAGGAAACTCTGCCAAAATCACTCCGCATCACTCTCTACACATAGAGCACCTGATCCCCATTGAATTCCAGCCCCAATTTCTTCTAGCTGAGCCCAATTTTGAGCTCAAACTTTAGCCCAAAAACCAGGACACTTCTCCACAGTGAGCCAATTCCCAAATTGATTGGCTCTACACCTTCACCAGACCAAGGGAAGGTGTCCACCACCAAAAGCCCCATCTCCAAAGCCACCCAGCTTGCTCCAGCCTCCAAGCTTTGTGATCGGGCTTGGTCGAAATCATATCCGGACAATTCACTGCACCAGGAGACTTCATCCGGAGCTTGCTGGGACCCAATCGAAGGTGCAACAACTCTCAGATTGAAGCCACACTTCTCTGAGCCAAGGTATGAACTAACTCTCCATCCCGAGCTTCTGGAGATTCTTCATTTCGAATGCCTTAGTTTCAATGCATGTTAGCCGTATAGATGTGTTCTTCTCTTCAAGACGAATCCATAGAGCATAAGAACATGAAAATCCATCGAGAATCGAGTGAGATCTTAGTGGATTTAGTGTGGACGGCTCTCGGCGAGAACACTTGGGGACGATGAACGGATGCCGTCCATTCGATACACGCGCGCACGGACGGCCAGGATTGCGTCGGACCGGGAGACGGTACGAGAACCGCGGGGCCCGGCCGCCGACTCGGTGGCGGCGTCGAATGGGAGCGCGACGCGCGTGCGTTCGGAGCCGCCGAGGTTTCGCCGGCGCCGCGTGGATAAATAGAAAATTAGGGTATTTTCTTATTTATTTAATTCCCTAAACTTCAAAAATCCATATCTTTGTGTAGAAAAATCACAAAAATAAAATAAAAATACCCTCTTGCTCAGTGAACAGAGGAGAATAATGTGGAAAAGAAATCACTTAATTTCATTAAGTATTTTATTTTTTATGATTTATTTACTCTCTGCATACATTTAATTCTCCATGCATGTATACAATTCACCATGGCATGAGACCATAGGGCTTTTAAGCCTCTGAACTTGGAAACATTCCCTGAATTTTCCAAGGTCGAGGCCATCTCTGTGAAAAGTTATTTATTTTTCAAATGCATGTTGCTCGTTTTGAGTATTTTAATTCCAAAAAATAGCATGTTGTGAAATAAATTCTAGGAAAATTTGGTGATGTTCCTTATGACCAGAGAACCCTAGGAAAAAAAGGTTTTGACTTAGTTCATTCAGAACAGCTCTAATTGGCTTAAACACCCAAAATAGGTCTTTAATTAATTAGAGTTAATCAAGCATCAAATTGACTTGAAATCAATTCTCCACTGACCTTTAGGATCAGAGGAATCCACCATAAAAATTTGAAGTCAATTGGACTTGGTTAGCCCCACTAATCGGGTCGATTAAGTCACTTAGCCATTTTAAACTTTAAAAATTCATAACTTTTAAAATACTTTTCAAAAATTCACCAAATTGGTTTTGGAGCCTCTCTGATATCAGGGAAATCTAAGAAAATTAAAATTTTAATTTTCTAAAAAGTTAATTTTTAATAATATTTTAATATTTTTAATAATTAAAAAATAATAAAAATCACAAAAATAATAAAATTTACCAAAATGTCACATTTTGAATCTTAATCACTTAGGAACAAATCCCACATTTTTCCTAGGTCTATTTAGTGAGATATTGAATTTTAAAGCCCTAAGGTAATTTTAAAATAAAAAAAAATGTATTTTCTAGCATTTTCACTAAAATAATTATTATAAATCATAGAAAAATCAGAAAATTGCAAAATTTGATTCTCTGGTTTCCTTGATATCAGAGAGATTTTTGAAAAATATAAAATTCATTTTTCAACATTTATTTTATTTTTAAATTAATTAACACTCCAAAACTCAAAATAATTATAATAAAAATAATATAATTCAAAAAATCACCAAAATTGGTCCAAGTGCTTCTCTGGTCATTAGGAATGTCCCCTAATTTTCTTAAGGACAGAAACTTTCCCTTGGTCATGTTATCAAATTTTCCTTGAAAATCTCTATTTTCCACCAAAAATAATTATATAAATAAATTAAATACAGAAAAATCACATTTTCTCCTCTCATGTCTTTATTGACATATGAGTGAAGTCACATAAAAATTTCAAGTTCATTTGAGTTCAATTTAGTGAGTTATGAAATTATTAAGCTTGAAGGGTAAAATGGTAATTAAAATCTTTAATCCTTAATTAAAACTTTAGGTTTAATAAAAAGTCAACAAGTAAAATATTTGATCTTAATCTGATTTGGATGATTGAAATTTAAATAATTAAAGGGTAGAAACCCATTAAATAATTTTAAAATGATTAAACCTTAATTAAATAATAGATTAAATTTGGAAGAATAATAAAATTGGAATTATTAAAATAAGGGATCTTTATTAGGAAGAGATTTATTCTTTAATTTAAAAATCCCTAAATCAATTATATCAACTAATACTCAATTTTTAATTAAAATGATAACTCAAATTTAAAATATTAAAAGACTTAATTAAATTATTAAACTCTTTTGAAATTTCAATTAAAATTAAAAATAAAGTAAATTAAAGATAAATTTAAATTAAAATTAAATTAAATTTAATAATTAAATTAAATTAAATTAAACAATAAAATTAAATTAAATTAAACAATTAAATTAAATTAAATTAAATTAAATTAAATAATTAAATTAAATTAAATTAAATAATTAAATTAAATTAAATTAAAAAATTAAATTAAATTAAATAATTAAATTAAATTAAATAATTAAATTAAATTAAATTAAATTAAATTAAATTAAATAATTAAATTAAATTAAATCAAATCAAATTAATTAAACATCAAATCAAATTAAATTAAATTAAACTAAATATAAAGCAACTTGAACACTATTCCAAATTTAAACCCTTTAACTTAAATCAAATCATTTGAATACTAATTTACCCTTGAAAGCTTTGATTATTATAACTCCTAAATGGAACATCAAATGAAGTGTTATCTCACTCATAGGATATTCAAATGTCCTAGTTCACTGAGCAAGTTAACAAAACTTGAAATTCTTGGACGATTAATTCGTTTGTATAATTAAATTCATTTGGACTTAAAACAATCCTAGAAATATTGAAAAGATGTTTAAGATTCTTCTTAAGCACTTCCTCAATATGATAGGACATTTATAAGAACAATTGAATTTGATTATTCTTCGATGAAGAAAATCGTCCTTAAACCAAAACACAAAGAACCTAGACGTCATAGGAAATGACTAGCTATAGGATTAGGAATTTGGTAGAAAACCATAACCTTTCCCTTAGCTTTACCTAGGAACTTGCTTAAATATGCTAATTGTGTTTTAAGTGCAGTTGGGATGACGGGAAGACCCTCCAGGGTACGCATTTGTATTATTGCAATTTACTTTCCTGCAATTTATTTTCCAGCAATTTACATTATTGCAATTTACTTTATTGCAAATGCATTTATTTTTCTTGCATGATAAAACAACTGTTGCATGAAAACCCACACCTTTAGGATAGACCCTAAAACTGAAACCAAAACTAAGTTAAAAGTCATTGCAAGATAAAATTCACCGCCACAACATTTCAAAATATAAAACAACTCAAAATTTAATCACAAACGTAACACAAAACTACAATTACAACTAAATTAAAACGTCCTGTTGGATGATCGGGAATACCTCGGATGATGTAACCTACGTGTTGCTAACGGGATTTCCCACGGTCTAAATGAAAGTGTGGAACTCATTCAGTTGAGTTTAGCAAATTCATCTGGACTAAGTGAATCCGATAAAAATAATGATGCCGGAAGGATGGAACCGTGGGATCTTAACCGGTGTCGTTATAATCAACTTTAAGATTTGTTTTAATTAAAACACAAAAACACCTGGAAATTAAGATTTTCTCTAAACCAAAACACTTTTCTCAACTCCTGATTTATGATTTCTAAAACTAAACCTCTGCAACAACAAGGAGCTCGGAGCATGGTGGGCAGCACGACCATCGTCATCGCAAAACCCGAGTCTACTTCACAGAAACTTTCCTAGAATTAAAACAATCAAGCCATAGGACTTCGAGGTAGCTTGCCTAGTGCAACATAAATCCTCAACTCTTCGTTAGTGCATTTGCATTGCAAATTAAGCCCTAACCGGTCTTAGGATTCCGAGGTAGTCGTCCGATACGACAATAAACCCTCACATCTTCTAGAGCTATTTGTTTGATTTTATCATACAAATATAAGCCCTAATTAATTGAAATCGGCAAGATTGAAATATCAAATAAGTATTAGGACTTTCCTAAATTCAAGCCAAACGATAGGATAGTCGGGAAATTATCGAAGTTCACTTCGAATCAGTGATTTCTCCTACCTTTCTTCCTTTGGATTCACAAAACAAAATGTTCCAAAAATTTGATCCATTCCCTATTAAAACTCCAAAGTTCAATCTTCGAAAACCTTAAACTTTGAAATTCTTGAGAGCAGAATCATTGATTATTATCGAGAGTTTTCTTAGGTGATTCCCGTCACTTAAGATGTAATTAACTATAGGGGCTTGCCCTTATAGGGAATTTTAAAGAACCCGGTAATATAAACCCCGTTTAATGTTTTCATATTAAGCTGTGGAAACTTGTCGGCTTATAAAATTGGTTCGCGTACCAAACGGATGTCACTAATCTTCTAGTTTATTTAATCAAGCCCCACCATCAAGCGAGTGTGTCTATCCTTAGGGATAGATACACGGCTTGTGGTGCGGTGCTCGTTTATATAAACTATTTGGGATGCGAGGTCGGCTTAATCTCATATCTTAAAACTTTCAAATTTAAAAATTATTTTCAAAAATCAAATACTACTTTTCAAATTATTTATTTTAATTAAATTAAAAATTCGCCGACGATTTACGTTAGGCGACCCCTCTTCAAAATAAAACACGACCTAAAAATATGCCGACAGGATTTCGGCGACTCCACTTGGGAGAATTCCTCTCTCCATTATAATCAAATAATTCTGTTTTCAAAAATCGGTAGTGTATCCATGTCCCTAATGGATCAAACTACCCTTCTTTCCGTTGGAATACTATGTTCATTTCTATCTTGAGCAAGTATAGCCAACATTCTCTCGGATTTAGGAGCCACCGTTTAGACACCCCTAAACGAGAGGTTCCGAGATCCTTTTACCTCATTTCCGAGGAAGGGTGGACCCCCGATAGGTGTTAGTTTAGGAGTGATCCTTCGAGTCGGGAAGTCTTGCTTAAGACTTTCTTTTCCTTTCGAATCGGATTCCTTACCTTCTCTACACCTTTCGAACATTCCGTTCTAAATAAATAAACCCTCTAATAAGTGATTCTTTTAACAAATGATAAATACATGAACAAAGAATGAGTTCGGACTCTTTTCAATTCCTTTCTTTTCGTCCCGAAGAAAAGAAGCATAACTTCGGGACCGACAACCGAATCTACCTTGCGTAAATGGAAGCCCCGAAATTGATTTTCTCCTTCACCAACGGATCGGACTTCGCCGTCTATAAGGATGAGCTTGCCCGACAATGGGGTCATCCGATTTGGACAGGGATTTGAAAACACGAACGTCAAGGTCACCGACGTCTCCCTCTTTGCACTGACAAACAAGGTATCTGAAGCTGAGGAGCCACTGCTTGAGTTCAACCTTAGGTCGACCCAAGAGTTTCCTCCCCGCAAAGGGTCCCGACTAGGAGGAGTACTGCTCGTCCGCGGGAGGACCGTTCTCACTACCCCCACCGGTCTAGTTGTTTCGCACCTACCCCGACTTCGCCAAATCAAAGGGGAAAGAAATCCAGTAACTATAGTAAACTCCGTTACCGTGGAGGGTACGGATCTTCCTGTAAGACCTTCCGTCTTCGAAATCGGGTCCAGTTCGAAGATTCCTTCGCCGACAAAGACCCAAAGAAGAAATAGAAATAGAAGGATCGCCGGGGAAGCCGTAGCCGCTCGAGATTGCCTTCCGGAGGAAATTCCGAGTTGCCGGAATATACACCGTTACCGAATATACACCATCGCTCGACTACATACCACTTTTGGGAGGAAGCGAGGTTCCATCCCCTCTCCGCCGCGGAGGATGAGGAGAATGTTCGAAAGATTGCCGCCACATTACCACGACCCGCATACTACAACGATAGCCGCAAGAAAAGAACTAGAACTACGCCTGTTCGCTCGACCGCAAACTTTGGTAGAAAAGCTAGCAAAAAAGGAAAATTGCCCCGTGTCGGAAATTCTACGAAGGATAGGGCGGGTGCCAGTCAAATCCCGTCTTGGGCCCCGAATAGAACCCGCCGTCATGATAGAAAAGCCAAGCAAGAGAATGAAGGCTAGCCCGCCTGTCGTAGTATCGGGGTTGCAGATTAGGGAGGATACCACCTTCCGACATTTGGCCGATAGCACCATCCGGTCATGGACCTTCTGCCGCTAGAAGGATGGTGTGGCGTCCCACTACGGGCGATTGAGACCGAAACAGACGAGCTCGAGAGAGAAAGTCTCGCCGGAGGCCGGAATCGAAGAAAGTGCTACTCGCGATGAGGGGACTCGTGAAAAAAGGACCCGGCAACCATCGCATGACAACCACAAAGATACACGAAAGCTCCGCTAGAAGATGCCATGGAAAAGTTGAGAACCGACATCCGACGGTTGGCAAAAGAAAGAGAAGAAAAGTTCGGAGATGAGATCGACTCATCGGAATTCATGGACAACGAATATGCAGAAATCAACATGGTTGAGACACGAGCTTCATCATCTTCTCAAGGTGCTCCTGCGACGCGCAGAAGAGAGGAGCCGGAACCGATGAAGAGACGAGCTTCGGGAAAAGGACGACACGATCGCTCAAATGGCGAAGAGGATGGAAGAGATGGCCGTAGCTCTAGCCACTCTCCAAAGTCAAGTACAACCACATAGAGAGACACCCCCGAAGTCATTCACATCGTAGACGGAGGAAAGGAGATTACATCCGTCAATGGGGATGACCAGCTGAAAAGGATACAACACAAAGTATGATCCCCGAAAAGGATATCAAGAACTTGGTAGAGCGACAGAGTGCGAGAAGCCCTAGCACAATCGAAGAACGGGACATCTATTCGGACGGGTAGACCTTACCCGGAAGAATTCGACGCTGTCCAATACCCAAAGGGCTTCGTACCACCTCCGTTTAAGACCTTCGACGGAACCGGGAACCCCCGACGAGCATGTTGCACACTTTCGTGCCGGTTGTTGCAATGCCGGCGGGAGCGATGCGCTACTCTTCCGACGGTTCGTTAGCGATCCGTCGGGAATCGCCTTCGACCGGTATGCGAATTACCCAACGGATCCGTAAAGACATTCTCGTAGCTAGAGAGCCTCTTCATTAAGCGATTTGTCGGAGCTCGGCACCACATCACTATAGGTGATTTAGTGGTAGAGAAACAAAGGCCGAATGAAACTCTAGTGGATTACATACTTCGATGGAGAAATTTAAGTATGAAGTGTGAACCACAACTGCAAGAACAACATGCGATCGGTATCTTGCTTAAAAGCATTCACGGCCCGATAGCACTTCTCCTCAAGGGATTCACTATTAAGACTTTTGAGAAGTTGTTAAGCAAGGCCGGAAGCTTGCAAGAAGAGGCGAAGCAATTAAGTTTTGCCGACAAGACGGACAAGCGTAAGCCGGTGAAGACTTTCGAAAAGAAATCGGGGTCGTTGCGGCGAGTTGACAAAGGCAAACAACCGATGCAAATACCACCAGAACGGCCGCAACAACCACAGCAAAATTACCAGCAACCCCGGTCCAGCTATCAGTCGTCTCCGCAGTATGAACAACCGTCTCGTCCGCAACGTACATTGAGGGAGCTTTTGAGCAGAGAATATCCGTTCAAAAATGAAGCGATGACCGAAGATGTTCCGTAGCTTAATGAAAACTCCGATTTCCACTGCCGGAGCCCAAAAGACCGGAGGAAGTCAACAAGAAAGGTGATCCCAACTTTTGCCCCTACCATCGGATGCTTGGGCACAAGATAGAAGATTGCATTACCTTTAAAAGTTGGCTCAACGACAACCTTCGAAAGGAAATATAACAATCCCGAAGGAGTACATGAAGGAACCCCGTAAAGGAGGTTCCGTCAATGTTATCTCAACCGATCCCGTCATTCCGATAGATCCCTATGCAATCGACGATGGATGGACTACCGCTCGGACGAGATCTTCGAAGAAGATTTTAGACAACATCCGAACCGCTTCGGTGCGAGCTTCAATTCGTAGTTCGAGACCCGTTAAGCCGGTACTATCACTTGCGATAGAAGAACCACCTCGACAGGAGACGATCGAAGAGAAGAAGAAAATTGACGAAGAAGAGGGGACCGAGATTCCTAAGGCTAGACTAGGGGCCGCTTATCCTAGGATAGTTGTTTCGATTCGGGGAGAAATCCTCGAACCTCTGATTTTGTATGATTATCCGCTCACTTCGGTGACATCATATAATGATAAGGGTGATGGCGTTGGCTACGTTTTGACTCGTTTCTAACGATTACGTAACTAGCGACAATCCGGGCGTCGATTTCGATACCAACAACAATTCTCAAATCATACAAGATCTCGACGATCAAAATGACGAAGAAGGCATCCATCAAGGAGGCTACGAGAGTTCAACAAGCAACGGCTCTATCTGTGAGTTTCGAGGAGCTCCGATTCATAATAGAGTTAGAGCCTTCGGATTTGGAAGAAAATCCGGAAGAGCCGGTCATTCCGATTCGAGGAGGAGACACCGACAAACTCAATACTAGATTCGGAAGAAATTACGGAAGTCAACCTAAGAAATGGAAAAGTTCTACCTCCAAGAATGGGTCCAAAAGACAAAGGAAAGCGGTGGTTGTTCAAGAAGAACCAACCCCGACGGAAGACATACCCATTCGAGAAGAAGCCGAGACGCAGGAGAACAAAGTGGACTACAACGTGCTAGCCCATCTTAGGAAACTACCGGCTAAGCCGAGCATCTACGATGCTCTCATCTTATCAAAGGAGATGAGAGAAGCTCGATCGAGGCCTTACTTGATCCGGAAATTTGCTTAGCTCAAATGGCCGGAGATTCCTTAGATGAGGTTTGCTCGTTAAAGGAACAGACGAGGTGTCACCTTCACGTACAATGACCTACTACTTGGGACGTGCAGATCACAACCGACCGTTGTACATTTCGGTTACAATTGGGAAGTTTACGCTCTCCGGAGTATTGGTGGATCCAGGAGCATCAATCAATATAATGAGTCTTCGAACACTAGCATACTTGGAAATTGATGCTCGTGAGCTCGAGGCCGACAAAATGTTATTAAAAGGATTCAACCAGAAAGGAGAAAGAGCCCTCGGGTCAATAACGCTACTGATGAAGACCGGTGATTTAGAAAAGACAACCGCAAAATTTCATATAATCGTTTCAGAAACGTCGTTCAACGCTCTACTTGGGCCGACCATGGATACATGAAAACAGGATGGTACCATCATCTCCGCATCGGTGCATCAAATATTACGATGGAGGGGAACGATGCATCAAAGGAGACTTACAACCATTCTCCGTACATGAAATTGGAATCCATGAAGATGCAGCTTATTATGCACCGCCAAAGAAAACAATCCTCTCCGGAGATACCATAACAAATGAAGCAAAGAAAGTTCAGGACAACGAAGAACCTGAAGTTCTAGTCCAACAGTCACTCACCACTCCCTTCCGGCGAGATGGTGAAGGTTTCTCCACAACTCGCATCCGAGGTCGAGGCCGGGGACGAGGCCGTGGTAGAGACACTAGGACAGTTGGACAGAGAAAACCCACCATCAATGTTGATTGCGAAGATAGTTCTGAAGAGGAAAAAGAAATCAAGCAAGAAGCAACAACAATAAGTCGAAAGAAGCCGCAATACAAGATCTCCCTCGAAGATGAAAAGAACGAAGAATACAAATCAATGTACGAGAAGATTAACCACTACGTACATACTATGACCCTAACTCCGATCCATTCTAATAAGATCGAGGGTATGGAGGTCAAAGAGGTACGTAGTGACGGTGCAAAGCCGATCAAATTCTACCGTGGTGCTTCTTCCTCCAAAATCGAAAATAATGTACAATTCGAAGATGTCACTTCATCGGAATTAATGGAATTACCTTTTGAGTGGTACTCTCCTCGTGTTCAAAATTTGATTCAACATGGTTTCTTACCTCGACAATGGACAAAAGGCCAATCACAACATTTTGAAAAGTTATGGAATAACTCCGGCCGTCCTCCCGATTCAAAGTATGGACTCGGATTCGGCACGAGTAGGGTCGGTTGACGATGCGAATTTTGCTTAGTTGTCACTTGCAAGTCCAATGAAAACTGCATGGAAACTACGGACGAACTCGAAGATTTACAAATTGGAGACGCTCCACCGGAATTCGAAGAAGAAATCGAATCCACAATAGATGAGTTAACGGAAGTTAACTTAGAGTACTAGCGAAGAGCCTAGACCTATCTTTGTTAGCTCCTTACTCAATAAAGAAGACTCCGAAGAAATAATCAAGTTATTAATGGAATTTAAAGACTTGTTTTGCTTGGAGCTACGATGAAATGCCGGGATTAGCCCGGGGTTGCGGTCCATAAGTTAGGAGTAGATCCTACTCGTTCCGATCGGACAAGGTCCCGGAAGAATGCGTCTAGAAATCGAACAACAAGTCATAGCCGAAGTTAAAAAGCTAATAGACGCTAAATTTGTCCGTGAAGAACAATACCCGACTTGGCTAGCCAACGTAGTGCCGGTCGAAAGAAGAATGGTCGGATCGGAATTTGTGTGGACTTCGGAGATTTAAACAAGGCATGTCCAAAAGATGAATTCCCTCTACCGATTCCGGAACCGATGATCGATATTGCTTCGACACATGAAATATTCTCATTCATGGATGGATCTTCGGGATACAACCGGATAAAAATGGCTCCGGAAGATGAAAAGCTTACGGCATTCGAACGCCGATCGGAGTATTTTGCTACACGGTGATGCCATTCGGATCGAAGAACGCAAGAGCAACTTACCAAAGAGCAATGACAAGAATTTTTGATGATCTCATCCACAATCAAGTCGAGTGCTACGTGGACGATGTCGTCATCGAAAGCAAAGTAAAGGAAAACCACTCGTATGATTTGAGAATTGTTTTCGAACGATTAAGACAATTTAACCTTAAGATGAATCCCTTAAAATGCGCCTTCGGCGTCACCTCCGGGAAATTCTTAGGATTCGTTGTCCGACATCGTGGAATTGAAATCGACCCGGAGAAGATTAAAGCTATCTTAGAAATGCCGCCTCCCAAAACCTTAAAACAACTACGATCTTTTCGAGGAAGGCGGCATATCTTCGACGCTTTATCTCAAACCCGTCGGGTAGGTGTCGACCTTTCTCGGCACTAGTTAAAAAGGACGCCAAATTTATTTGGGAAGAGAAATGCCGAGAAGGCCTTCGAAGACATTA
The DNA here is from genome assembly GCA_022702705.1 of Papilionanthe hookeriana x Papilionanthe teres. NCBI lineage: Eukaryota > Viridiplantae > Streptophyta > Magnoliopsida > Asparagales > Orchidaceae > Papilionanthe > Papilionanthe hookeriana x Papilionanthe teres. Next base: position 63,760,539 of record CM040438.1, on the reverse strand, counting down.
AACAATATTTAATGACACCTCCTGTCTTAGCGGCCCCAGGTCTCGAGTAGACCGCGATACTTTACACCGCGGCTCTGAGACGACTCCTCGGAGCCACGTTAGCTCGGTGTCGATGATGAGGGTAAAGAAAATGCTCTTTACTACTTAAGCCGTCGTTTACTCCCGACGGAAGTAAGGTATCCCGCAATTGAAAAGCATTGTTTGGCCACGATCTTCGCCGCTCAAAAGCTCGAGCACTACATGCTTTCTCATAAGGTCAACTTGATTTCGAAGTTTAATCCATTGCAATACTTGATGACTCGTCCAACACTTTCCGAGCAGACTTGCCGGATGGTCAATGATATTATTGCAATTCGATATAACTTTCGTGCCTCCGCGTGCCGTAAAGGGACAAGTCTTAGCAGACTTCCTCGCGAGCACACCCTTTGCCGGCCGAATCTCCTCTCGATGACGATCGCGCCGATGAACAAATAATGAACCTAGAAGACCACGATGATCGACGTTGGGAATTGTATTTCGACGGAGCATCTTCAAGCACACAAAGACGAAGAATCGCAAGTGATAGTGCTCGGTAAGGCGGGAATCGGGCTAATCTTTATAACACCGGAGCGGGGGATGTTAAGATACTCCTACCACTTGACGGAACCGTGTACAAACAACGAAGCAGAATACGAAGCCCTCATAACGGGACCTGGAATTAACCATTCAAATGGGGATAACGGACATCAACATCTACGGGGATTCACAGTTAATCATTCAACGGATCGCCGGACAATACGGGATTTTTAAACCAAGACTCGAACAATACTTCCAGGTATGCCATACAATTGTTGGAACGGATTCCAAATGTGACAATCTACAAAATTCCTAGAAAAGAGAATGCTTTAGCAGATGCTTTAGCCCGTCTCGCAAAAGAATTTGCTCGTTTGCAAGATGAATCGGTGGAAGTGTCGGTTCACGGACGTCGAGTCCTATCACGACTTGACATAGACATGATACACAAATCAGCAAAAGAAAAAGAATCGATTACGATAGGGACGAAAAACACGGAAGATTGGCGACAGCCATTGATAAACTACACCGCAAACAGGAAAGCTACCAGAGGATAGGTCGCTAGCCCATCGGATCAAGAAAAGAACTCGTCCTACGCATTAATAAACAACACATTGTACGGAAGGTCTTTTGATCAAATGTGGCTAAGGTGCCTAGCGGGTCCGAGGCCCGTGAAATTGTTAAAGAGGTGCATTCAGGACTCCGTGGCGCTCACCGATCGGGTCCAAAGATGAAAATGAAAATTAAAAGACTAGGGTACTACTGGCCCTCGATGATGACCGATTGCATGAAAATCGCCAAGAGCTGTCACCAATGCCAAGTGCACGGAGTGGTTCTACATCAACCTCCAAATGTGCTACACCCGACAATTGCGTCGTGGCCATTTGAATGTTGGGGCACAGATATAGTGGGTCCGATAGAACCACCATCTTCAAAAGGACATCGTTTCATTCTTGCAGCTACAGATTACTTTTCCAAGTGGGCAGAAAGTTTCACTTAGAGAAGTGAAAGCACACCACGTGCTACGGCTTTTCAAGAACCAAGTTGTCTACCGTTTCGGAGTGCCGCGCAGGATCATCTCGGATAATGGGTCGGCATTCGAAGCACACAAATCAACAATTTTGTCGGAAGACACGGAATCGACCGGCGATACTCGACAATTTACTACCCAAGAGCAAACGGCCTCGCCGAGGCTTTTAATAAAACTCTCGTTCAAATCTTAAAGAAAACCTTGGACGATAATAAGAGAAATTGGCACGAGAAATTGTTAGAAGCCTTATGGGCCTACCGGACAACCTTCGAACTCCTACTCGAAGCTACACCTTACGCTCCGGTGTATGGGTCCGAGGCGGTGTTACCTTTAGAGGTTCAACTTCCTTCACTCGAATTGCAGCTTGCAAATAAGATCACGACGAAGAAAACGCCAGATTACGACTCGAAGAATTAGAAAGCTTGGAAGGGAAAAGACTTACGAGCGCAACGAATTTAGAACTATACCAAGCTAAGATGGTTCAAGCCCATGACAAACCGGTCCGCCCAAGAACCTTCAAAGTTGGTGATTTAGTTCTCGTTCTCAAGAGACCTATTCTTGCACACCGCAAGATAGGAGGAAAATTTGAACCCACTTGGGAAGGACCGTTTGTGGTTGAAGCGAGTATACTCGGGAGGTTCCTACCGGCTAGTGAATTGCCAGGGAGAACGACATATGCTTCCAATCAACGGACGATACTTGAAAAATATTACGCTACTCGATGTTTCGAAGGAATGAATTCTTCATCCCTAAGAAACACGGGTGAAGTAATTACTTATGATTGGGTCCGAACTCAAAAATAAAATGTGCTAAAATAAATAAAATCATGATAATAAAGTTTTCCTCGTTTTCTTCTCCAAATCAAGATCTCTTTCCGGATCTTATCCTACTTCATTCCCGTTAAATTCGAAAATATAAAAAAAAAAATCCGAAAAATGACAAACACTAAGTTCACATGAACATTAAATAAACAATAAAATAAAATTTGAACCATTAAAAGATAAACGAAATCAACTTCAAAATCAAATTCCATCCTTCCAAACTTCAAAATCAAATTCCATCCTTCCAAATTCCGAATCAAATTTCAATCTTTTCAAATCTCAAATCAAATTCTCAATCAAATTCCAAATCCACTCTCGATCAAATTTCAAATTTGATCTTCCCAAATCTCAAGTTAAATCCTCAATCAAAATCTAAATCCAATCTCGATCAAGTTTCAAACTTGATCTTTCAAATTTCAAATCAAATCTTAAATCAAGTTTCAATCGAGTTCAAACTCATCCTTCCAAATTTCCAAATTTCCAAATTCAATCTTTCCAGATTTCAAGTCTCAATCAAATTCAAATTCAATTTCTTCCAGATCTCGAATCAAATATCAATCAAACCAAATTCAAACCTTTTGGGTCGAGGATTTTACATCCAAGACTGCACTGCTTTAGGATTCTCTTCCTATTGCACTGAAATACATCAAAATTCAAAACTCTTTTGGGTCGAGGATTTTACATCCAAGACCTGCATCGCTTTAGGATTCTCTTCCTATTGCACCGAAATACATCAAAATTCAAAACTCTTTTGGGTCGAGGATTTTACATCCAAGATCGCACCGCTTTAGGATTCTCTTCCTATTGCACTCGAAATACATCAAAATTCAAAACTTTTGGGTCGAGGATTTTACATCCAAGACTGCACTCGCTTAGGATTCTCTTCCTATCGCACTGAAATACATCAAAATTCAAAACTTTTGGGTCGAGGATTTTACATCCAAGATCGCACCGCTTTAGGATTCTCTTCCTATTGCACTCGAAATACATCAAAATTCAAACTTTTGGGTCGAGGATTTTACATCCAAGACTGCACTGCTTTAGGATTCTCTTCCTATTGCACTGAAATACATCAAAATTCAAAACTTTTGGGTCGAGGATTTTACATCCAAGACTGCACTGCTTTAGGATTCTCTTCCTATTGCACTGAAATACATCAAAATTCAACTTTTGGGTCGAGGATTTTACATCCAAGACTGCACTGCTTTAGGATCCTTTTCCTATTGCACTGAAATACATCAAAATTCAAACTCTTTTTGGGTCGAGGATTTTACATCCAAGACTGCACTGCTTTAGGATTCTTTTCCTACTGCACTGAAATACATCAAATTCAAATTCAAACTTTTGGGTCGAGGATTTTACATCCAAGACCGCATCGCTTTAGGATTCTTTTCCTATCGCACTCGAAATACATCAAAATTCAACTTTTGGGTCGAGGATTTTACATCCAAGACCGCACCTGCTTTAGGATTCTCTTCCTATCGCACTTCGAAACACATCAAAATTCAACCTTTGGGTCGAGGATTTTACATCCAAGACTGCATTGCTTTAGGATCATTTCCCTATCGCAATGAAGTACATCACATCAAAATCAAACTCTTGAGGTTGAGGATTTTATATCCAACACCACTTTGCTCTGAGATATCTTCTCATTGCAACGATTCAATCTAATCAATTCAATTTTCTTTCGAGGTTGAAGATGTTACATCTAAAACCTCAGAATTCCAATTTTCATTTCAAATCAAATCCCTCAAATTAATTTTGACAAAACTTCAATCTAAATTGAAACTCCAAACTAAAATTTAAACTCACACATCAAAACATAAATTGAAACAAAATAAAATCTAAATCGAAATTCCCCGGATCATGTGATTTGGGATTTACCACCTTTTCCTTTCCCCAGGCGAGAGTTCAAGAATCTCCGGTTCCGCAGATATACTTGACACTCCCCGTGCGAAACTCTTCTACTTCGTCCTAAGTTCGTCACTTGGACATCCGTGTTGGTTTTGTTGATCGCTTCGGTCAACACCAATACGCGCGGTGTGCTCCGTCGACTCACCACACCTATTGGGGGTCCATTTGTTGACCTCATTTTTGATGAGGTCTTCCTTTCTTCTTTTTAGTGCTTAGGATCTAGCCTTAGGCTTTTCCTTTGACTATCTTAGAGGACTAGAATTGGGACCCGCCTTTTAGAAATTCAAACCACTTCTAAACTCCCCGCAAACTCCACAAACTTGACTATAGACCCCTAATCACCTAGAGGGTTGAAATCAAATGTGGAAGTTTAAAGGATGAGTTCCTATAGGACTCTTTGGCCTTAGATCGCCTACAGGTGGCTCGGTCGCAGTGAAGGGGCTGACATACACTACACTTACACACTACATTTCCACACACTTCCTAAAACCACACCCATACCCAACTTGACCTCCCGACTCATGTAGGTGATTCACATGGAAGGTCCTTAACCCCTAAGCCCTTGCTAAGAGGGTTAGGAACAACATAGTGAATGCCTCAAATGAGTCCTTTCATGGCTCATATGGGCTTGAAATGGCTTCATGGCTCAACCAAAATGATTTCTTTCCACCTAGGTTCACCCGATCTTCAATTTCCCAAATTTTCAATTTTTGACCCCGGGACCCTACACCTACTAAACCTACCCAAAACCTCGAAATTACCCAAATTTTGCAAAATTTCCAAATTACCTAAAATTTTCCAAAATCAATCCCAAACACCTCCACATCACTCAAATTGACTATCCATACCCAAAAATACCAAAAATTCCAAGAAAACCTCCCAATACCCTCCAAATACCCAAAATACCCTTCTTGGCCTAAAAATCCAAAAATTCAGAAAATTCCCAAAAAATTCCAGAAAATCCCAAATATTCCCAATTTCATTTTGTCCAACTACACCATGGGCCAATTTTGTCAATTTACCCTACTTTTGTCAAAACCCCCAAATTGACCCATTTTAACCCAAAGTGGACCCAATGTCAAACCAAACCTACCCAATTGACCCCAATTTTGGTCCAATTCAATTCTAAACTTCAAATTCAACATTCCCAATACCAATTTAGACCAAATCCAAGTCCAATTTGATTGACATTTGGATCCAATTTCACTTTGGGCCTTAAAGCCCAAATTTGGACCCATGACCCAAACTTAGCCCAAACTAACCCAATTCAACTCCAATTAACCCCAAATCTTTTCTAAACCTTCCTTAACATCCTCATAAACAAAACACTAACATGATTTGCCCAAGATTTTGACCCAAACCCCACTCAAATTCAACCCATAATCAAAAAGCCCAATTTTGATCTAAACCCAAATCTAACCCAAATAGGCCCAAACCTCAAAATTAAAACCCAACCAAAGCCAAAACCTCTTTGAAACACTCCCATAAACATTTCTTAACATTTATTTTACATCAATTTCAACCCTAGCCCAATATTGGCCCAAGTTAGCCTAATTTGACCTACATTGGCCCATTTACCAAATAAACCCAAATTCAACCCAATTCAAACCCAAACCACCTTAAATCTATTTCAAATTATTCATGAAACATCCCTAAACCAAAACCAACAACTATTTGGCCCAAACTTCTACAAAAATTCCCATCCATGAACACACCCCTAACTTAAAAGCCCACTTCCCTTAAACCTTCTTAAAAGCCCATTTCCTTCAAAATTCAAAAGCCCAAATCTACCCTAAAGCCCACATGACATCTCCATTTGTCATCCATTTAATTAAATCCATTACCTAAGTCCTAAAGTCACCATCAAATTATTCCAAATCAAGTTTCATACAAATTTCCATCAAAACATCCAAAATTCTTAAAACCCTTTTCATGAAACAAATCAACCTTTTCCCAAGCCAAATGAAGCCATGAACAAGCCATTCTCGAAGCCACATGAAGCCATGAGGGCTTTGACTTGTCATTAGTCCATTTATGGCAAGAAGAGGGGGTTCTTTCTTAAACCTCCTTTAACCCTTTTTTACCTTAATCATGTCACACACTAAACCATGTTTAGCCACCTCATCATGGATGGAGACTTCACCATTCCTTCTAAGCTGACCTAAATGATTCCCTCAGCTCAAAATCAGAGCTTGGAAGGGTGCACCAAGCCCAAAATGGTGGGTTGACCCAAACCAAGCCAAAGTGAGTCTTCTCCCATTCCATTTAAATCAAACTCCTTTACACATGTCAAACCTCGATTGCCTACACTAAACCCCACTACGACCCACTCGACCAAGATGGTGACCATTGCACAGCCGGCCGGCCACCGGGCCGCCGGAAAACACCATGGCCGAGAGCTCACATGTGAGCCAACATTGAAATTCTCACTTGTCGAGCTGCCCCATGCCTAGTGGTCACCATGGCTGATCTTCTCCTCACCAGAGCAGCTGATCCCAAGCCCTAACTCCCTCTGAGAGGCCTTCCACCCTCTCCTATTTAAACTCCACCCCTCTCGGCCATGAGGGGAGCTGAAAAAAAACCTTAAGGAAACTCTGCCAAAATCACTCCAGATCACTCTCTACACATAGAGCACCTGATCCCCACTGAATTCCAGCCCCATTCCTTCTAGCGAGCCCGATTTTGAGCTCGAACTTTAGCCCAAAAACCGGGACACTTCTCCACAGTGAGCCAATTCCCAAATTGATTGGCTCTACACCTTCACCAGACCAAGGGAAGGTGTCCACCACCAAAAGCCCCATTTCCAGGCCACCCAGTTGCTCCAGCCTCCAAGCTTTGTGATCGGGCTTGGTCGAAATCATATCCGGACAATTCACTGGACCGGGAGACTTCATGCTGGAGCTTGCTGGGACCCAATCGAAGGTGCAACAACTCTCAGATTGAAGCCACACTTCTCTGAGCCAAGGTATGAACTAACTCTCCATCCCGAGCTTCTGGAGATTCTTCATTTCGAATGCCTTAGTTTCAATGCATGTTAGCCGTATAGATGTGTTCTTCTCTTCAAGACGAATCCATAGAGCATAAGAACATGAAAATCCATTGAGAATCGAGTGAGATCTTAGGGATTTAGTGTGGACGGCTCTCGGGTGAGAACACTTGGGGACGATGAACGGATGCCGTCCATTCGATACACGCGCGCACGGACGGCCGGGATTGCGTCGGACCGGGAGACGGTACGAGAACCGCGGGACCCGAGCTGCCGACTCGGGTGGCGGCGTCGAATGGGAGCGCGACGCGTGTGCGTTCGGAGGCTGCCGAGGTTTCGGCGGCGCCGCGTGGATAAATAGAAAATTAGGGTATTTTCTTATTTATTTAATTCCCTAAACTTCAAAAATCCATATCTTTGTGTAGAAAAATCACAAAAATAAAATAAAAATACCCTCTTGCTCGGTGAACGGAGGAGAATAATGTGAAAAAGAAATCACTTAATTTCATTAAGTATTTTATTTTTTATGATTTATTTACTCTCTTCATACATTTAATTCTCCATGCATGTATACAATTCACCATGGCATGAGACCATAGGGCTTTTGAAGCCTCTGAACTTGGAAACATTCCCTGAATTTTCCAAGGTCAGAGGCCATCTCTGTGAAAAGTTATTTATTTTTCAAATGCATGTTGCTGTTTTGAGTATTTTAATTCCAAAAAATAGCATGTTGTGAAATAAATTCTAGGAAAATTTGGTGATGTTCCTTATGACCAGAGAACCCTAGGAAAAATAGGTTTTGACTTAGTTCATTCAGAACAGCTCTAATTGGCTTAAACACCCAAAATAGGTCTTTAATTAATTAGAGTTAATCAAGCATCAAATTGACTTGAAATCAATTCTCCACTGACCTTTAGGATCAGAGGAATCCACCATAAAAATTTGAAGTCAATTGGACTTGGTTAGCCCCACTAATTGGGTTGATTAAGTCACTTAGCCATTTTAAACTTTAAAAATTCATAACTTTTAAAATACTTTTCAAAAATTCACCAAATTGGTTTTGGAGCCTCTCTGATATCAGGGAAATCTAAGAAAATTAAAATTTCAATTTTCTAAAAAAGTTAATTTTTAATAATATTTTAATATTTTTAATAATTAAAAAATAATAAAAATCACAAAAATAATAAAATTTACCAAAATGTCACATTTTGAATCTTAATCACTTAGGAACAAATTCCACATTTTTCCTAGGTCTATTTAGTGAGATATTGAATTTTAAAGCCCTAAGGTAATTTTAAAATAAAAAAAAATGTATTTTCTAGCATTTTCACTAAAATAATTATTATAAATCATAGAAAAATCAGAAAATTGCAAAATTTGATTCTCTGGTTTCCTTGATATCAGAGAGATTTTTGAAAAATATAAAATTCATTTTTCAACATTTATTTTATTTTTAAATTAATTAACACTCCAAAACTCAAAATAATTATAATAAAAATAATATAATTCAAAAAATCACCAAAATTGGTCCAAGTGCTTCTCTGGTCATTAGGAATGTCCCCTAATTTTCTTAAGGACAGAAACTTTCCCTTGGTCATGTTATCAAATTTTCCTTGAAAATCTCTATTTTCCACCAAAAATAATTATATAAATAAATTAAATACAGAAAAATCACATTTTCTCCTCTCATGTCTTTATTGACATATGAGTGAAGTCACATAAAAATTTCAAGTTCATTTGAGTTCAATTTAGTGAGTTATGAAATTATTAAGCTTGAAGGGTAAAATGGTAATTAAAATCTTTAATCCTTAATTAAAACTTTAGGTTTAATAAAAAGTCAACAAGTAAAATATTTGATCTTAATCTGATTTGGATGATTGAAATTTAAATAATTAAAGGGTAGAAACCCATTAAATAATTTTAAAATGATTAAACCTTAATTAAATAATAGATTAAATTTGGAAGAATAATAAAATTGGAATTATTAAAATAAGGGATCTTTATTAGGAAGAGATTTATTCTTTAATTTAAAAATCCCTAAATCAATTATATCAACTAATACTCAATTTTTAATTAAAATGATAACTCAAATTTAAAATATTAAAAGACTTAATTAAATTATTAAACTCTTTTGAAATTTCAATTAAAATTAAAAATAAAGTAAATTAAAGATAAATTTAAATTAAAATTAAATTAAATTTAATAATTAAATTAAATTAAATTAAACAATAAAATTAAATTAAATTAAACAATTAAATTAAATTAAATTAAATAATTAAATTAAATTAAATTAAATAATTAAATTAAATTAAATTAAAAAATTAAATTAAATTAAATAATTAAATTAAATTAAATAATTAAATTAAATTAAATTAAATTAAATTAAATTAAATAATTAAATTAAATTAAATCAAATCAAATTAATTAAACATCAAATCAAATTAAATTAAATTAAACTAAATATAAAGCAACTTGAACACTATTCCAAATTTAAACCCTTTAACTTAAATCAAATCATTTGAATACTAATTTACCCTCGAAAGCTTTGATTATTATAACTCCTAAATGGAACATCAAATGAAGTGTTATCTCACTCATAGGATATTCAAATGTCCTAGTTCACTGAGCAAGTTAACAAAACTTGAAATTCTTGGACGATTAATTCATTTGTATAATTAAATTCATTTGGACTTAAAACAATCCTAGAAATATTGAAAAGATGTTTAAGATTCTTCTTAAGCACTTCCTCAATATGATAGGACATTTATAAGAACAATTGAATTTGATTATTCTTTGATGAAGAAAATCGTCCTTAAACCAAAACACAAAGAACCTAGACGTCATAGGAAATGACTAGCTATAGGATTAGGAATTTGGTAGAAAACCATAACCTTTCCCTTAGCTTTACCTAGGAACTTGCTTAAATATGCTAATTGTGTTTTAAGTGCAGTTTGGGATGACGGGAAGACCCTCAGGGTACGCATTTGTATTATTGCAATTTACTTTCCTGCAATTTATTTTCCAACGAATTTACATTATTGCAATTTACTTTATTGCAAATGCATTTATTTTTCTTGCATGATAAAACAAACTGTTGCATGAAAACCCACACCTTTAGGATAGACCCTAAAACTGAAACCAAAACTAAGTTAAAAGTCATTGCAAGATAAAATTCACCGCCACAACATTTCAAAATATAAAATAACTCAAAATTTAATCACAAACAGAACACAAAACTACAATTACAACTAAATTAAAACGTCATGTTGGATGATCGGGAATACCTCGGATGATGTAACCTACGTGTTGCTAACGGGATTTCCCACGGTCTAAATGAAAGTGTGGAACTCATTCGATTGAGTTTAGCAAATTCATCCGGACTAAGTGAATCCGATAAAAATAATGATGCCGGAAGGATGGAACAGTGGGATCTTAACCGGTGTCGTTATAATCAACTTTAAGATTTGTTTTAATTAAAACACAAAAACACTTGGAAATTAAGATTTTCTCTAAACCAAAACACTTTTCTCAACTCCCGATTTATGATTTCTAAAACTAAACCTCTGCAACAACAAGGAGCTCGGAACATGGTGGGCGGCACGACCATCGTCATCGATGAAAACCCGAGTCTACTTCAGCAAAACTTTCCTAGAATTAAAACAATCAAGCCATAGGACTTCGAGGTAGCTTGCCTAGTGCAACATAAATCCTCGACTCTTCGTTAGGCATTTGCATTGCAAATTAAGCCCTAACCGGTCTTAGGATTCCGAGGTAGTCGTCCGATACGACAATAAACCCTCACATCTTCTAGAGCTATTTGTTTGATTTTATCATACAAATATAAGCCCTAATTAATTGAAATTGGCAAGATTGAAATATCAAATAAGTATTAGGACTTTCCTAAATTCAAGCCAAACGATAGGATAGTCGGGAAATTATCGAAGTTCACTTCGAATCAGTGATTTCTCCTACCTTTCTTCCTTTGGATTCACAAAACAAAATGTTCCAAAAATTTGATCCATTCCCTATTGAAACTCCAAAGTTCAATCTTTGAAAACCTTAAACTTTGAAATTCTTGAGAGCAGAATCATTGATTATTATCGAGAGTTTTCTTAGGTGATTCCCGTCACTTAAGATGTAATTAACTATAGGGGCTTGCCCTTATAGGGAATTTTAAAGAACCTGAGTAATATAAACCCTGTTTAATGTTTTCATATTAAGCGGGGAAACTTGTCGGCTTATAAAATTGGTTCGCGGACCAAACGGATGTCACTAATCTTCTAGTTTATTTAATCAAGCCCCACCATCAAGCAGTGTGTCTATCCTTAGGGATAGATACACGGTTTGTGGTGCGGTGCTCGTTTATATAAACTATTTGGGATGTGAGGTCGGTTTAATCTCATATCTTAAAACTTTCAAATTTAAAAATTATTTTCAAAAATCAAATACTACTTTTCAAATTATTTATTTTAATTAAATTAAAAATTCGCCGACAGATTTCTGTTAGGCGACCCCTCTTCAAAATAAAACACGACCTAAAAATATGCCGACAATATATAAAAGCAAAGTTATACAAACTAAAATAAGTAAATACAACTTATCTCAAATTCCTCCCCAAGCAAACTCCTTGAAGTTCCTTTAAATCTCTTCCTTTCTTCACAGCATGCAGAATTCTCCTTTGAATCGGCAAGCAGGAAGAAATCTCTCACTTTCCTTCCACTCTTACAATCTCTTGAAAAATTCCTCACAATTAACATTAACTAAACTAACTCTCTAATACTCTAATGGCATCACCAACACTAATAAACACAGTGGACACACTTTTGACACAAGTAGACACATTGAAGACACCCAAGGACACCTAAGGACACCTAAGGACACACTTTTTCGGCCCCTAATTGTTCTTTATATAGTTGTAGAAAAGTTTCCAAGAGTTACCTAAGTACCCCTTCAAAAATCGTCTACATTCGATGCATTTTATGAGAGAACGGACTTACTTGTCGTGGCAGCCTTCTAGAATACTTGGCTTTGGACCCTCTCTCATAATCCTAGTTGAAGGCGGCCTTGATCTCGCCATCGGCGGCCTTTTTTGCAATTTATTTTCTGAAATCTCAGGAAAATTCCGCCATCAGCGCTGTTAATCTCGTCGTCGGCGCTCAAAGTAAAATCTTCATATTTTGGTCCTTTTTCCTCCAAATTCGCTCTTTTTGCAACTTTTTGCTCCATTATTCATAAATCAACATACCTGCAACAAAACATCAAAAATACCTTTCTTTAAAGTGCAATATCATCAAAATCAATATAAAATAGGCATGAAAAATTCAACATATTTTCAATTGGTCATTAAGCTATTTAATGGCTCCCCATGACTCACTTAACCATAACAAGGTTAAGTAAATCGTCTGAGTCAACCCTGGACTTGGACTGATCAACTAGGATTAACTTATTCAAATTTAATCAAAATATTCAATTTTGAACTAAATTAATAAAATTAATAAAATTAACAAAAAAAATTAAATTTCTAAATTATTTTGATTAATTTAAGGGTTAATATTATAATTTCCTACACCATTAATTAATTATATAATTAATTCAAAGTTAAAAAAATATTCCTAAAATTCAAAGTTAAAAATGACATCATATGTGACATGAAAAATGCTCTCCAAATTTAAAATTCCACTATGATAACATAAATGACTTCATGTGAAGTCATCAATGCGTCCACCAGAACCTATGAAATGCATTGCACATGGGTTGACACACTGAATAGCCCATGACCCTCCATTTTAACCATGGTTAAACACCATAATGACACCATCATTATAGTGAAGTATATGTGTCATCCCCTCTCAAATTAAGGTGTGATTTGGATGCATAGGAGGAGAGCATCACCCCCCTAATCCAATAGAAAGAAGACTTAGCCAAGTCATCATTTTTACCGTAATTAGCTTCATCATGAAATATCATGGAAATGGGAGAAAGAATGCTTATGTGTCATCTCATCTTCAATTTACTGAATGAGTCATGAAGCTTAAATAAGAAAGGCTAACTTAGAACATTTTGATAAGCCTTGACCACTTCATGGATGAGCCAATGAAGGCAAGACAAGCTATAAACCAAACTTTAACCTTAGTTAAGCCTAATATGGACTGATCTTGGAAATACCCATTATCCTTATCTTCCAGCTCAAAATTTATCCATAGAACATCATTGAACTGCTAATACCTCCACCAAATGAATCCAAGCCATCCCATACCTCCCTATGGCCATTCATGGCTAAAAATAAGCCAAACCCAAGTAAACCAAGGAGAGGGAACAAAAAATAAGAGATATCTATACACTGCCTAATTCCTCTAACTTTGAAAACCAAATTTTCTCCTTAGGACCTAAGCAATTGATTCCCCATATAATTAACCCATGAAGCCCACTGGTTTGATCTAATTTTCTTACCCAAAACTAGAACAACTTTCAGATCTGAAAAGAAGTTCTTCAAAACTTCAAATTGACCCCTCCAAAAGCATCCTAGAGCCATACGAAGATAAGCACAATTAAAATTAGCCTTCTCCATAGGTTCTAACCCACTATCCAACATCCAACTCTCAAACTGAGACACCTTAAGATCAAATTCACATCTAGGCTCAATTTAAATTCAATTTAAGTTGGGGCCAAGCTTTCTGAGGTCAACACAAAGCTGTAGAGCTAATCCAATCGAAGTTTCATTCACTGAGACTAAGGTATGGCTCATTCGACCTAGCTTAAGCTCGAGTCTAATACTTTGTGAAATGAACTAATTCAAAACCCGAACATAACTATATGGATGGGTTCATCTTCTCTAGATGAAGCTCTAGAAACAAAAAACAATCGAATCCATCAAGAATCAAGTGAGATTTTGTCTCTAGAACATGGACAACTTGCGAGATAGACCAGAGTGGAGGAGATGAAAGGATGACATCCATTTTCGTGTTTTGTAAATGGACGACTCTGATTTAATCCAGCTTAATCTACTGTTCGGAGACCCGCAGCTGATCAAGCATGTTTTCACATGTACGAGGAAACACATCTCTCTTTGGTTAATTAGGATTTATTTAAATCCTAAATAACCTTAAAAACTTCAAAAATAGATATCTTGACAAAGAAAAATCACAAAAATATCCTCACACTCAGGGAGATGAGAAGAAAATTACAAGATTAAAATCATAATTTAATTATTTATATTTTATTTTTAATTAATTAATTACTCTCTGGAGTAATTTAATTATTTAAAAATAATTATAAGTCCTAAAATTATGAAATTTTCATAGAATGACTATTTCATCCTCAGGAACATTCTGTGGTTTTTCTAAGAGATGGGGGGTCTCTGGATAAGAATATGTATTTTCCTATGAAACTTAAGTAACTATTTTCAAAATAATTGTAAGAGTTACGAAATAGGAAAATTACCTTAAAATTGGTTAAAAACCTAAATGATAGATTTAAACTCTAAAGTGACAAAATTTAACCTTTAAAAAATTGAAAATGGCATCTTAAGCTTCTAGGGCTAAAGTTATAAAATTGTACTTAAAACACTACAATCTTTAAAAATTCAAATATTCACTTCACTTAGCATATTCCATAATGGACTAAGTCAATCTTGAGCTCAATTCCAATTGGATTCAAATTAAACTATAATTAGGACTAAAACGCTCATTAGACCTAATTAATCTTAGTAGGTCGTAACCACATTAGGCTTAATACCATAAACTATAATTAGGCTTAATCCAGCATTAGGCCTAATAACCCTATTAAACCTTAATTACATTACTTAATAAACCTTAATTAGGTCTAAGTCTTCAGTTAGACTTAATTAAACCATGTTAAGCCTTAATCACATTAGTTTTAATATTATAATACATCATTTGGTCAAACCCCTAATTAGAACCAATTCACCTAATTAAATGTTACCTTAATTAGGTTAATTAACATTAAACCAATTAGAATTAATCCTAATTAAGTCTAATTAATCAATTAAAACTTACCTAAATTAGGTTTAATTAACCCTAAACTAACTAGACTTAGCCCTGATTAATTCAAATTAATCAATTAAACCTTACCTATATTAGGTTTAATTAACCCTAAACTAATTAGACTTAACACTAATTAAGTCTAATTAGTCAATTAAACCTTACCCAAATTAGGTTTTGTTAACCTTAAACCAATTAGAATTAACCTTAATTATGTTTAAATAATCAATTAAACCTTACCTAAATTAGGTTTAATTAACCTTAAACTAATTAGACTTAACCCTAATTAAGTCTAATTAATCAATTAAACTTACCTAACTTAGGTTTAATTGATCCTAAATCTTAATTAGGTCTAACTCTAATTAGGTCTAATTAATTCATTTAAAGCTTGTCTAAATTTGGTTTAATGAATCTTAAACCCTGATTAAGTCCAACCCTAATTAGACATAATTAACTCTTAACCCTTATTTACACTAGGCTTAATAAACCTTAAATCCTAATTAAGTCTAACTCTAATTAGACTTAATTAACTTCTAAGTCTTATTTATGTTAGTCTTAAGAAACCTTACCCCCTAATTAAGTCTAACCCTAATTATACTTAATTAACTCTAAAGCCTTATTTACATTAGGCTTAAGTAACCCTAAATCCTAATCAAGTCTAAACCTAATTAAACTTAATTAACTCTTAAGCCTTATCCACATTAGGCTTAAGTAAACTTAAACCCTAATTAAGTCTAACCCTAATTAGACTTAGTTAACCCTGAAGCTTTACTCACATTGTCTTAAGTAACCCTAAATTCTAATTAAGTCTAACCCTAATTAGAATTAATTACATCTTAAGCCTTACTTACATTAGGCTTAAGTAATTTTAAACCCTAATTAAGTTAAACCCTAATTAAACTTAATTAACGCTTAAGACTTATTCACATTAGTCTTAAATAACCTAAAACCCTAATTAAGTCTAACACTAATTAGACTTAATTAACCCTTAAGTCTTATTCACATCAGTCTTAAGTAACCCTAAATTCTAATAAAGACTAACCCTAATTAAACTTAATTAACTCTTAAGCCTTACCTACATTAGGCTTAAGTAATCTTAAACCCTAATTAAGC
Source organism: Papilionanthe hookeriana x Papilionanthe teres (assembly GCA_022702705.1). Lineage (NCBI taxonomy): Eukaryota > Viridiplantae > Streptophyta > Magnoliopsida > Asparagales > Orchidaceae > Papilionanthe > Papilionanthe hookeriana x Papilionanthe teres. The sequence goes on along the minus strand of CM040438.1, from coordinate 63,744,123 downwards.
CTAACCCTAATTAAGTGTAACCTTAATTAGACTTAATTAACCCTTAAACCTTACTTACATTAGGCTTAAGTAACCTTAAACCCTAATTATGTCTAACCCTAATTAGACTTAATTAACTCTTAAGCCTTATTCACATTAAGCATAAGTAACCCTAAATTCTAATTAAGTCTAACACTCATTAGACTTAATTAACTCTTAAGCCTTACTTACATTAGGCTTAAGTAAACCTAAACCTTAATTAAGCCCAACCCTAATTAGACTTAATTAACCCTTAAGCCTTATCTACATTAGGCTTATGTAACTCTAAACCCTAACTAAGCCTAACTGTAATTAGACTTAATTAAACCTCAAACCATAATTACATTAGGCTTAAAGAAACCCTAAACCATAATTAAGTCTATCTTTAATTAGACTTAAATCAACTTCTAACATAGGTTCAACCTAACTTGAACCCAAGTTAATCAAACCTTATAATCAACCCATATTGAACCTAAATCAACTTCTAACTTAGGTTCAATCTAACTTAAACCCAAGTTAACCAAAATTAGGTTCAACCCATATTGAACCTAAATTAACTTCTAACTTATGTTCAACCTAACTTGAATCAAAGTTAACTAAACCTTATGTTCAACCCATATTGAATCTAAATCAACTTCTAACTTAGGTTCAACCTAACTAAACCTTAGTTTTAATCCATATTGAACCTAAATCAACTTCTAACTTAGGTTCAACCTAACTTGAACCCAAGTTAACCAAACCTTAGGTTCAGCCCATATTGAACCTAAATCAATTTCTAGCTTAGGTTCAACCTAACTTGAACCTAAGTTAACCAAACCTTAGGTTAAACCCATATTGAACCTAAATCAACTTTTAACTTAGATTCAATCTAACTTGAACCCAAGTTAACCAAACTTTAGGTTCAACCCATATTAAACCTAAATTAACTTCTAACTTAAGTTCAACCTAACTTAAATCTATGTTAACGCTAACATAAGTTCAACACATATTGAATTTAAGTTAAACTTAGATTCAACCCAATCTGAATCTAACTCAAACAAAAATTTGGTTCAACCTACATTAAAATAAGTTCAACATACTTTTAACTTAATTCAAACAAAACCTTAGGTTCCAACCACCTTGAACCTAAACTCTTAGATTAAACACAACATTCAAGCCTAACCAACATTTGGACTTAAACAATAAGTCTAATTTACATTAGACTTAACATAATACCATTAGATTCAAAAGACGTTGAATCTAAAACCTTAAAATCTAACTCATGTAAGATTTTATCTCTATGTCTAGTTTATATTAGACTTAACATAAATATCTTTAGATTCAAAAGACATCAAATCTAAAAAATCTTAAAATCTAACTCAAGTTAGATTTTACCTCTAAATATAAACACAAATATTTTTAGATTTAAACGACACTGAATCTAAAACATTACCCAATTTTAAGTCTAATCAGACTTAACTAATTTGCTTCAGATTTAAATGACATCAAATCTAAAGTCTAACTTATCTTAGATTTTAAATCTAATCTACATTAGACTTAAAACCCCTAGACTCAATTGACATTGAGTCTAAAATTCTCAAACCTAACTCATATTAAAATCAACTAAATAAATAAAGTTGCATTATTTCTTTTATGAGAATTATTCCGACACTGTTTTTCTGGCAGGTTGAAGACAAGTTTCACTTTAGATGTCCTTTACATGTAATTAGGGTGTGCTAACTCTGTTTTATAGAGCTACATTCTGAAGATGGGACAAACAACAACAAAACAAAAATAAAATCAAAACAACAGCAAAACACCAACATTGACAAAACAAAACAAGACAAAATAATATCAAAATGACAAACAATAAAACCTAAACTTTTATGATAATCACAAAACCTAAAATTTTAGGATAACCACGAAACAAACGACAAACTTACAAAACAAGATCAAAATGACAAACAACAAAACAAAGATAAAACAGACATGACAAATGACATTAACAAAATCAAACCTTTAGGGTAGTACATGACACTTGGAAACATATCACTCATAGGATAGAATATTGAAGTTTCTTTTCTTATTCCTGAAATCTCCTAGAAAATAAGTATTAAAACTAATCAGTAGTTTTCTTAGACAAACTTAATTGTCTAAGATGTAATTAACTATAGGAGCTTGCTCCTGCAGGGGATTTAAGAACTCACAATAGGTATCACACCTAAAAATCTGTGGTTATCAAAATTTCACATGTGATTCTCCTTATATAATTTCTAGAATAAAGTATTATAGAATTTCCTCATTTAGAGATCATCACTAACATTTCTGATTCTACTGTTTTCTATTTTTTTAGCCAATATTTTCTTCAAATTTCTTATTATCCGAGAATCCTTTACATGATCCAAAGAAATAATATCTCTTGAAGACTAGGATGATATGATCGATAAACAGAGTGGCGACTCTGAATAATTATATTGACATCGACATCGAGAAAATCTCGAGTGGCTCCGAATGCTGACAAAAGATTTTATTTGGCAACTCTGCTGGGGAGTATCTTTCTTCTCATCTTATATTAAATCACTTATTTTCAAATTAGGTTTCGTTCTTTCACAAATAGAACCACATCTTTCAAAACCTGACTCTTTGAAGAGTTACTTTTCTCATTTCATAACGACAAGATAAGAAAAATAAAAAAATAATAATAAATTCTCAGTTTATAAATAAGTGTATGACATTTTATTCTGCTTGAATTTTCAAAAAATTTGCAATGGAATCCTCAGATTCAGTCGTTTCTTACTTTCAAGATTTCAACATGCCAATTGATGAAGATGTTTACCTTCATCAGGATGACTTTGGATTATCTGACAAAATTAAATTTGCATTAAATAATTCATATCAAACTAATATACAATTCTTTGAGGAATTTAATATGGAACCTTATAAAGATTTTCTTAACTTTACAGAAGATTTACCTTAAGCATTCCCATAGAATAATATACTTTTGAGGAAATGGAAGAACAAATTGACAGAAAAGGAAAAAATTTTTGTATTGAATAAGAAGATGACAGTCCACCTTCATCCATATATGAAATTAGATATTGTTCTAATAATGTACCAAAAACTCATTCCCAATGGAGAAATAAAAGTTGTTCTCTTAAAAGAAAGAAGAAATGGAACGAAGATGATGATTTTGAGACATCTGAAATTGAATAAAGTGTTTTCGGGAGCCCTTCTTTCTCAAAAGAAAACTGATATTTTCCAATACCCGTTGACTATGAGGATAACACTTTCCAACCCATAAATTCTATGTCAATTCACACCATATATTTTATATTTAAAAGATTAGCACAGAAAGAGAAATGTTTAATTTCTCAATTGTTAGACAAAATGGGATGTGCGGTCTCTACGATAATGAAAAGAAGTATTCTTGCAATTGAAAATCCTACTTACTTATAAAAGGGTCAGCAATTTCCATTAGACGATCAATGTACTTGGGTACCAGTGAAATTCCATCTAGGGCCAAGAGTAAAAGAAGTGATCGTCACAGGAGATAGAACTAAATTTAACAAATTAATATCAGAATCAGAAGACACATCTGTTAAAATGACGACTCTGGTCCAAATGTTACAAAATGGAGATTGTTCCTACTCACAAAACGATGATATAGTCCTGAGGAGATCTCTTCCTATACTTAAAAATAATGTATGGAAATGAGAATCATTAAGAGGAATCTCAGAAATTCTGAGTACCCCTACAGACAGTTAATCTACCTAAAAAATACCCATTTGTATGCCTTATTTATGATTCAATTCTTAAGGATATTATGCTTTAATGAAAGGTATTTTCATGTTTTTTGATGTAGATGATTAAAAAAGAGTCCAAGAAAGAAAAAGAAGGAAAAGGGAGCAAAAAGGAGCAAAAATGGAGCTTATGGAGCAAAATATTGGAATTATTGGCCTAGCGCCTAGGCACCAGAATCAGGCGCCTAAGCGCCAGCTCGATACAGACACTGTTAAAGTTTTTTGATGATCTTGGGGAGCTATTTTGACGGAGTTAAGAAGTTATTGGAGCTTCTAGAAGACTGGAAGTTACTCCTAATATATAGGACATGTGGTACAATGCATTTGGACATAAGGAAACGGTTTTAATCACGAAGAGGTGTGATCCAAAGTGAAGAGGTACGAAGACCTTGTCACAAAGTCCGGCGCCTAGGCGCCAGATTCCAGCACCTAGGCGTGACAGTTACCTTCTAGAAGATACTTTGAATTTGGACAAATTTTGAAGGGGAGCCATAAGCAACCCATGTTCAAATTCACGGCTCTATAAATAGGAGCCCATTCTAAAGAGAAAATCGCCCCTTTTAGCACCTTCTCTCCCCACTCTAGTTTTACTTAGTTTTTTTAGCCTCTTCCACACTTAGGGTGCCACTTTACTTTGTATCTAGTGAGTTTATTTTGATTATTTATTATGTGATGTTTCTGTTGGAGTCTTTCATCATTGTTGTGGAGTCAGTAGAAGTTAGCAGATCACTTGAAGGAACACTTCAGATAAGTATTTGTACCTTGGTTCAAAGTTTTATAAATATGTTTTGTTGTGTGATTTTAATGTGTTATGAGTAGTTAGTTATCTTTCTCCTTTCAACTATGAAAAGATAATAAATTAATTAAATTTTGTAGGAGAATTAAATTTAAAATATTTAAAACATTGTGATGATATTAATACCTGATCTTACTTTAGTTTTTAATTTGGCCATTTAAATTGTTAAAACCTGTTGAAGAATTTTGAGACATATCTGGAGATAACTTCTTAACTAGTACATATCACATGAATCCTTGTGTAGTCGAAGGCTTTAGGTGGGTTATTCAAGGTGAAGTGCAAATAAATAGGAAGATATTATTTATTGGGCGTAAAGTTAATTAGTTTTTAGAGTGATAGACTAAATTCTAATAATTTGGTTTATAGAAAGGGAACGAGTCACTGGTAGGGCCGACCATAGCACCCTTGGACATCTAGTAGTGTGATCCTAGATTAACTCATTCTACAAATAAAACATACTCAACCGATCTATAGATTAGTCAATGTTCATTGCACCTGGACCAAAGGGTAAAGAATAGGAATGCTTCTATTTGGCACAATACCATAATCTAAATTCCCAATAAAAGATAATTATTCTAAAAATCTTGGATTAGTTGAAAAGGAGAAAATCGTTTTTATACTTACATTGAATTTTAATTACTGTTTACTCTACTTTATTACTGCTTACTGCTTACTTGCTTATAGTAAAAATTGTTAGTAAATTAAATTTAAAAAGAATACATACATACATATATATATATATATATATATATATATATATATATTAATATACCAATATATATATATATATATATATATATATATATATATAATGGCTGCTGGTAAGGAGGGAGGTGCTCTGCTAGGGTTTGCTCTTGGCGGCTGGAGGTTTGGATGGAGCTGGTAGGTTCTTTCTCCTATTTCTACTTCCTGGAGAGACTTCCTCTTGGGTTTTCTGGTTGTTTGGAAGGGTTTTTTCTTTCCCGGGCTGGAAGATTTTCAAATTTTTACTGTTTCATTGGTTGGTTTGGTGTGGGGGAGGGCTTCTCTTCTGCTGCTGTTCTATGGCTAACCTTGCTCGGCCATATCCTATTGATGCTGCAACTAATGCTTTGTGGGCTAAAGCTTCTTATGCTGGGGTTGTGGGTATGGGGAACTCTGCCCACAAATCCTTTGACCATTTGGTTTTTCCCCAAGCATTGCATGATACTGCTGCTGGTAGGGGTAATGCTCCTTTCATTAATCCTGTTGGTAACAAGGATGGCTCGCCTGCTGTATTGTTCTCCAAAAAAGACATGAAATGTCTTAATGATGCCATTAAGTTTTGTTTGATTGGGAAGTTTCAGATGGGACATCCAAAGATGGAATATGTAAGGAAGAGTTTTGAGGATTTAAACCTTGCTTGGAAGCTGGAAGCTTGACTGCTGGATGGTAGGCATTTGCTCATTAGGCTCTCTAATGAGGAAGATTAAGCAAAAGTTTTTGGCAAACAATCTATCCTAATTTCTGGTACATATATGAAGTTATTAAAGTGGACTCCTGAATTTGATCCACTAAAGGAGCCACCTATCATCCCCATGTGGTATAAACTACCTAATCTACCTATCCAACTATATGATCACAATGCTCTATTTAACATAAGTCAAGCACTGGGAACCCCTTTAAAAACAGACACACATACTTTTGATCTAGCAAGACCAGCAGCTGCAAGGATTTTAGTGGAAAGGGATATTACTCTCCCAGATATCCATAGGGTGTGGGTGAGAACAGATGAGGATATACCAGATGAGGGTTTCTGGCAGGAGGTGGAATTAGAATTCAAACCATTTTACTGCAAGCACTGTAGAATGTTTGGTCATGAGATGGAAAATTGCTATAGGCTTCATCCTCCCAGCAAAAAGAAATATTTTAGTAAGCAGAAGGTTAACTTGGCTCCAGGGGATGAGCAGGGTCAGAATGCTGAAACTGTCTCCAGGGAAGTGGTTAATCTTGACCCTCCAAGGACTGAAAGAGGAAGTACAGATTGTGAAGGGGAAAAAGAGGATGTGCAGAATGTGAAGGAGCAGGAAGGTGTGGTGGAGGGTGGTGAAGCCATGAAGATTATAGAAGTTAATCCCCTCCCTGGGATAATCAGGGAAGTGGAAAATAGAATGGAAGTGTCTGGGGGAAAGATTCAAGTGGTGAATGAGGAACTGAAGTCTGGATGGCAAATTCAGAAAAACAATAAAAGAAAGAAAAGTAAATCAGAGATACAAAGTCTGCTGGAATCCCAGCCTTTATGTGATCCTCCTGATAGCCCCTCTTCTGCCCCTAGGACTAGGGGAAAAGGGAAAATCTTCTAAAATGATAAATTTTTTGTGCTGGAATATAAGAGGGGCTGCTCATCCCTCCTCTCTTAGCAGAGTTAAATATATGGTTAAATATTACAAGCTATGGTGTTTTGCTTTACTTGAACCCATGGTTAATAAAAATTCTCAATGCATTATTAAAAAATTCCCTAACTTCCAATGTTGGACTAATGTGAGTAATAAGATCTGGGTTTTTGCTAGAAAGGAGTTAAATTGTTCTATTTTGGTAGACCATCAACAATTTATGCACATTCAAGTTTCTATTGGTGATCTTTTTGGTTTTGTCACTTTTATTTATGCTAGCTCAGCTCCTGTTCATCAGCAGAATCTTTGGAATAACTTCGGTTAACATTGCTCCCGACATCAATTCATTTTGGCTTGTTGGTGGGGATTTTAACCGCCTTTCTTCTGCTGCTGAAAAGAAGGGTGGTGCTTCTCTAGCTTGGGCTTCCATGAATAGGTTCAATCAATTTATCGCTGATGCAGCAATCTTTGATCCGGGTTTTTGTGGTCTAGCATACACCGGAGAAGGGGTAGAACTCGGGAGAGACTTGACGAATCGTCGGGGAATTCCTCTTGGCTTCAGCAATTTCCCTATACCATTGTTACTCATTTATCCATGGCTCGGCTCGATCACGTGACCATTGCTCATCTCTATTAACAACACTGTTAATAGTAATGGTGGTATGTTCAGATTTCAAAACATGTGGACTAAGCACCCAGATTTTCTGGCTGAACTAGGGAAGGTGTGGGTATCCCCCATGGGAGGCTCCTCTTGGGGTAACCTATGGAAATTGCACAAAATCACTGCTCAGCATTTCGAAACCGGAATTGGACAGCTTTTGGGAATGTACAAGATAATCTTAAGAAGGTCGAAGAGGATGTGGCTCGCTCGTCGAAGCTGGTTTTCTTACTGGAGTGGGTAGTGAAGCTGCTCTTTATAATGCACATGATCAGTTGCTGGTCCAGTTCATGTACCAGGAGGAGTTTTATAAACAGAAAGCAGCTGCTGCCAAATTTATTGAAGGGGATAGAAACACTAAGTATTATCATGCATTCATTAAGTATAAGAGGAAGTGTAACATGATTCTTTCCATCACAGATGAAGTCGGGATTGTGCTTCATAATGCAGAAGATATAGCTTTGGATGCTCGTTAATCACTTTGCTCAAATGTTTACCCAACCCAATATTTGTCCTACCCCTATTTATGAGAATTTGCTACGGACCTGAATATGTATGTTCGAATCTTAACTTAGTGGAAATCCCTGGGAGGAGGAGATAAAAAATGCATTAGACTCCCTAGATGATGCTAAAGCTGCAGGACCTGATGGCTTCTCTTCCAACTTTTATAAAACTGGTTGGACAGTTGTTGGGAAGGAAATTATCCAAGCTGTACAAGACTTCTTCCAGGGTATGGATCTTCCCAGGTATTTTTCTGCCTCTACTATTGTTTTAATCCCAAAAAAAAAATTAAAAAAATCATGGGGAGATTACAGACCAATTAGCCTTACTTCTGTAATGACCAAAATTATCAGTAAAATCATCATGGCAAGACTGCGACCACATTTGAATCTTCTGATTTGCCCGTCAAGTCGCATTTGTGAAAGGCGAGATCAATTTCGGATAATATCTTGCTGGCCCAGAAATGGTGTTGGATTTAGATAGGAAATGTAGAGGCAACAATGTGATACTCAAGTCGGATATAAGAAAAGCATATGATACCATCGATTGGGGGTTTATTACCCAAACTTTATGTGCTGTAGGGTTTTCGACGAGGCTTTGTTCGACTTCATCCATAGGTGGCTGAGCAATAATGCTCATTCTGTTATGGTGAATGGGAAATTCCATGGGTTCTTTAGAGCTTCCAGAGGTATCAGGCAAGGTGATCCTCTCTCCCCTACCATTTTTATCCTTGCATTTGACAACTTATCCAGATTATTGGATTTTGTGTTCACCCAAACACCAAGTTCAGCTTACCATCACAGGTCCAATTTCATTGTAAGCCATTTATCTTATGCTGATGATATCATTATCTTCTCTAAGGCTTCTAAAGTGGCTATTAAAAAAGTAATGAAAACACTAGCTCATTTCAAGGAGGTTTCTGGTTTGGAGCTTAATCTTCAGAAATGCCATTTCTACCCTAGTTCTAATGTCGACCTTATGATGAGAACCTGTATTGCTGATTACACAGGCTTTCAGTCTGCTACTTTGCCTATCAATTACCTGGGAGTTCATTTGATTAAGGGAAGATCAAGACAAACTCATTTTCTAGAAATCTCTGAGAAAATCAAAGCACAAATTTCTGGGTGGTCTAATCCTTTTTGTCAAATGGGGGGAGGCTAACTTTACTGAAGAGCATTTTAACTGCCCTCCCCTCCTATGCTCTATAGATGTTTATTATGAAAAAGAGTACACAAACAAGCATTGGCAGAATCTTCAACAAATTTCTTTGGGCTGGTCAACATAGGCAGATCCATTGGTCATCCTGGAAACAACTTTGTAAGCCCCTTCAGGCTGAGGGTCCGGAGTTTAAAAGCTTTGAACGGCTTAGTTTCATAAATTTATGTAAATTGTGGATTAGATTCGGGAAAAATGATACCATTTGGTCTCGGTATATGCATGGTAAATACCGTAGAAAGGATCACCCTTCTCTCGGTGGTGCCTAAACCTGGGGACTCTAGATTGTGGAAGGAATTGTTGAAGGTCAAAGATAAGGCCGAACGGACCTTTATCCGGGAGCCGGGAGAGGGTCAAATCAATTTTTGGCTTGATAATTGGGTGTGGGGAGGGGAGAAACTCACTTGCCCACAAAATGTTGATGGACCTTCTATATCTAAATGCTATGTTAATACCTTTTGGTCTGAAAACCAATGGAACTGCAGAATTCTGAGAAACATCCTAAATTCTGACCAGCTACAGCAGGTTCTTTTGACTCCCTTTCATCCTGAAAAAAGAGATAAGATTATCACCAAACAGCAACTCCATCAAAAGCTGGGGACCTTTATCTTTCAGAAATTCTATTCCTGGGATCATATCAGGTGGGGACCTGAGCTGTGGAGCAAGCTGCTGTCTCCTTCCATGTCCTTCTTTTGCTGGAGATTAAGACATTTACTTCTTCCTACTGATGATATCCTCAAATTAAAGGGAATTAGAGGGCCTTCCTGCTGTATATTATGTATGCAGGAGGAAGAATCTGGGGATCATTTGTTCTTCAGATGTGCTTTCTCTCAAGAGGTCTAGACTCATGTTATAAGCAGGATTCAGGTGGATACTTTGCAATTAAGTTGGCTGGACCTATTGATGTGTTGGGGGGACTGGCATAAGGTGAATCTCCTGGTGGTTCCTTGAGTTGTGGCCTGGTTTATCTGGATGGGCGAAATAAGGTTAGGTTTGAGGGGTGTTCTGTCCCTGCCTCCCTTGTTGCTGCTAATTGCTTAACTTACCTTAAGAAACTTACTAAATATCACAAATTCACTGATATCTGCCAAGTAGGTTCTGAATTTTCCTCCCACTTTTCTCTGGTTGCTGGTTGGTCCCCTCCCCCTTCCCATTGGATCAAAGTTAATACTGATGGTAGCTTCAAAATTCAGCAGGCTGGGATTGGTGGCATCTTTAGAAATGGGGTGGGGCATTGCTTATTGTTCTTCTACTCTCCTGTTGAGGCTTGTGATGCTCTTGAGGCTGAAATGGTGGCCATCTTTTGGGCAATTAAAATTGCCGGAATACGTGATGTGAGATTCCTAATGGTAGATTCAGATTCTTCTAATTGCATTAGCTTCCTGCAAGGGACTGAAGTTGCTCCATGGTACATTCGGAGATGGTTAAATAGAGTGAAGGGGGTGGTTGAGAGTATAAATGTAATTTTTTCATATATACCTAGGGAGGGGAATGCTCCTGCACACTGGCTTGCATCTCAGGGTTATGGTAAAGGGAAAATTTTGGTAGAAACTACACCTCCATCTTCCCTTGCAGTTTTGTTGCATGGTGATAGGATAGGTCTTCCTTTTGTAAGAACATAGTTAGTATCGATGATGGTGATTAATATTCTACTTGCCTTCTAGGCAAGTCTTTTGAATATATATATATATATATATATATATATATATATATATATATATATATATATTACTTTTAATTTGAAAAATTCCAAAATATTTCTTACATTTCTTACTTTTTATAAAAACACTATCCCCGTATTACTTGAAGTAAGAAATGTAAGATATGTAAAAAGTAAGAAATGTAAGATAACCAGGACTCCACTAGAGCCCTGTATTACTTGAACGATATGTATACTTGCGTTTAAAATTGTGACTTTTACAATAATTATTATAAAATCTAAATATAAATTCATAAGTAAAAGTAAACATCGTACATCAAGTTTTTGAAGCCATTTGCCAGGAATTAAGTATTTTAAAAAGTGGTATCAAATTCTTGTCTTTAAAAGCATATATAAACCCACATCGCATCAAGTTTTTAGTACCTTTGTCGGGGATAAAATAGAATAAAAAGTAAAAAGAAAGATAAGAAAAATAAAAAAAACAAACAAAAAAACATAAAAACAAAACAAAAATAAAACAAAAATATTTTAAATTTTATGCGTAGTTCTGAATCTGAAAAATTACTACCTTTTGATTCTGAATTAGAAAGAACAATTAAGAGAATTAAAAAAGGAAAAAAAATTCAAAACATCAAGAAATGGCTAACTTACATAACAATAATCAAAATCCAATTGAAATTAATGAACAAAATTTTAATAAACCATTAAAAGAATATGCAAACCGTACAGCTGATGAACTTCATGTTAATATTTAAATGCCAGCTGTAGATGCTGATTCTTTTGAGCTTAAACCTTCTATTATTTAAATGGTTCAAAATAATCAATTTGGAGGAACACCTAATGAAGATCCAAATTTACACGTTGCTAGTTTTTTAGAACTTTGTGCTACCTTTAAATATAATAATGTTTCTGACGATGCTATTAGGCTTAGACTCTTTCCTTTTTCCTTAAAAGATAAAGCAAAGATGTGGCTTAATTCATTAGCAACTTATTCTATTAAAACTTGGTCAGATATGACACAAAAATTCCTTGCTAAATATTTTCCTCCTTCTAAAACTGCTAAATTGAGAAATGATATTACTTCATTTACGCAATTTGATGGAGAAACAATTTATGAAGCTTGGGAAAGATTTAAAGAATTATTAAGAAAATGTCCTCATCATGCTTTACCTGATTGGTTAATCATTCAAACATTTTATAATGGACTTTTGGATCACTCAGATCTATTATTGATGCTGCTGCTGGTGGTTCTTTAATGGTTAAGACATTTGAAGAAGCCTACACCTTAATTGAAGAAATGGCTAATAATAATTTTGAATGGCCTTCTGAAAGGGTTAATCCTAAAAGAATGGCAAGTATTTAAAATAATGAAGCCTTTTCTATTTTAGCTTCACAAGTGGCTGCGATATCTAAGAAATTAGATAATTTTTCTATTAACATATCGCACGTAAGTAATGATAATTCTGCAAATTCTGATGATTCTCAAACAATGGAAACTTTGCAAGTTATTGCTAATAAAACTAATAACCCTTATTCTAATTATTATAATCCTGGCTGGAGATATCATCCTAATTTTAATTAGAGTAATGGACATCAACAATGGAATAATAATCAAGTTAATCCAAATTGGAACAATCAAGGAAATTCAAACTATAGACCAACTTATCCTCATAGTTATAATAATCAGCAGAAAAAGTTGTCTGTAGAAGAATTGATCTTGCAACTAAGCAATCAGCTACAAAGTCAAAACACTGTTATTCGTAATATTGAAAGTCAGATGGGTCAAATTGCTAATTTCATTAATTAAAGACCTCAAGGAGCACTACCTAGCAATATTGAAATTAATCCTAAAGAATCTAGAAAAGAACATGAACAAGCAAAAGTTGTACAACTCAGAAGTGGAAAGGAATTAAAAGAGAAAACACAGAATGAGATTGAAAAAGAGAAAGAAGTTGAAGAGATTGAAAAACCTAAAGATACTCTTTCTCCAAGTAGAGATCAGACTGTAATTCATATTGAAGTGGAAGTTGAAAGACCACCACCGTTTCCTCAAAGACTAAAACAGCAGAAGCTTGACCATCAATTTTCTAAGTTCTTTAAAATTTTTAAGAAACTTACCATCAACATTCCTTTTGCTGAAGCTTTGGAGAAAATGCCAAGCTATGCAAAATTTATGAAGGATATTTTAAGCAAGAAGAGAAAATTTGAAGCTTATGAAACTGTTTCATTAAGTGAAGAATGTAGTGTAATAATTCAGAAAAAATTACCTCAGAAACTTAAAGATCCTGAAAATTTCACTATACCATCTGTTATTGGAGAAAAATTTTGTGGAAAAGCCTTATGTGATTTAGGAGCTAGTATTAATCTCATGCCAGTTTCAATCTTTTGAAGGTTAGATTTAGGAGAGATTTCTCCCACCACTGTAACCCTTCAGTTAGCTGATCGATCTATCACTTATCCTAAAGGAGTTATAGAGGATGTTCTTGTTAAGGTAGATAAATTAATCTTTCCTGTGGATTTCATTGTGCTAGATATGGAAGAAGATAAAGACATACCTATTATTTTAGGGAGACCTTTTATAGCTACCGGACATGCTATGATTGACGTGCAAAAAGGAGAATTAATAATGAGAGTTAATGATCAAGAGATAACATTTAATGTTCTAAAATCAATGAGGTATCCTGATATAGAAAAATGTTATCGGATTGATATTTTTGATTAAATAATTGAAAAACATTATTAAGAAAAATGTAAGGTCATTTCTGAAGATGAAAATGTTGAATCTATGTTATATAATGAGTCATTAAATGAAGAAATTGAAAAAATAAATGAAGAAAATTTATCTGAAGAAACTCATTATACTCATGAAAATTAGGAAATTTTAGACACAAATAAAAATGATATACTTTTACCCTCAATTAAAAAATCCCCTGAACTGGAATTAAAAATGTTACCTGCACATTTAAAGTATGTATTTCTTGGAAATTCATTAACTTTACCTGTAATTATATCTTCAGAATTAAGCAAAGATCAAGAAGAAAATTTAATTAGAGTTCCGAAGATTTATAGGAAATCTTTTGGTTGGACTATTGCAGATATAAAAAGAATAAGCCCTTCAATCTGTATGTATAGGATATTAAAGGAAGAAAATTTTAAACCCACTATTGAACCCCAAAGAAGATTAAACCCAATTATGAAACATGTTGTTAAGAAAGAGATTTTGAAATGATTAGATGCTGGAATTATTTATCCTATTTCAGATAGCCAATGGGTGAGTCCTATTCGTTGTGTTCCGAAGAAAGGAGGACTAACTGTCATTGTTAATGAAAAAAATGAATTAGTCCCAACAAGACAAGTTATTAGATGATGAATTTGCATTAACTATCAAAAATTAAACAACGCCACAAGAAAGGATCATTTTCCTTTACCTTTCTTAAATCAAATGCTGGATAAACTAGCTGGACACTCATAGTTCTGTTTTCTGGATAGATATTCTGTTTATGATCAATTACCCATTGCTCCTGAGGACCAAGAGAAAACAAAATTTACAAGTCCTTATGGAACATTTGCCTTTTGAAGAATGTCTTTTGTTTCATCTAATGCACCTACAACTTTTCAAAGATGTATGATTTCAATATTTTGTGATCTAATCGATAAAGGAATTAAAGTACTTATGGATGATGTTTAGTTTTTGGAACTTCTTTTGAATCTTGCTTGGAAAATAAAGCAAAAGTTCTAAAAAGATGTGAAGAAACAAATTTAATTCTAAACTTGGAAAAATGTCAATTTAAGGTCACAGAAGGAATTGTACTTGGACATAAAATTTCACAAATAGGGATGGAAGTTGATCAGATAAAAGTGAAAATTATTGCTCAACTTCAACCACCTACTACCGTTACTAATGTAAGAAGTTTTTTGGGTCATGCTGGATTTTATAGAAGATATATAAAGGATTTTTCTAAAATTGCTAAACTTCTTTGCCATTTATTAGAAAAAGAAGCTAAATTTGAATTTAATGAAGATTGTTTGAATCCGTTCAATATTCTAAAAGAAATATTAATCACTGCACCTCTCATTGTTGCACCTGATTGGAATAAACCTTTTGAATTAATGTGTGATGCAAGTGATTATGCAATCGGAGTTGTATTAGGACAAAAATATGAGAAAATTTTCAAAGTTATATATTATGCTAGCAAAACTTTAAATGAAACTCAAATAAATTACACTACTACTAAAAAAGAGTTGTTAGCAATAGTATATGCCTTTGATAAATTTAGACCATGTCTTCTTGGAACAAAATGTATCGTACATACTGATCATTCTGCAATTAAATGTTTAATGTCTAAAAAAGATGTTAAACCAAGATTGATCAGATGGGTTTTAGTTTTACAATAATTTGAATTTGAAATAGTAAACAGAAAAGGAATTGATAACCAAATTGTTGATCATTTATCAAGAATTAAAAATAAAAAAGAAAACAATTATGAAGAAAATATAAATGAGAAATTCCCTGATGAACAGTTATATGTCATTCAAGGATTGCAAATGCCCTGGTATGCTGATATAGTAAACTATTTGGTTAGCAATATTTTACCTTATGGGATGAATAACAAATATATTAAGAAATTAAAGAATTATTGTAAATCATATATTTGTGAAGATCCTCATTTATTTAAAATAGGAAGAGATTCTGTGATTTGAAGATGTGCACCTTATGAAGAAACTTTTGCAATTATTCAAAAATGTCACGATTCTGAATTTGGAGGACACTTTGGAGTAGATAAAACTGCATTTAAAATTTTAATTTCTAGATTTTATTGGCCTACCTCATTCAAAGATGTTGGACATTATGTGAAAACTTATGATGGATGTCAAAGAATGGGAAATATATCCAGAATAGATGAAATGCCTCTAAACTTTATATTAGAAATCAAAATTTTTTTGTATGGGGTTTAGACTTTATGGGACCTTTCGTACCATCATCTGGAAAAATTTATATTTTATTAGCAGTAGTTTATGTTTCAAAGTGGATCGAAGCTGTAGCTTTACCTAACTGTGATTCCAAAAGTGTTTCAAAATTTCTAAAGAAAATGATTTTTACAAGATTTGGAATGCCCAAGATAATTATCACAAATGGGGGAAGTCATTTCAGAAATATAAGAATTCAATCGTTATTAGAAAAATTCAGAATTAAACATAGAATTGCAACTGCTTATCATCTGCAAACAAGTGGAATGACTGAAGTATCAAACAGAGAAATTAAAAGTATATTGGAAAAGACTGTTAATCCTATAAGAACTGACTGGGTTGATAGACTTGATTCTGCATTATGGGCTTATAGAACAGCTTATAAGACACATATCGGAATGTCACCTTATCGGTTAATTTATGGTAAACATTATCACTTACCTGTTGAACTTGAACATAAAACTTATTGGGCGATAAAGGAGTTCAATTATAATTTGAATACTGCAGGAGAAAAACGATTATTACAACTAAATGAAATGGAAGAGATAAGAAATGAGTCTTATGAAAATGCAAGAATTTATAAGGAAAGAATGAAAAAATAGAATGACAAAATGATTTCAAGGAAAATATTCAAGCCTAAACAGGAAGTATTATTATTTAATGCTCGTTTAAAATTTTTTCATGGAAAATTAAAATCTAAATGGATGGACCATTTATAATTGAGAGAGTATACCCTTATGGAGATGTGGATATTAAAGATCCCAAAACTAGAAAAGTATTTAAAGTTAACGAATTAAGAATGAAGCCTTATATGGGAGAAATTAAATTAAATTACAAAGAGGCTTATGAGCTGAGTTTACCCAATTAATTCAATTAATTAGGTCGGGCTGACGACATTAAACAAAGTGCTTTGTGGGAGGCAATCCATATTTATTAGTGTGAGTTAAATTATTACTGTAAGGTTATGCCTTGGTCTTGACTAAATTTGTACATAACTTCTGGAAACATAAGGCTAAATACACTGTATTGGCTTAAGCTAAATATTATCTTGAATTATATAGAATTTGGACATGGACCACTCGATATAAAATGTGAGTAAAAAGGAGATCAAGTTAACCTAAGTTTGTGATTGTTTGTGATTTGAATTTTTCGTAATTATGTTTGTGTGTTGATCATACCCGATTGTTAGACCTATTTTTGTGACCGAAACTTGCAAAATTTGACGATAGGGGAATCGGAGTCTATCGAGGTTCCGGCGCCTAGGCCCCAAAAGTTGGCACCTAAGCGCCAGAATGGCCTGCGTATCGATGATCTGGCGCCTAGGCGCCTGATTCCGGCGCTTAAGCGCCACAGTTACAGATCGTGTAAAATCTAAAAATCGTCAGTTTTTCACACGAAATCTCTTTATATATTACCTTATCTTCATCCCCATCCAATAGAAAACTTAATTTCAACCAGAACAATCCATTTTGGACGAGTTAAGAAGGATTTGGAGGCAATGGATAGAGGAAATCATGGAAATGAGGTAAGAGACAAATCTCCTAAAATCCTCAGGCTTATTTTAATGATTTTATTGTTGTTAGTATGAAGAAATTGTTTAGTCGATTATAGAAGATTGAAGCGGAACTTCAAAGTATTGGTAATCGTCTCCATGAGATGTACCACCAATACAAACATATGGCAGCCTATCATGAAGCTCAAGTAAAAATGTACGCGAAGAACAAGTGGATCAATGAAAAGATAACTTTGGAATTTCCAAGAGCGTTGGTGTTCTATCCCTTCGATCCTAGCAAACTGCATTGTGAAAGAGATAGTAATTGAAGATCGGTGTAAAATAGATATTATATGTGTTTTTGGTGTGATCGAGTCATGTGTTAATGTGTTGAATATCGAATTTGCATGTTTGCTTAATTATTCAATGTGTGTTGTTGGATTTGAATATTTTCATCGAATATGTTGTCTTTTGTGTTATTTATAAAACAATGAACCTAGATACAGTCTTGTACTGAAATTTATTGAATTTGGAATGGAAGTTAGGATTGGAATTGAAGAATTTGGATACATTTTTGTGGATCTAAACTATCATTTTAAATTGATTGTGAAAATGTTTGGAGGATATAAATTGGATTAATACTCTCATAAGAGTAATTAGGAGTCAAATTTGATAAGAATTAAGGGAAAGTATAAAATTTAAATCAAATTTTTGGAAAGGCGAGTCTGGCGCCTAGACGCCGGTTCGGCCTGAACCTAAATACTCATCATCTTAAACACCCCCCATGCCATTTGTGACTTCTAAGCTTCCTTCTCCACTGGTTTTCGCAAAAATACCCCCTCTAGATCCCATTTAAAGCCTGATTTTCAAGTTTTTGAGCATGAAATCACTCGATTTCTTCATCCCGAGGTCAGATCTACATTCTAAACTCATTATTTTTTATTTTCCCCATGGATTTTGCTCTCATTTAGAAAAACCAAAATTTTGAGAAAAATTTTGATTTTTAAGGTTAAATCTATGAAATTTTTAAGCTCTTTCAAGTTTGAAAAGCTTAAATTAGTTTATTTTCCTAGATCCGTTCAATTTATTTTGCGTTTTTATTTTACGTTTAGATGGCACCCAAATCTATTCGAGGAAAGGAACGAGAAAATTGCGATCGTACCAAGTTTTTCACTACTGTTGCACACTTCCGATACAATGATTTTGCTACGACTAGGAAATTTATCTCGGAGCGAAGTTTTTAATATTCTGGATGAAGAATTGAAGATACAATCGTTGCGCTCAACTGGCAACGATTTTGCTATTTCACTGTTGTTGTTATTATCCTAGTTGTTAGAGAGTTTTTTGCTAATTTCATGGATGCTGAAGAGTACGAGATTTTTGTTTGAGTAGTTGGAGTAGGATTCACTCCCGAAAGTGTCAACATTTTCTACGGCCTGCCGCCGAACGTAGAGTGCTATTACTCCAGATTATCTCCATCTGGGGTAGATTTGGATATGATCATTGCCTACCTGACTGATAGTACTAAAGCCTGGAAGATCCGGAACGAAAAAAGGGTAGATTTTTCATCTTCTAAGCTTAATGGTGTTTCAAATGCATGGCACTACTTTATTTCTGCTCGTCTCCTTCCATCTAATCATCTGAGCGAGGTTACCAAAGATAGAGCTATCCTTAACTACTGCATTCAAGAGAGGAAGCCTATTGATGTAGGGAGCATTATTTATGATTCTGTAGAGGCTATTGCTCATTCTAGCACTTCTATCGGACTTGGTTTTCATCTATTATGTCAAAGTGTTGGAGTAGTTGCTGAGCTTTCTGAGGAAAAGCTCAAGTCGACAAAGCCTATAGAAAGAGAGAGCGTTAGTATCTATGATCAACTTCGAGGTAAGAGTTCTACTGCACCTTCTGGTTCATTACCTACTTCAGGTCGAGCTTCTACTTCTAGACCATCTACTTCTGCTGAGCCACCATCTACTTTTTAGGAATCCATGCATGATAAGCTTATAGAGCAGAAGAATGAGTTATTCCTAACTCATTGTAGAGTAGATATGATCGATAAGAAGATTGATCATCTTTCTGAGTATACAAAAAGAAAGAGTGATTACGATGCTGAGAATTTTGAGTCTTTAGTGAGATTTCTGAAGGGTGAGCACGATTTCAGTTCCGTACTTGTCCAAGATATTCACCATATGTTGATCCGAAGGATATGGAGTTTTGTTTTGGTGATGACGATGATGAAGCTACAGATAGTGATTAGTAGCTTGACTTACCTCTAGAGATGTGTTGATTCAGTTTTTAGTGTGTTTCTTGTTTCTTGTGTTGTTTAGTGTGATTTTATTTGTTAATGTTTATATGAACTTTTTATGTTGAAATTATTTTTAGATTATCTGATGTGTGTTTAAGACTGAAATATGAATGAATTTTTATAAAAGTTTATTTCTGTTCCAACCTACTGTTTAGTGTTCATGAATAGTTAGTAATTTTGCATGTTCAAAAATAAAAATAAAAAATAAAAAAAAAGATTTTTTAGAAATTAACTCTTGCTCTGCAAAACTTTTCTATATATGCTTAATCCTTTCTGTTATATTCATATTAAAGCATGTGTGGTTTTTCTTTACTACATCATTATTGTACTTAGATTAATTCCTGATTGCTTCTTTCTCTCATGCTTTAGAAAATTTCGTGATTCATATTTATATTAAAGCTGAAGTTTGGGGGAAGGGAAAACATTTATCAAATTTAAATATTATTTGTCCTTAATGAACTAATATTTTCCTTAAAAGTATATTAACATAACATGAGGAATGAAAAATCTGTTTAAGATTACCTAAATTTTGAATTTATAAATAATTTAGTAAACTTAACTAAAATATAAAAAATTTTGATTGATTTTAAGAATAGAATTATTTAACTTAAAGAATAATAAGATCAAAAATTTTCTATTTAAAGTAAAGAGAATTGTATTTTTTAAATACTAAGCAATCAAGATTATTGCTTGAAAAAGAAAAGATTAAAATAAGTTTTGAAAAATAATAAATTTTTAAAAATGTCATATTTATTAAGTAAGAATGTATAAGTTTTTGAAAATAAGTTAAGGATAGTGAAGTTCAAAATCATTAACAGGCTATCCAAAAATAGTAATCCTCACATGAAAAAGAAAAAAAAAAAAGATAAAGGATTGAAAAATAATCCAAAAGAAAATATTAAAAAAAAAAAGAAGAAAAAAAAAGAATGTGAGGAGAAGCTTTAGGAAATGCCTAATAAAAAATTGGCTTCACTTGAATTATCTTATAGGAAGAAAGCTGATTACATTTTTAACTTAATTTCTATGTACAAATATTTTTACTAGAAAAATATTTCATGAAAATGTTTTTCTTGTAAATTTTCTATGTGACCTTAATATGATAAACTACAATTATTCTTGAAATAAATAAAAACTTGGAAGTCTTATGATTTGGTAGTTAAATGTTCTTTCATTCTTAAAATTAAACTTAATTAGTGAAATTTGGTTAATGATTTGCTAAATCATTTATAAAACCAAAAAATACAAAGCATATTATATATTTTAACTTCATTCCAAATGTTATCTATTTTATGTAATTAAAATGGTTACTTGAGGACGAGTAACGTTTAAGTTTGGGGGAATTTGATCTACCTAAAAAATACCCATTTTTATGCCTTAATTATGATTCAATTCTTAAGGATATTAAGTTTTAATGAAAGGTATTTTCAGGCTTTTGGATGTAAATGATTAAAAAAGAGTTCAAGAACGAAAAAGGAGAAAAAAGGAGCAAAAAGGAGCAAAAATGGAGCTTATGGAGCAAAATGATGGAAGTATTGGTCTTGCGCCTAGGTGCCAGAATCCGGCGCCTAAGCGCCAACTTGATACAGACGTTGTTAAGATTTTTTGATGATCTTGGGGAGTTATATTGACGAAGTAAGCTGTTATTGGAGCTTTTAGAAGCTTGGAAGTTACTCCTAATATATAGGACATGTGATACAATGCATTTGGACACAAGTAAACGGTTTTAATCACAAAGAGGTGTGATCCAAAGTGAACAGGTGCGAAGACCTAGTTACGGAGTCCAGCGCCTAGACGTCAAATCCTGGCGCCTAAGCGTGACAGTTACCTTCTAGAAGATACATTGAATTTGGACAAATTTTGAAGGGGTGCCGTAAGCAACCCCTGGTCAAATTCAGAGCTCTATCAATAGGAGCCCATTCTACAGAGAAAATCACCCCTTTTAGCAACTTCTCTCCCCCTCTAGTTTTACTTAGTTTTTTTAGTCTCTTGCACACTTAGGGTACCACTTTACATTGTATCTGGTGAGTTTATTTTGAGTATTTATTGTGTGTTGTTGCTGTTGGAGTCTTTCATCATTGCTTTGGAGTTAGTAGAAGTTAGCGGATCACTTGAAAGAACACTTCAGATAAGTATTTGTACCTTGGTTCAAAGTTTTATAAATATATTTTGTTGTGTGATTTCAATGTGTTCTGAGTAGTTAGTTATCTTTCTCCTTTCAACTATGAAAAGATAATAAATTAATTAAATTTTGTTGGAGAATTAAATTTAAAATATTTAAAACATTGTGATGATATTAATACCTGATCTTACTTTACTTTTTAAATTGGTCATTTAAATTGTCAAAACCTGTTGAAGAATTTTGAGACATATCAGGAGATAAATTCTTAACTAGTACATATCACATGAATCCTTGTGTAGTCGAAAGGCTTTAGGCGGGTTATTCAAGGTGATGTGTAAATAAATAGGAAGATATTATTTATTGGGCGTAAAGTTAATTAGTTTTTAGAGTGACAGACTAAATTCTAATAATTTGGTTTATAGAAAGGGAACAGGTCACTGGTAAGTCGACCATAGCCACCCTTGGACATCTAGTAGTGTGAGCCTAGATTAACCCATTCTACTAATAAAACATCCTGAACCGATTTATAGATTAGTCAATGTTTTTTTCATCTGGACCAAAGGGTAAAGAATAAGAATGCTTCTTTTTAGCACAATATCATAATCTAAATTCCCCACAAAAGATAATTATTCTAAAAAGCTTGGATTAGTTGAAAAGGAGAAGGTTGTTTTTATACTTGCATTGAATTTAATTACTGCTTACTTTACTTTATTATTGCTTACTGCTTACTTGCTTATAGTAAAAATTGTTAGTAAATTAAATTTGAAAATAATATATATATATATATATATATATATATATATATTACTTTTAATTTGAAAATTTCCAAAATATTTCTTACATTTCTTACTTTTTATAAAAACACTATCCCTGTGGGATCGATAACCAGGACTCCACTAGAGCCCTGTATTACTTGAATGATACGTACACTTGCGTTTAAAATTATGACTTTTACAATAATTTTTATAAAATCTAAATATAAATTCATAAGTAAAAGTAAACATCGCACATCAAGATTTTGAAGCCATTTTCCAGGAATTAAATGTTATAAAAGTGGTATCAAATTCTTGTATTTAAAAGCATATATAAAGTTGTATCGCATCAACAGTTCTCAGGAAAGAACAAGTGAAAAAAGTCATATAAAGTCATTCGTGAAAAGATTGAAAAAGTTGAAAAATGACATTAAACAATTCTCAATATGGAGAAAGAATGATTCTTCAAATAGTTTAAATGAGGAGGTTGTTGAAATAAACATGGTGGAAACACGATCTACCTCCTTAGCATGAAAATTAAGTGAAGAAGATACGATACAAGAATTATGAGTGGTTATTCGACAAAGGAATGAGCAAATCAATCATCTCGAATAAAAAATGAAAGAATTGTGGCAGCCTTACAAAACCCACCAACAAATCCAATGCCTACAGTTGAAATCATTAGGCTAGAGGCAATACATATTTTGGAGGACAAAAGAGACCCAATGGAAATTAAAGAAAGTACTCAAAAGAAAATAGGATTCCCCTCAAAGTGGAATTTTAGAAACAGAAATAACACAAATAGTAGAACAAAAAGATGAAAGAAACAATGTTTTGGGTAAAGCTTGGATCATTAATTCCACCTTATCTAGAGGAATTTTATTTTTTTCCAGTACAAAGGATTTGTTCCTCCTCTCTTCAAAATGTTTGACGGAACTAGTAATCCTCGTCAGCACATTACACACTTCAGAGCAAAGCAGGAGGGAGTGACACTCTCTTGTTTCGTTAATTTGTTAACAGTCTCGCAGAAGTTTCCTTTGACTGGTATGTGGAACTTTCTAACGGGTCCGTCAAATCTTTTATAAAGCTTGAAAGCCTCTTTATTCAATGATTCACCAGAGCACAACACCGTACAACCTTTGGTGATCTAGTTGTAGAATAACAAAAATCAAGAGAGACTTTAGTGGATTACATTTTGAGCTAGAGAAATCTTAGCATGAAATGTGAACTACAACTTCAGGAACAACACGCTATTGAAATCTTGCTTAAAAATATCCATGGTATTATAACATTCATGCTTAAAAGATTCACAATAAAAGATTTAAAAAACTGCTCAAAAAAACTATCAATCTTTAAAAAGAAGCTAAGCAGACTAGTGTAACGGAAAAGAAAGAAAAGATAAAGTCTTTTAAAACATTTGAGAAGAAACCAGGAAATGTTGCAGAAAAGAGTAAACAAGTGATGCAAGTTCAACCCAAATAAAATAAGCAACGACAGAATATAAATCGATCGCCACAACAGGCATCTTCTCACTTACCATTTCAACACCAATTCCCATACCGACAGATAAAAGAAAGATGATTGAAAAGATGAATAAGGAATACCCGTTCAAGATAGAGGTTGTTGGTAAAATATTCCGTAGTTTGCTGAAAATACCAGAGTTCAAACTGCCTAAGGCTAAAAGGCCAGGAGAGGTTGACATGAAAGATAATCCCAATTATTGTCCTTATCATAAGATGCTCGGGCATAAAATTGAAGAATGTGTTGTCTTCAAAGAATTTTTAGAGCGCAACTTTAATGATAGGAATATAGTAATCCCGAAAGAGTATCTGAAAAAACCTGAAAAGGTTAAGCCAATATGATTTCGGTTGATAAACTTATTTCTATTCCTGAAAACAAAGACAAAGATGACATTGCTCAAGGTAAATCTTCTGCGGAAATTCTTATGGACTTTCAAATTACAAAATCTTACAAGAAAGGAAAGAAAAAGAAAAATAGAGAACCTAAAAGTGTTAGTGGTCTTTTAGACATAGGGACTACTGTTCCTTTTGTATCTCCTAATTTGCATGTTTTTTAACCTTCTACTATGATAGTTGTCTCGGAAGAAGGGAAAAAATCCCTCGAGCCGTTGACTTTGTGTGACTTCCTTTTTACCACTACTGTGAATAATAATACTTCCAGTTCTGCTTACATCCTGTCTATTCTAAATGATATTTATGAAAATGATCATTCCAATTTCAATCTTATAGATAATACTCAAATCGTACGCAATCCCGACTAGTCTAACGACAATCAAAATGACAATAATATTAGTAACAATTCCGATAATAATTTTAAAAAGGTATCTTTAATTCAGTTTCACAGTAAGATTAATTTAATAATTAAGCAGTCACTCGTATATGCAAGTATACGTATCGTTCAAGTAATACAGGAATCTAGTGGAGTCCTGGCTATCGATCCCATAAGAAAGTTTGGAACATTCAAAGTCTAGTTTAACAAAGAAATCTAATACTCAATTCACAATGCAAGTTCAAGCAATATTTAAGTTGCTAATATAATGATTGCTAAAAGCTAAGTTAACTAAAATTACAATCTAAATTAACTAACACAGACTAAGTTTTTTATTGAAAGATTTAAATATGAAAAGCATCTTTCACCTTACAATTATATTATGATGAGTGAATGATATAGATTGAATAAGTTCTATATTGTGTAGAATAGAAGCATTTATATTCTTTACCCCATTGAGAGTACCCTCTCTTCAGAGTTATGTAATGAACATTGGCAAATTATAGGCTTAGTCCCCAAATCCATGGTTCGCCATGGAGGACACTGGCTCTCCCTTCAGTGCTCCCATTTCCCCTCACCTGAAGGTTAACCCGAGCTTTAGTTACCAAACACTAGGAACAAATTGGGGATTCAATCCTGTCACATTAAAATCTCTAATTCATCCTCCCCCCTCCTCTTCTTCAAAAGGGTGTCCATAACTGTCTAAAATAAGTTAGAAATAAATTCCCAAGAGCTTCCTCAAGCTACCCTTCAAAAATCATCCAAATTCATTGAATTTGATCTCCACCGACTTTGGGCACCGTGGGCGCTGGATAGGATACTGTCAGCACTCTATTACCAAATTAGTTACAATTCTCTTCCCATTCTGGCACCATCGGTGCTAGTAAGCTGAATTCTTCATTTTGCTTCTTTTTGCTCCAAATTCGTTCCTTTTTGTTCCTTCGCTCCAAACACCTAAAATCATCATTCTTGCAGCAGAACATGAAAAATACCTTGCTTGAAAATGCAATATCACCAAAAATGGGTAAAATTTATATATATAAAACTAACATATTTTTGGTGCATCAGAATCCCTCAAACTTAACCATTACTTTTCCTCAAGTAATCCTTTTACTACATACAAATATAACTCGTAGTAGTGAACATTCACTTTAAGAGTGCTTTAATATTTTTATTTAAACGAATATAACTGTAAGATTCTAAGAAAAATATTTAGTAACTTAGGTCAAAATTATAGGTATAATAGTCAAGTCTAGGAGTTCTAGTTTCCTATTCATTTCAAGAATAACCATACTTTGTCATTAAGGGTGCTTTGAAGAAATATATGAAAAATAAGTTCATGCAAACTCTATTAGAATATAGGCTAATACTTTAGTTACAAATTTATAAATGTAACAAAGATCTTCCCTTAATTTGATTCATGTGAATCCATTTTTTGATTAGGCATCTCCTCAAGCTTCTCCTCGTATATTTTCTCTTCTTTCTTTCTTTTTATTTTTTGGATTGTTTTTCAATCCTTTCTCCTTTCTTTTTTTTTCTTTCTTTTCATTTTTCTTTTCTTGTGAGGATTACTATTTCTGGATAGCCTTTAATAATTTTAAACTTCACTCTCCTCTTTTTAAAGTTGGAACTTGACACACCTCTTTACTTTATAAATATATATTAGCTTTATAATTCATCGTGTAGTAACAATCTTTTCTTCGCACATAAATCTCTAAGTCCCATAATATTTCAAAAATATAGTTTCCTTTACTTTAGATAGTCAACTATAATCCAATCCTCTCATACTAAATATCTTAACCCCATAAAGTTAACCTTCATCACTATAAAATTTCATTTAAATCTACAATGATATTTAAATGAAATAAAAAATTTAGTTATCTAAAGTTAGGTTCAACTACTAAAAGTTATGTTAATAATTTTTTAAACTATATTAAATGAGAACAAATAAGAGTTAATATTCTACTCCCCCCAAACTTAAGTTTTTCATTACATATAAATTTGCAAAGGTAAGGAATAAAACAGAAAAAAAACTAACATTTTTGTGTTGGGAATCTGAAATCTTCTGAAGTTATGCTGGTATTAATAAAAAAAATTTAATCTAACAAGCATGAAATAGTTAGAAGCAGTGCTATATATAATATTTCAAAATTTGCAAGGTGAAAAAATATTAAAGACTTACACTTTAAACATAAGCGTCACATTATCAACTTACAATCACTAAAAAAGTATCACAAAGTTCATTACATTTTTCTTACTAACATAAATACTTTTACAAGTTATACAGATGACAGAGAATCAAATAACAACACATCAAAGTTCCAAAAAACACAAATGAAAACAAAATCTCAGAACTACCAGTAATCATCAGCAGCTTCATCAGCTTCATCTGCACAATTTGGTCAGTAAGGAACATAGCTGGGGCAGGTAGGAAATATCACTCCAGTATCTCCCCTCATGAATCTAACATGAGCATCATGATAGGTTATATCAAAATCAACTCTCCTCCTCCGATAATCATAATTCATGTTGTTCCGGGCTTCTAATCCATCAACTCTGCTATGGAGTCTCTCAATACTAGCACTGTGAATCCTTAACTACTCGATAACATTAGACAAAGTAGGTGCCTCTAAGGTAGAAGTTATGTCCTGGCTAGCTAAAGGAATATAAGTACTTCTGCTTCCTAATCTACATCCCACATGAGCCTCATAAGTACAAATATTATCCTTGGTAATAGGCTTCAATGGATGGACAAGCTCTTTAGTGCTTTCAAACTCCACTTCAGAATGTACACATAATGCTTGAATCAGGGCAGGATGTCCTAATCCACTAGTGGTTCCCCTCTAGCAATAGCCTGGATACTCTTATAAATATTAGACCAATATCAATCTCTTTCATGTTCTGTGTGCAGTAGTTTAGAATAGCTCTGTGATGGTAAGAAGGTAATAATCTTGCTGAGATTAAATAATGTCAGGCCTTAGATGCTACATTCAATGTGTAAATAGGGAAGTTAATTCTTTGACTTTTCTTTATCTTTTAATCCCCTTTTCCATCACTAAGAAAATAAATCACTTCAATTAGTCTAGTATCAATATTACCAAAATTTTCATATTCACAATATCGTGTTCTTCCTAACTGGTAAAAATCATTAATACGATCAGGAGTAAATTCTACCATTTTTCCTCTCATAAGCACATATTCACCTTCAGTCCATGGCAAATTTGCATAAAATTCTTGGACTTACCCCATGATCGTATCAGCAGTAAAATAACAAAATATCTCCCATTTTCTTTCAGAAATTAATTCTTATATCATTTCGCCCGGATTTTCGAAAGCTCAATCTTGAATACTCTTCTTATTGTAAAAGGTTGAATTAAAACAAAATTGTGCTTTAGCATTAAAAAATTTATTCTTATCAAAATCCAATTTCTTCTTCCTTTTACTTGTCTTTGGAGCTTTAAAAAAGTTTTTAAAAATGTGCAAAATAAATTCAATAAATTCCAAAATCACAATGTAGAAGACTCTAAAGGAAAATCTTTGTAAGTAAGAACTTCTATAACCATGGTCAATCTCAAAACTTCACCAAAAATTCCAAAATTTGGATCTATATAATGTGGGAGATTTACATGGTGAAAATAAAAAAAAAATTAGTTTAGAGTGGAGCTCTTACCAAGAGGAGACAAGATATGAATTAATTTATCCTTGAAATCACATCAAATCCGCAATATAGCAATCCCTAGATCTCTATCCGGCCTTAAATTGAGGTTGAAGATGATGGAAAGCGAAAAAATGGTGGGTCTCAAGGAAAAAATCATGATTTTAAGCAAATCTGGATAGTTTCTGGGTTCGGGCGTCGTTGGCGCTCTATAAGGCCTCATCAGCGCTCTATTTAACTTCAATTTCCCAACTCTCTGGATTTGGGCGCCGTCGGCGCTAGTTCAAATTTTGGGTCCATAATTTTTTTGCAATATCGATCATTTTAAAGTCACACCATCATATAATTAGCCTTTTTAAGAATCTATTTCACCAATTATGCAAGTAACTAACATCAATTTCACATAAACGACACAAAACATCACTTTAATATATAAAATCTACATTACAACTTACACTTTTAAACACTCACTTAATAAGTTCTTTAGGAAATCTAGCATAAAGATTCAACGTCGCAAACATACTATAATACTCTATCACTGAATACTAAAAAAAGACACAAATTTCAAGCATAATAAGTCCAAACACAATTACATAATTAATTAAGCCAGCTACTAAGCACACTCAAGAATAATAAAAGATAAACACTAAATACAAGATATATTAGAGTCACTACTTATCATCAGTCTCAGAACTATCTTCTCCTCTGATATCTCCCATGGATTGACGAAGCACGAAAAAATTATAAAATGGAAGATATGTGAATTAATCAGTTGAATCCTCTGCAATCACAGCCTTCTTTGTCATCAAATTTACCAAACTATCTTCAATTCATCCACTATGATCAAACAGTTCTTTCATCCTCCAATCAAAGTTATCAAATAAATCTGAAATGTTGTTAATAGCATTCATCAGATTATGTACATCTTTCTCTAATTTCTTGATCCTCTTCAAAATTACATATGAACTTTCAGAAAAGTAGGGTAGAATAAGTTTTGAACTTTGAGATAATTGATCTGCAATAATGCTCATATCATTTTCATCTTGAATTGCCTGATATTCAAATAGATTAGTTGGGTCCAAGGGCTTCCAATGAAGAAGCACTTTTTCCCAGCTTTCATATGGCACTTGTGACTGGCTGCAAAGAAGAAATATGGTGGAAGGATGTCCAAACCCATATTTTGATCCATGAATAATCAATCTCAATACATATTTCACAATTATAGTGCCAATATCGATAGGTCTCCCTGATTGAATGTAATAGTTCAAAATTGCACGTTCCTTTGTCACTTTACTAATTTTCATAATTGGGAGTAAATTTTCATATATAAAGAAATGTCATTGCTTCGACACTGGATTTAAACCTGATCTTCACTCACATCCATTAGATATCGATAAATCTCATTTATATTGTCTTTCATCGCATCAAAATTTGTATAATGGCAGATTAGCACGTTTTAAATCATAAATAAGTCATTAATCTTTAAAGGATTGAATGGTACAAACATGCCTCGCACATAGATGAATCCTTGGTTGATTCCATGAAGATTTGCATAAAACTCTTTCACAACAGGAACGACTCCAGCGGCAGTAATGTAGCATAACACCTCTCAACATCTTTGCACAATAATCTCTTTTTCGAGTACTTGGAGTATTCAAACCTCGATTTACAAAGCCTCTTTCTTTGATAATCCTCCTCTTCATCAACACTTTGTTGAACAATCACTGTGCCTTGAAACTGATGAACTTTAGTCGATTGAAAACTCTAAATCTTAGAGTTCCTATGGATTTGGAATCCATTGGATACAATTTAGGAATTAATCCTTTCATTTTTTGGAGTTTAGGGTTTCAAAAATAAGTTTGAGAAGATTTAAAGATGAAAAACACGCCTAAAGTTTCCAAAATTATAATTTAAAACTCCAAAACTGTCTTCTGTTCATCGGTGTCGTCGGCGCTCATTAGGGCGCCGTCGGCGCCCAAATCCTAAAATTTAGCTGTCCTCTCTGGAATTGGGCATCAGTGTTGCTAGTGTTCAAAAATGCACCAAACTTCATTTTGGTCCGAAATATTATAAATCTTCGATACGATCCATTAATTTTTATTCTTTATGATATTTATGAGTAAGTAGGACTCAAATATGATTAACTAAAAGTAAAATTAACACAAAAAAAACTAAAACTTTAAAAATAAATATGGGTTGCCGCCCACAAAGCTCTTAGTTTAACGTCGTTAGCCTAACAGACTTTAAGTTATTCAGGATGACTTAACATTAAACCTCTTTAAAATTTGGTCTATACTCATCATAATATGATTTTAATCTATGCCCGTTAACTTTTTATATTCTTCCAGTTTTAGTATCCTTAACATCAACATCTCCAAATGAATAAACTTGTATAACAGTTAGAGGTCCTATCCACCTAAACTTCAGTTTCCAAGAATAAATTTTAGTCTTGCATTATATAGCAAAACCTTTTGTCCGGATTCAAATTTATTTCTTAAAATCTTTCAATCATGCCATATTATCATTTTTTCCTTGTAAATTCTATCATTATCATAAGATTCATTTCTAATTAATTCCAATTCATTCAATTGCACCAATCTCTTTTCAACTGCATTCTTTAAATTGAATTTTAACTCTTTTATCGCTCAATATGCTTTATGCTCCAATTCTACAATTATGTGGAATTTTTTTCCAAATATTAGTTTATAAGGAGACATTCCTACAGGGTTCTTGTAAGCAGCCGTATATGCCTATGATGCAATATCTAATCTAACTAACCAATCTAATTTATGAAGATTCACAGTTTTTTCAAAAATTCGTTTAATTTCTCGATTAGACACTTCTGCTAAACCACTTGCTTAGGGATGATAAGCAATAGAGATTTTATAAATAATATTATATCTTTCCACCAATCTCAGAATCCGATTATTTCTAAAATGAGATCCATCATCAGTAATGATCACTCTCGGCATTCCATACCTTGAAAAAATGTTTCTCATTAAGAATTTTGAAACTCTTAGAGCATCACATCTAGGTAAAGCAATTGCTTCAATCCATTTTGAGACATAATCAACAACAACCAATATATATAAATTTTCAAATGAAGGAGTAAATAATCCCATAAAATCCAATCTCCATACATCAAAGACCTCAACTTCTAATGTAAAATTTAGAGGCATTTCATTTCTTTTAGAAATATTACTTACTCTCTAACATTGATACATGATTTAATATATCTATAAACATGTCTAGAAAGTGTAGGCAAATAAAATCTAGATTGCAGAATCTTATGTACAGTTTTATCGGTTCCAAAATGTCCTCCAAATTCAGAATATGACATCTCTGAATGATCGGTTCAATCTCTTCATATGGCACACATTTTCTAATAATAAGATCCTTACATTGTTTAAATAAGTATGGTTCATCCCAAAAATAAAATTTAGTATCACATAATTTCTTTTGTTGTTAGAGTGTTAAATCATGTGCAAAAATATCACTCACAAGATAATTCATAATATCAGCATACCAATGTAAATTCCTTTCCTTAATGCTATAAAGTTGTTCATCAAGGAAAGTTTTTGTAATTTCCTTTTCAAATTCAGGTAGTTTATAATGTTCTAGACTAGACAAATGACCAGTTATTTGATTATCATTTTCTTTTCTATAAATTATTACAAAATCAAATTATTGCCATAAAAGTATCCATCTGATTAATCATGGTTTGACATCCTTCTTTTGCATTAAATATTTGATAGTTGAATGGTCCGTATGCACTATACATTTAGTTCCAATCAAATACGATCTAATTTTTTTGAAGGCATACACAATAGCTAAAAAATCTCTTTCCATAGTGATGTAATTAATTTGAGCTTCGTTCAGAGTTTTACTAGCATAGTAAATAACTTTAAACATTTTATCATTCCTTTGCCCTAAAGCAACTCCAATCACATGATCACTACCATCACACATAAGTTCGAATGGTTTCTCCCAATCAAGTGGAATAATTATAGGGGCAGTGATTAGTTTTTCTTTTAATAGCTCAAAGGCATCTAAACATTCTTCATTAAATTCAAATTTTTAAATTTTTCTAAAAGTTAGCATAGAGGTTTAGTAATTTTTGAAAAAATTTTAATATGTTGTTTAGTAATTTTCATAAAATCCAGCATGTCCTAAGAAACTTCTTACCCCTCTCACTGTAATAGGAGGTGGAAATTTCTCAACAATCTAAATTTTTGCAGGGTCAATGAACCGTGATTTTAAATATACTTAAAAATATAAGAATTCGACACCACTACTAGAAGATATAAATCCCCGACAATGGCGCCAAAAACTTGAACCGTGATTTTAAATATACTTAAAAATATAAGAATTTGACACCACTGCTACAAGATATAAATCTCCGACAACAGCGCCAAAAACTTGAATTGTGGTAACGAAGTTGCACGACTTTACACTCTCTGTATATATGTAAGAACTTATGAATTTATATTTAAATAATTTCATAAAGTCTAGATTTCAAATGCAAGTATACGTATCATTTCAAGTAATACAAGGCTCTATTGGAGTCCTGGTTATTGATCCCACAGCGAAGATTTAATTAAGATTAATTGAAGGAATTTAACAGATTTTCAAAATAAAAGTATTTATCTTTTTATTTATTTCTTTTCAAAGATCAAATTTTATGTTTAATAAAATTTCTACTAAATGTAAGTAAGCAGCAATAAAGTAAAGGTTAACGTAAGTATAAATAAAACAACTTTCTCCTTTTCAACTAATCCAAGATTTTTCAGAATAATTATCATTCGTGAAGAACTTAGATTATGGTATTGCGCCAAATTGAAGCACATATTCATTACCTTCGCTCGATAGTATAAATAACATTGGCTAATCTATAGATCAGTTCATGATGTCTTATTAGTAGAATGGGTTAATCTAGGCTCACACTTATAAATGTCAAAGGGTGGCTATGGTCGGCCCTACTAGTGACCCATTCCCTTTCTATAAACCAAGTTATTAGAATTTAGACTGTCAATCTAAAAACTAATTAATTTTATGCCCAATAAATAATATCTCCTTATTTATTTGTACTTTAGCTTGAATAACCCGCTCAAGGCCTTCGATTACCCAAGGATTCACGTGATATCTACTAGTTAAAAACTAATCTCCGAATAGGTCTCAGAATTCTTCAATAAGTTTTAACAATTCAAATGGCCAGTTTAAAAAGTAAATTAAGATTAGGTATTAATATCATCACAATTTTTATAAAATTTAAGTTTAAGTTTTCCAACAAAAATAAATTATCTTTATTATCTTTTCATGGTTGAAAGGAGAAAGAAAACTAACTACTCATAACACATTGAATTCACACAATAAAACATATTTATAAAACTTTGAACCAAGTTACAAATACTTATCTGGAATGTTCTTTCAAGTGATCCGTTGACTCCTACTGACTCCAATACAAAATGAAAGACTTTAACAGCAACAACACTTATAAACTCACACTTACTACTCAAGGAATTGAGTATTAACACTAAAAATAACTAAAATAAACTCACTAATTACTTAAGAAGGTGGCTCCCTAAAATTATTTTCAAGCATGAGAGAACTCTAGGGTGCTTGAGGGCCGTTTTTCTCTGTAGAATTGACTTCTATTTATAGAGCTTCGAAAATGACCAGGGGTTGCTTAAGGCACCTCTTCAAAATTTGTACAAATATAATTTATCTTCTAGAAAGTAACTACGGCGCCTAAGCGTCGGCATCTGGCGCCTAGGTGCCGAAGTCCGTGGCCTAGTCTTCGCACCTCTTCACTTTGGATCGCACCTATTCACGATTAAAATTGTTTTCCCGTGTCCAGATGCATTGTATCACATGTCCTATGTATTAGGAGTTACTTTTAGTCTTCTAGAAGGTCTGATAACCACTTAACACTGTCAAAATAACTGCCCAAAGTTGTCAAAAATCTTATATGCTTCAGTATCAAACTGGCGCTTAGGCATCGGATTCTGGCGCTTAGGCGCCAGATTTATAATTTAGGCAACTCTACCTTTAAGCTCTATTTTTGCTCCTTTTTGCTCCATTTTCCTTCTTGAACTCTTTTTTTATCACCTACATCCAAAAACATAAAAATACTTTTTATTAAAGCATAATATCTTTATAAATTGAATCATAAATAAGGCATAAAAATAGGAACTTTTTAAGTGAATCAAATTCCACCAAACTTAAACGTTACTTGTCCTCAAGTAACCCTTTTTATTGCATAAAATGTATAACATCTAGAATGAAGTTTACATATTTAAGATTCCTTGTAATTTTTGGTTTTATAAAAGCTTTAGCAAATCATTAACCAAATTTCACTAATTAAGGTTAATTTTAAGAATTTAAAGAATATTTAACTACCAAATTATAAGACTTTCAATTTTTCATTTATTTCAAGAATAATTATAATTTTTCATATTACGGTCACATAGATAATTCACAAGAAAAAGACTTTCATGAAAACTTTTCTAGTAAAGATGCATGTACATAAAAATTAAGTTAAAAATATAATTAGGTTTCTTCCTATAAGATAATTCAAGTGAAGCCAATTTTTTATTAGGCTTTCCTCAAGCTTCTCCTCACATTTTTTTTTCTTTTTTTTTC
Organism: Papilionanthe hookeriana x Papilionanthe teres; assembly: GCA_022702705.1. Lineage (NCBI taxonomy): Eukaryota > Viridiplantae > Streptophyta > Magnoliopsida > Asparagales > Orchidaceae > Papilionanthe > Papilionanthe hookeriana x Papilionanthe teres. The sequence goes on along the minus strand of CM040438.1, from coordinate 63,708,923 downwards.
TTTTTAAGGATATTTTTCAATCCTCTTTTTTTTTTATAATTTGTGAGGACTACTATATCTGGTAACCTGTTAATGATTTTGAACTTCACTATCCTAAACTTATATTAAAAAACTTATACATTTTTTACTTAATAAATATGACATAAGTATTTTTCAAAAACTATTTCAATCTTTTCTTTTTCAAGTAATAATCTTGATTCCTTAGTATTTCAAAAATACAATTCTCTTTACTATAAATAGAAAAAATTTAAATCTTATTATTATTTAAGTTAAATAGTTCTATTCTTAAAATCAATCAAAATTATTAAAATTTTAGTTAAGTTTACTAAATTATTTATAAATTCAAAAATTTAAGTAATCTTAAATAAATTTTTCATTCCTTATGTTATTTTAATATTTTTAAAGAAAATATTAGTACATTAAGTACAAATAATATCTAAATTTGAAAATGTTTTCCCTTCCCCCAAACATCAGCTTTAATATAAAAATTAATCATAAAATTTTTTAAAGCAAGAGAGAAAGAATAAAACAGGAATTTATTTAGGTACAATGATGATGTAGTAAGGAAAAACTCATTTATGCTTCTACAAATGTTTTAATATGTATATAACAGAAATGATTAAGCATATATAGAAAAGTTTACAGAGCAAGAGTTAATTTCTACAATTTTTTTAAATATATATATTATTATTATTCTTTTATATATATATATATATTTTAAACATGCAAAATTACTAACTATTCAGGAATACTAAACAGTAGGCTGAAACAGAAACAAACATTTATCATAGAAATAAAAATTCATCCATACTTCAGTCTTTAATACATAACACATAAGATGATCTAAAACAGTCTAAACATCAAAAGTCCACACAAAGTTAATTAAACAAATTAACACTAATAAATAACAATAAAATCAGACTCATCAGTACTAACATACTAGAAATAAAATACTAAAAACAGAATCAATACATCTCAGGAGGTAAACCAAACTACTAATCACTAGCAGTAGCCTCATCGTCATTGTCACAAAAAGAAAATTCTACATCCTTCGGATCTACATAAGGTAAGAATCTCGGATAGGTAGGGAACTGAACATCATGATCACCCTTCAGGAATCTAACAAGAGACTCAGAATACTCAGCATCATAATCACTCTTCTTTTGGGTGTGCTCAGAAAGATGATCGATCTTCTTATCGATCGTATCTACTCTACAATTAGTTAGAAATAACTCATTCTGCTGCTCCATAAACTTATCATGCATAGATTCCCAGCAACTAGAAGGTGGCTCAGCAGCAGAAGTAGAGGGTCCATAAGTAGAAGGTCTACCAGAAGTAGGTAATGAACTCGAAGGTGCGGTAGAACTCTTACCTCGGAGTCAATCATAGATACTGACACTTTCTCGTCCAATGGGCTTTGTAGACCTGAGCTTCTCCTCTGAAAGCTCAGCAACAACCCCAACATTCTCTTATAAAGAATAAATCAAAGATGGAAATCCCAGTCGAATAGAAGTGCTAGAACAAGCAGTGACCTATAAAAAATCATAAATAGTACTCCCAACATCAATCAGCTTCCTCTCTTGTATGCAGTAGTTGAGGATAATTCTGTCCTTAGTAACCTCGCTTAAATGGTTGGATGGATGGAGGTGAGCCAAAATAAAGTAATGCCATGCCTTCGAAAGACCCTTTAGCTAAGAAGATGAAAAATTTACCCGTTTTTCGTTCCTGATCTTCCAAGCTCTAGCACCATCAGTCAAGTACGCAATAATCATCTTCATATCTCCCTCAGATGGAGATAATCCTGAGTAATAGCACTCAATGTTCAGTGGTAGGCCGTAGAAAATGTTGATTCGCTCTGGAGTAAATCCTAAGACAACTCCTCTTACAAAAATTTTGTACTCTTTGGCATCCAAGAAATTTGCATAAAACTCCTTGACTATAGGGATAACAGGAACAGTAGTGAAATAACATAATCGTTGCCAGTTGAGTGCAACGATTGTATCTTCAATCCTTCCACCAGGATTGTAAAAACTTCTCTCTGAGATAAACTTTCTTGTCGTAGCAAAATAGAGATAAAGAAATCGAGTGATTCCAACCTTAAAAACTTGAAAATTCGGCCTCAAAATGGATCCCTAAAGTTGATTTTCATGAAAATGGTAAGAAGAAGGGAGCTAAGGCATCAAAAATGATGTCGATGGGTTTAAAAACCCGATTTTTTTATGTAGGCTGAACCGGCGCTTTAGCGCCGAATTCTGGCTCCTAGACGCCAGACTCGCCTTTCCAAAAATTCATTTTAAATATTATAATTTCCACCAAAACTTAACAAATTCGACTTATAATTACTCACATGAGAGTATTACTCCAATTTCTAACTTTGAAGCATTTCCACAATCAATTAAAATGATAAATTAGATCCACATTCCAACACAAGATATAACCAAACTCTTCAATTCCATTTCATATTTTTCATTCCAAGCTCAATAAATTCCAGATAAAGACTATAACAAGGTTCATCATTCTATAAACAACACAAACAACGCTAATTCAAAGCAAAGTCTCAATCTAACAACACACATTGAACAATTAAGCAAGTACACAAACCAAATTTTTAACTCACTAAAACTTGACTCAATCACACCTAGAACACATAAAAAATCTATTCAACACTGGACTTTAATTTCCATCCCTCTAGCAATGAAGTTTGCTAGGCCCGTATGGATAGAAAACCAACGCCCTTGGAAATTCCAAAGTCATCTTCTCTTCAATCCACTTGTTCTTCTCATACATTGCTACATGAGCATCTTGATAAGCCACCATATGATCAAACTGAAGTTTTTTTTTGCCATTCTAAATGCTTGAATTGGTGGTACATCTCATGGAGACGATTTCCAACACTTAGAAGTTCCGCCTCAATCTTTTCTAAACGACTAAATAACCTCTCCATCCTAACTGTAATAAAACCATTAAAATAAGGTTGAGGATCTTTGAAAGACTTGTCTCTTACCTCATTTCCATAATTTTCTCTGTCCATTGCTTCCAAACCTCTGTTATCTCCTCCAAAATGAATTGTTCTTGTCAAAAATAGGGTTGCTTAGGGATTGTAGATGTAAATAGAGCAATTTATAAGGTGATTTCATGTGAAAAACTAAAGATTTTCAGTTTTTACACGAACAGTAACTAAGGCGCATAGGCGCCCAAATCTGGCACCTAGGATCCGGACTATCGGTACACATTGGTTATATTGGTGCTTAGGCGTATAGGCTCCGATTTTGGGCGTCGGAACCATGTTCAACTTCATTTCACCTATCGTCAATTTTACAAAGTTTCAGTCTAAAAATAGGTCTATTAAAAGGGTGTGATCAACACACAACCATCGATAAAGATAAATTCAAATCACACGCAATCAAAATGATAATATATGGGTTGCCTCCCACAAAGCGCTTGGTTTAACATCGTCAACCCAACCTATTCAGTTGTATTAATCGGGTAGACTTAGTTCATAAGCCTCCTTGAAATTTGGTTTCATTTCTCCCATTTAAGGCTTCAATGTTAATCCGTTAACTTTAAATATTTTTCCAGTTTTGGGATCTTTGATATCCACAGCTCCATAAGGGTATACTTTTTCAATTATAAATGGTCCCATCCATTTAGATCTTAATTTTCCAGGAAAAAGTTTTAAATGAGCATTAAATAATAATACTTCTTATCCAGGCTCAAATATTTTCCTTGAAATCTTTTTTCATGCAATTTATTCATTCTTTCCATATAAATCTTTGCATTTTCATAGGACTCATTTCTTATCTCTTCCATTTCATTCAGTTGTAATAGTCATCACTCTCCTGCAGCATTCAAATCATAATTGAACTCCTTTATCGCCCAGTAAGCTTTATGTGCTAGTTCAACAGGTAAGTAACAATGTATACCATAAATTAACTGATAAGGTGACATTCCGATAGGTATCTTATAAGCTATTCTATAAGCCCATAATGTAGAATCTAGTCTATCAACCCAGTCAATTCTTTTATAATTAACAGTCTTTTCTAATATTCTTTTAATTTCTCTGTTTGATACTTCGGCCATTCCACTTGTTTGTGGGTGATAGCAGTTGCAATTCTATGTTTAATTCTGAATTTTTCCAGTAATGATTGAATTCTTACATTTCTGAAATGACTTCCCCCATCTATGATAATTACCCTTGGCATTTCAAATCTTGTAAAAATCAACTTCTTTTTAAATTTTGAAACACTTTTGGAATCACAGTTAGGTAAGGCTACAGCTTCAATCTACTTTGAAACATAATCAACTGCTAATAAAATATAAATCTTTACAGATGATGGTATAAAAGGTCCCATAAAGTCTAAACCTCATACATCGAAAATTTCAATTTCTAATGTGTAGCTTAAAGGCATTTCATCTTTTCTGGATATATTCCCCATTCTTTAACATCGATCACAATTTTTCACATAATAGCCAACATCCTTGAATAATGTAGGCCAATAAAATCCAGAATTTAAAATTTTAAACGCAGTTTTATCCACTCCAAAGTGTCCTTCAAATTCAGAATCGTGACATTTTTGAATAATTGCAAAAGTTTCTTCATAAGGTACACATCTTTGAATCACAGAATCTCTTCTTATTTTAAATAAATGAGGATCTTCCCAAATATAAGATTTAGAATCATTCTTGAATTTCTTAATATATTTGTTATTCAATCCATACAGTAAAATATTGTTAACCAAATATAAACTATATCTGCATACCAAGGGGTTTGTAATCCTTGAAAAACATATAAATGTTCATCAGGGAATTTCTCATTTAAGTTTTCTTCAGAAATCTTCTCACTATTATTTTTAATTCTTGATAAATGATCAGCAATTTGTTTGTCAGCTCCTTTTCTGTCCACTATTTGAAAATAAAATTCTTGTAAAAGTAAAACCCATCTGATCAATCTAGGTTTAGCATCCTTTTTAGACATTCAATACTTAATAGTGGAATGATCAGTTGTATGACTTATTTTTAGGTTATGTGTTCTATTTTGAAAAGGGGTCGCCTAACAGAAATTGTCGGCGAATTTTAGATTTTAAATTTAATTTAAATATGTATATATGGTTTAGAAAGTAGTATTTGATTTTGAAAATAATTATAAGATATGAATTCAAACCGATCTCACATCCCAAATAGTTTATATAAACGAGCACCGCATCACAAACTGTGTATCTATCCCGAAGAATAGACACACTGCTTGATGATGGGGCTCTGTTAAATAAACTAGGAGATTTGTGATATCCGTTTGGTCTGCGAACCAATTTTATAAGCCGACAAATTCCCCTACTTAATATAAATGAATGAAACAGGGTTTATATTACCTGGGTTCTTAAAGTTCCCTATAAGGGCAAGCCCCTATAGTTAATTACATCTTAAATGAAGTGAATCATTTAAGAAAACTCTCGATAATGATCAGTGGTTTTGCTCTCAAGAATTTCAAAGTTTAAGGTTTTCAAGGGATTGGATTTTTGAAATTTCAAAAGGGATTAGCTCAAATTTGGAACATTTATTTTCAGGAGGATCTAAAGGAAGAGAAGTAGGAGAAGCTGAGGATCCAAGAAGAATCTTGGCAACTTCCCAAACTATCCTATTGTTTGGCTTGGTTTTAAGAAAATCCTAAAATTATTTGATATTTCAATTTTGCCAATTTTAATTAATTTGGACTTATATTTGTATGATAAAATCATACAAATAGCCTCGAAGATATGACGGTTTATGTCGTACTAAACGACTACCTCGGAGTCCTAAGACCGGTTAGGGCTTAATTTACATGACATGGTCATGCAAATGCCTAACGAAGAGTTGAGGATTTATATTGCACTAGGCAAACTACCTCGAAATCCTACGGCTTGGTTATTTAATTCTAGGAATGTTTAGCTGATGTAGAGTTGTTTTGCTGACGAAGATACTGTGTCTTGCCCACCGTGCTCCAAGCTCCTTGTTGTTGCAGAGGTTTAGTTTTAGAAGTCATAAATCAGGAGATGAGAGAAGTGTTTTGGTTTAGAGAAAATCTTAAAATTCAAGTGTTTTTTTTTAATATTTTAATTAAAACAAATCTTAAAGTTGGTTAAACAGAACCGACTAAGATCCCACGGTTCCGTCATCCCGGCACCGTTATTTTCATCGAATTCACTTAGTCCAGATAAATTTGCTAAACTCAAATGAATGAGTTCCACGCCTTCATTTAGACCGTGGAAAATCCCGTTAGCAACACGTGGGTTACATCATTCGAGGTATTCCCGATCATTCAATGAGACTTTTTAGTTTAGTTGCAATTGTATTTTTGTGTTCTGTTTGTGATTAAATTTTGAGTTGTTTTATATTTTGAAATATTGTGGCGGTGATTTTTATCTTGTAATGACTTTTAATTTAGTTTTGGTTTCAGTTAAGGGACAATCCTAAAGGTTTTGGTTTTCATGCAACAGTTGTTTATCATGCAAGAAAAGTAAAGTGCATTTGCAATAAAGTAAATTGCAATAAAATAAAAGCGTACCTGAAGGGTCTTCCCGTCATCCCAAGCTGCACTTAAAACACATGTTAGGGCATTTAAATATTTCAACAAGTACATAGGTAAAGCTAAGAGAAAGGTTTGGTTGTCTATCAAAGTCCTAATATCCTATAGCTAGTCATCTCCTATGATGTCTAGGTTCTTGTATTTTGGTTTAAGGACGATTTTCTTCATCAAAGAACAATTAAGTTCAATTGTTCTTATAAACATCCTATCATATTGAGGAAATGCTTAAGACGAGTCTTAAACATCTTTTCAATATTGCTTGGAATTGTTCTAAGTCCAAATGGATTTAATTAATCGAGTGAAGTAATCATCCGAGGTTTAATTAAGTTTTGTTCTTTTGCTCAGTGAACTAGGATGTTTGAATATCCTATGAATGAGGTGACACTTCACTAAATACTCCACTTAGGAGTTATGGTAACAAGAGCTTTTAAGGGCAAATCAAACTATTAAATATTTTAATGATTTAAACTTAATGATTTAATTTTAATTTTGACTTAATTATATAAAATTAGTTTAAGTTTGGAATAGTGTTCAAGTTGTTTTAGATTTATTTTTGAATTCTTTGTCTTAGGTGATGTTATATTTAATTCAATTTAATTTAATTTAATTTAATTTAATTTAATTTGGTTTAGTTTAATTTTAATTTCATTTTATTTTAATTTTAATTTAATTTTAATTTGATTTTATTTTTAATTTAATTTATTTTAATTTAATGTGTTTTAATTTAATTTAATTTAACTTGAATTTACTTTGATTTAATTGTGATTTAATTTAATTTTAATTTGATTTAATTTTTTTTATTTTTAATGTTTTTAAAGATGATTTAATTTAATTGTTAAAGTATTAATTTAATTGAAATTTTGATTTAATTTAGTTTAAATGTTTTAATTTTAATTTAATTTAATGATTAAGTCTTTTAGTATTTTAAATCTTTAGTTTGGATTATCATTTTAATTAGGAATTAAATATTATTGAAGTGATTAATTTAGGGACTCTTAAATTAAAGAATAAATGTCTTCTTAATAATATCCCTATTTTAATAATTTCAATTTTTTTATTAATCTTCAAAATTTAATTAGCTAATTGATTAAGGTTTACTTTAATTAATCTTAAAAATGATTAATGGGTCTCTACCCTTTAATTATTTAAATTTCAATCATTTAAATCAGATTAAAATCAAATATTTTACTCTCTCATTTTATTAAGCCTAAACTTTTAATTAAGGGTTAAAATTTTAATTATCATTTTGCCCTTCAAGCTTAATAATTCCATAACTCAATAAATTGAGCTTAAATAAATTTAAAATTTTTATGTGTCTTCACTCACATGTCAATTAAGACATTAGAGAAGAAAATGTGATTTTTCTGTATTTAATTTATTTATATAATTATTTTTTGTGGAAAATAGGGATTTTCAAGGAAAATTCAATAAGATGACCAAGGGAATTTTTCTATTCTTAAGAAAATTATGGGGCATTTTTAATGACTAGAGGACCACTTGGACCAATTTTAGTGATTTTTTGAATTATATTTTATTTATTAGAATTATTTTGAGTTTTGAAGTATTAATTAATTTAAAAATGAAATAAAGGTTGAAAAATGAATTTTATTATTTTCTTAAATCTCTCTGACCTCAAGGAGTTCAGAGAAATAAATTTTATATTTTTCTAATTTTTTCTTTAATTTATTAGAATTATTTTAGTGAAAAGGTTGGGAAATACATTTTTTAAAATTAAAAAATTGCATTAAGCCTTTAAAATTCAATATCTTACCCTAGGGACTTAAGAAAAATATTTGATTTGTTTCTAAATGATTAGAATTCAAAATGTGACATTTTGGTGATTTTTTATATTTTTATAATTTTTATTATTTTTTAATTATTAAAAATATTAAAATAATGATAAAAATCATCTTTTATAAAAAATTACAATTTTAATTTTCCTAAGTTCCTCCGATATCGAGAAGCTCTAAAACCATTTTTGTGAATTTTTGAAAAGTATTTTGTGAGTTATGAATTTTTAAAGTTTAACTTTACCCATTTTTACTTAAGAGGCTTAATCAACCCATTTGGTGGGGTTAATCAAGTCCAATTGGTTTCAAATTTTTATGTGGTGTTCTCCTATCCCTAGAGGATAGTGGAAATTTTTTTTTAAGTTAATTTTATGTGTGATTAACCCTAATTAATTAAAGTTCAATTTTGGGTATTTAGGTCAAATAGGGTTATTCCAAATGAACTAACTCAAAACCTATTTTTCCTAGGGTCCTCTGGTCATAAGAAACATCACCAAATTTCCCTAGAATTTATTTCACAACATGCCAATTATTGGAATTAAAATACTCCAAACAGTAACATGAACTTGAAAAATCAATAACTTCTCATAGGGATGGCCTCTGACCTTGGAAAATTCAGGGAATGTTCCCAAGTTCAGAGGCTTCAAAAGCCTTTGGTGAATTGTTTACATGCATGGAGAATTAAAATAGTGCAGAGAGTAAATAAATCATTAAAAATAAAATACTTGATGAAATTACTTGATTTCTTTTCCACATTATTCTCCTCTGTTCACTGAGCAAGAGGGTATTTTTATTTTATTTTTATGATTTTTCTACACAAAATTATGGATTTTTGAAGTTTTGGTAATTAAATAAATAGAAAAATGGCCTATTTATCTACTTATCCACGCGGCGCCGCGTCAACCTCGGCAGCTCCGAAGGGGGTGCGTGTCGCGCTGTGACTGGGCGCCGCCATCTGAGTCAGCCATCCCGGGACCTGCCTTTCACGTAACATGTTCTGGTCCGACGCGATCCGAGCCATCCATCCGATACACGCACGATCCAACGGCTCCCAGTCATCGTCTACGACTGGTGCAAACTCGTGATCGTAGACCTTCTAACCCTAATTTCTCACTCGATTCTCAACGAATTTTTGTGTTCTTATGCTCTATGGATTCGTCTTGAAGAGATGAACACATCCATATGGTAAACATGCACTGAAATTAACTCAAACTAAATGGATAATCTCTGTAGGCTCGGGAAGAAGTGTGAGTCCATACCTTTGCTCAGAGAAGTGAAGCTTCAATCTGAGGGTTGTGTCACATTCGATTGGGTCCAAGCAAGCTCCGGATGAAGTCCTTGGCCCAGTGAATTGCCTAGGTACAAAAGTGACCACAGCCGATCGTAAAGCTTGGAGGCTGGAAGCAATGGCTGGCCTGGTGAGGGTGCTTTTGCTGGGAAACATCTCCTCTTGGTTCGGTGAAGGTGTAGAGTGAATCAATTTAAGGATTGACTCACTGTGATGAAGTGTCCTGGTTTTGGGCTTGGATTTCAACTCTGAAATTGAGCTCACAGAGAGGAAATGGCAGGGGGATTTCAGTGGGTATCAAGTTCTCTATGTGTAGAGAGTGGTCTGGGATGATTTTGGCAGGGTTTTAGTAAGGTTTCGTTCAGCACCTCTCTTGGCCGAGAGGAGGGGGTGTTTAAATAGGAGAGGATGGAGGGCCTCCGCGGGGGTTTAAGGGTTGGGATCAGCTGCTCTGGTGAGGAGAAGAACAGGTGCAATGGCCATTTGGAGTGAGGCAACTCAGCAAGGTGGAATTCCAAAATTTAGCTCCTCCAAAGGTCTCGGCCATGGTGTTTTCCGGTGATCCAGGTGGCTGGCCGATAGGAATGGGTCACCCTCAGGTTCAGGTAGGTCAGGGCTGGAGGTTTGTGCAGGCAATTGAGCTTTGCCATGTGTAAAGTGCTTGGATTAAAATGGCATGGGGGAGAGGCCATTTTGGCTTAATTTTGTCTAAACCATGATTTTGGGTTAGGTTCACCTCCCCATGGCTGATTTGGGCTGAGGGAGGATCATTTGCATCAGCTAGAAAGGGGTGGTGAAGTCCCTATCTAAAGTGATGTGGCTAATCTTGGTTTAGTGTGTAACATGGAAGGGGTTAAAAAGCTTAATGAAGGTTTAAGAAAGGGGGCCCTCCTCTTGCTACTTTGGGTATGGTCACATATCAAACATCCCATGGCTTCATATGGCTTGTACATGGCTTGTCTTTGGCTCACCTACGGCTTGGCAAGAGCTTGGTCAATTTCATAAAAAAGAATTTTGTGAATTTTGTCATTTTGATGGGGATTGTTATGAGGCTTTATTTGGAATTGTTTAATTGATAAATCAGGACTTTAGGAATGATTTTAAATTGAATGTGTGATGAGGCAAAGTGTCAAGTGGGCTTTAGATTGATTTGGGCTTTTGAATTTGGTGAAAATGGGCTTTTAGGAAGGTTTAAGGGAGTGGGCCTTCATGTTTAGCAATGGGCTTTTAGATAAAAAAAATTTTGCAAAGGGCCATGCCAAATAAATGTTGAATCTAGTTTAAGGATGTGTCTTGAATGATTTGAAGCAAATTTGAGGTGGTTTGGAATTGAATTGGGTTGAATTTGGGTTCATTTGGTAAATGGGCCAATGTAGGTCAAATTGGGCTAATTTGGGCCAATGTTGGGCTAAGGTTGAAATTGATGTAAAATTAATGTTGGGAAATGTTTATGGGAGTGTTTCAAAGACGTTTCAACTTTGGTTGGGTTTTGGTTTTGGGACTTGGGCTTATTTGGGTTAGGTTTGGGTTTAGGTCAAAATTGGGCTTTTTGGTTTTGGAATGAATTTGAGTGGGGTTTGGGTCCAAATTTTGGGAAAATCATGTTAGTGTTTTGTTTTTTGGGATGTTAGGGAAGGTTTAGAAAAGGTTTAGGGTCAATTGGAGTTGAATTGGTTTGGTTTGGGCTAAGTTTGGATCATGGGTCCAAATTGGGCTTTAAGGTCAAAAAGTGAAATTGGATTCAAATTTCAATCAAATTGGACTTGGATTTGGTCTAGATTGATATTGTGGATATTAAATTGAAGTTTAGAATTGAATTGGACCAAAATTGGGGTCAATTAGGTAGATTTGGTTTGACATTGGGTTCACTTGGGTTAAGAATGGGCTAAATTGGGGGTTTTCATAAAAGTGGGGTAAATTGACAAAATTGGCCCGTGGTATAGTTGGACAAAATGAAATTGGGAATATTTGAGATTTTTTGGAATTTTCTAGGAATTTTCTCAATTTTTGGATTTTTTGGCTAAGAGGGGCATTTTGGGTATTTGGAGGATATTGGGGGGTATTTTTGGAAATTTTTGTATTTTTGGCTATGGATGATCAATTTGATTGGTGAGGAAATTTTCAAGGTTAATTTTGGGGAATTTTGGGTGATTTGGAAATTTTGGAGGATTTGGGCAATTTTAAGGGCTTTTGGTAGGTTTGATAGGTGTAGGGTTCCCGGGGTCAAAAATTGAAATTTTGGAAGAATGAAGATTGATCAAATATGAGTGAAATGGAATCACTTTGATTGAGCCATGAAGCCATGTTAAGCCTATATGAGCCATGAGAGGACTCATTTGAGGCATTCACTATGTTGTTCCTAACCCTCTTAGCCGGGGCTTAGGGGTTAAGGTCCATCCATATGAATTACCTACATGAGTCAAGGAGTCAAGTTGGGTATGGGTGTGGTTTTAGGATTTGGATTGTGTGTGTGAGAGTGTAGAGTATGAGTGTAGTGAGTGTGTAAGTCAACCCTCACCAGAACAAGCCACCCAGGGTGGTCCTAAGGCCAAAGAGTCCTATAGGGAACTCATCCTTTAAACCTTCACTTTTGATCTCAACCTTCTAGGTGATTAGGGGTCTACAATCAAGCTTGTGGGGTTTGCAGGGAGACAAGAAGTGGTTTAAATTTCTAAATGATGGGTCCCAATTCTAGTCTTCTAAGATAGTCAAAGGAAAAGCCTAAGGCTAAATCCTAAGCACTAAAGAGGGAAGAGAAGACCTCAACAGAAATGAGGTGAATTTCAGATCACAAGATTTCAGAACTCTCGCTGGGGAAAAAGGAGGTGAATTTCATATCACAAGATTTCAAGAGATGGGATCTTAGATTCGTTTCATTTTTTATTTCAAGTTTTAATTTTGAGTTTAAATTTCGATTTGAGTTTCAATTTTGATTTTATGCGGAGAAAAGAGTAGGGCGGAGGCCTACCCGAATGCATTTGTATGCTGAGAAGGAACCAGGACTGAACCTATTCCATATGCTAAGGAAGAATAGGACAAAGCATATCTGAAATGCAGAGTGCTTTAATTTCAATTTCTTGCTGAGAGGATCAAATTTTGAGATTGCTGAGAAAGGAGTAGGACTGTGCCTATCCCGAGTGCTGAGAATTGCTAAGAAGGGAGTAGGGTGGAAGCCTATCCCGAATGCTGAGATTGCTGAGTTGGGAGTAGGGCGGAAGCCTATCCCGAATGCTGAGATTGCTGAGATGGGAGTAGGACGGAAGCCTATCCTGAATGCTGAGATTGCTGAGATGGGAGTAGGGCGGAAGCCTGTCCTGAATGCTGAGATTTGCTGAGATGAGAGTAGGGAGGAAGCCTGTCCCGAATGTAAAGATTTGCTGAGATGGGAGTAAGGCGGAAGCCTATCCCGAATGCTAAGATTTGCTAAGTTGGGAGTAGGGCGGAAGCCTATCCCGAATGCTGAGATTTGCTGAGATGGGAGTAGGGCGGAAGCCTATCCCGAATGCTGAGATTTGCTGAGATGGGAGTAGGGCGAAAGCCTATCCTAAATGCTGGGATTGCAATGAGATATGAAAGTGTTCCATATCCCATGTGAATCAAACAAATTCTGATTACTTGGCGAAGGGTACGAACCCATGCCATCCGAATCAAATTGAAAATTCTTCGTGATTCTGAAATCATCCCGAGAGAGGGTTTCAAAGGTGGTCTGGAATAGATCTTGATTTGAAGAAGGATTAGAGGATTTGAAAAGATGGATTTAAACTGGAATTCAATTTGAGTTTTAGATTTGTTCTCTTTGTTCTTTAACTATCCCTTTTTTTTTGTTTATTTGGTGTTCATGTGGATTTGAAATTCTTTTTAATGTTTGGATTTTTATGGAAGAGAGTTCTTATTTATGTTCCTTTTCTTTTCTGTTCTTTGTTCGAAGTTCATTTAACTTTAATGGCGTTTCCCAGTTAATTTGCACAAAAAGAGGTGAAGGCAAAATGTGACATGGTCACTTTCACTCCAATCTTGTTAACGATATACAACTCGATCTGAAATATTTCTCATACAATCCATGACTCAAAACGGACTATGTATGATTCTTGTTGATCCATCCAAAAAGTATCTGTTAAATCCATGTCTGAGTAATGAGATACACGGTCAATAACATCACCTTCCAAGCCATCGTTGGCAGGAATGCCACATGGATGTGCATTGGAGGTGTGCTTATTTCCCGTGTAACTCACGACTCGTAGGGCCGGAGACTCTCCAATTACGGATGCGGCTGGAAGTGGTATGGTGCCTTTCTGTCTTCCATCCTTCTAAAAGTGACGGAGATCCGCTCCACTGGTACTCCCGGTATACAATGTTTTGCGACGTCTGCTCCATTTCCTTGTAATATCATGACGGAACCTACCGGCAGTGGTATCTCCACCGGCCCTCGGAACTTACCCGGGCCTGCTATCCGGAGGTCAGATCCGAACATGATATTGCTTTGGTTGACGAATGAAACTGTGCAGAAAGGTCTGATGAAGCCGTGGTGATCTATGTGTTGAGGTATGCAGTCGCCTTTCTGATAAATATTGATGATGCAACTGTTGGGTATGCAGTCTGCTGGCAGTACCCTCCACGTTATCATTCTTTTCACCATTCTTTTAATTATTCTCAGCATTGGATCCACCTCACCGTGACGGAGTATCCCTGGTGGATTTCCTTTTCTGTCCTCTGCGACGTTATAGCAACATCCGCATTGTATTATGACTCTTCCTTTCCCTGACATCCATTTCTGGGGCTCCGAATAAGTCTTTTCTCTCAGACGGCCTGCTCGTACTCTGAGAATACACCTGTGTGTAACTCGAGGCCTTCCAAAATGTTGATTCTTTTGCCTCTAATCCTTTCAAAGTATTCGAAAGTCTTCTTCTCGACATTTTGCATTCTTTCTAGTTCATATTCTGGGATGATCTGCAAGTGACGAGGCCTAGTAACGTACTGCGGGATGTATGACTCAATCCCGTCACGTTCTCCTGCATACCTTGGCTCCTCGGGGATTATCTCTATCGGGATATCCTCCGGGATTGCTTCCGCAACAAGGTTTTTCAGATATGGTATCTCTATCAGGCGTCGAGGCGATCTCTCTGCCTCTGATCTTCTCAGAGTTTCCCTTATCCTTTCTGTTGTACTTGGAGTTTGTTCTCTCTTTTCAGGTTCCTGATGAACTGGTATCTTTGAAATGTGTGTTTCTGCGAAGGTGGTTGTTTCCTCGTGTTGATCTTCTGCTAGTTTAGTCAACATTTTGCGGATACGGCGATTCTTATTCCTTCTTTGAGTAGCAGTGAGCGTAGCTCTCCTTACTTCTTGAATTTTTGTGGGTGCGGCGCTGACGAGCCTGCCCTCTGCCGTGGAAATTACTTACTTGATTTTCTTGCTTTCCTCGGTGTTTGTCTTTCTTTTCTTGTAGCTGGATTGACAGCTTGGGCCACCCATCTTCATTACTGTCTGGCTATGAAGTTCCTCTCCGTCCACTGGGATCCAGTCATTTTCTTCAAACTGTAGGCTTGTTGGTGTGAAGTCAGAATCAATTTCTATCACTGCTCTATCCTTCACCTTCTTTTCATCGAGTACGAGACTCACCCCATTTTTAAAGTTTAGGACCAACCGCCCATTCGACATTTCCCTGCGAAGAAAACAAGGAAAGGATCAGGGGCTGTACTAAGAACAAGAACATTAAGAAAGTATTTATCACTGAAGATTCTTATTCACCTATTCCAATTTTAATTTTTAAGGAAAGCAGGAAAATATAAAGAAAGATCAGGAAAAATATTTGATTTGAAAGGAAGGGTAAAACTTTATTATTATGATTTCACATATTTTATTTTTAGCACATATATTTTTTTTATCTATTTTTATGTTTTTGGGTTCGGACCCAGTCACAAAGTGATTGCTTCACCCGTGTTTCTAGGGATAAGACTCTATTTTAGAGGCCACTCTTCGAAACATCAGGTTACGTAATACTTCTTCAAATATCGTCCATTGATTGGAAACATTTGTCGTTCTCCTTGGTAATTCACAAGTTGGTAGGAGCCTCCTGAGTAGACTGCCTCGACCACAAACGGCCCTTCCCAAGTTGGTTCAAATTTGCCTCCTATCTTGCTATGTGTAAGAATAGGTCTTACGAAAACAAGAACTAAGTCACCAACTTTGAAAGTCCTCGGGCGGACCGGTTTATCATGGGCCCGGATCATCTTAGCTTGGTATAGTTCCAAATTTTGTTGCGGCTGCAAGTCTTTTTCCTTCTAAGTTTTCCGGTTCTTCCGGTCGTAATCGGCATTTTCTTCGTAGTAATTTTATTTGCAATCGCAATCCTGAGTGATGGAAGCTGGACTTCCAAGGGCAACACTGCTTCGGACCCGTATACTAAAGCATAAGGCGTAGACTGAGTAGGATTCTTGAAAGTCGCCCTGTAGGCCCATAAGGCTTCTAACAACTTCTCATGCCAATTTCTCTTGTTGTCATCCAAAGTTTTCTTTAAAATTTGAATGAGAGTTTTATTAAAAGCCTCGGCCAAGCCGTTTGCTCTTGGATAGTAGATTGTTGAGTATCGCCAATCGATTCCATGTCTTCTGATAAAATTGTTGATCTTTGTACTTCTGAATGCTAACCCATTATCTGAAATGATTCTGCGCCGTACTCCGAAATGGTAGACGACTTGATTTTTAAAAAACTGTAGCACGTGATGTGCCTTTACTTCTCTGAGAGGAACTGCTTCTGCCCATTTAGAAAAGTAGTCTATAGCTGCAAGGATGAAGTGATGTCCTCTTGAAGAAGGCGGTTCTATAGGACCCACTATATCTGTGCCCCAACAATCAAATTGCCACGATACAATTGTCGGATGTAGCACATTTGGAGGTTGGTGTAGAACCACTCCGTGCACTTGGCACTGGTGACAACTTTTGGCAATCTTCATGCAATCAGTCATCTTCGAGGGCCAGTAATACCCTAGTCTTTTAATTTTAATTTTCATTCTTGGACCCGACTGATGAGCGCCAAAAAGTCCTGAATAAACTTCTTCGACAATTTCACGAGCCTCAGACTCGCTCAGGCATCTTAACCACATCTGATCAAAAGACCTTCTGTATAATGTATTATTTATTAATGCATAAGATAGAGCTCTTTTCTTGATTTGATGTACTAATGACTTATCGTCTGGTAATTTCCCTATTCGCAGGTAGTCTATTAGCGGCTGACGCCAATCTTCTGTGTTTTCCGTCACTGCTGCAAGTCGATTCCTCTGCTTTTTCGATTTACGTATCATATCCATGTCGAGCTGTGATAGGACCTATCGTCCTTGAACTGACACTTCAACTGACTCATCTTGTAAGCAGGTGACCCGACCGCAAATAACGCAGTAATTTGTGCTTCCAAAAGATGGCCAAAAACTTGACCAAATTTATAAATAGCGGCTAGTGTGCAAAGTCTTAAGTGATATAAAAATTAGTAAATATTTTACACACTAGGGGTACTACGCAAGTATACGTATCGTTTCAAGTAATATAGAGTTTTCTTTAAAAACCCCAGTATAGATCCCACGAGGAAGTGAAATAAGAGGTCTTTAGTCAAATTCTAGTCTACTACAATTACTCCTAGGTTGGAAATGTCGATTAAAATTGTGTTTTATCTAGCAACTACTCCTAAATGCAAGTGTTAAAGGTAAAGATAGTAACTATATCTAAGTGCGAAATAATAATTCTAAAGATACCCTTTTTGGATGAATTGGTTTGGAGAATTTTGAGATACTAAAAAGTACTTATTCTTATGTAATGAAATAGATTATGTATAGGAATGAGATGCATTAAATATTGTATGTGCCAAATAGGAGCAATTCTATTCTTTACCCTTTGGTCCGAGGCATAAAGAACATTGACTAATCCTATGCTTGGTTACTGAATCTGCGGCTAGGCTGGGAGGATACCGACTGCCACTACGGAGCTCCCACATTCCCCTCACCTGAGGGCTAACATCTACACTTCAGCACCCAAACGATAGGACCAAATTGAGGATTTTAGTATGTCACCCTAAAATCTCCAATTCTACGCCCGATTAATTATATTTCCCTATTTATTTGCACTCAATTTCCATGAACTTCACCATCCATGGAATTTGAATGTGGTTCCACTTTGTTGAGAATTACTAATGCCCTTTCGAGACAATGCAATTACAACGAATTTTAACACTACAATGGGCCCTTATTGCAATGTAAATGAAGTGCAAGTAAAAACCATCACATTTATAATTAAATTTACTTCGAAGATGCATCACAAAATCCTAATCATGAATCCTACTCATTGCAAAAGAAAAGTAAAAGGAAAACAATGACATAATATTCTTATATCATTATTTTTAAAGAAGAAGAAGGAGTAAGAGAAATGTGTCACAAAGCACGAAGAAAACGCAAAGGAAACTTCATATAAATAAAGCAAATCCACTACATAAATGTTTACAAAATCATAAGATAATGAAGAACAATACTTAGCTTTTTCCCTTTGAAAGAAAGACGAAGATCTCTCCCATAAAGTCTCCCTTCGATCCATGCAATGCTCGTACAATACCTTACAAATTCTCTCAAAATCTCATCTCCAATCTCTCTAAAAGGGTAGAAATTTACATTTCTACTCTTAATCTAAGAATCCTAAACATCCTCTAAGTTTCTCTTCAATTTTCTCTCCCCTAATCTCCTCTAATCTACTAATTTCTAACACATATTCGCCATTTTTAAAGTTTATGGACTAATTCCGAAGAGTTTCCTTACGCACCCCTTCGAAAAAGTGTCCAAATACGTCGAATATAGGCCCAAAACCGCCAAATGTCGGTTCGTGGTCGTCCGGCTCGCTGTCGGTGGGGTCGTGCTCGCTGTCGGCGAGCTTTTCGGGCACTTTTCGGTGATTTCTGGAAAATCTCGCCGTCGGCGAGCAGGCTCTGAGCAGCTCCACCGTTTCGCTCCGTTTGGCTCCGTTTTAGCTCCGATTTGCCCCGTTTCAGTTGTGTTCGTAAGAGATAGCCCTACAAAATAAGCATAAAAACAACCTTTCTTTAAAGTGTAATCTCATTCAAAAATATTCAAGAAGTGTAAAAGAGATTAAGCATCGAAAAGACTTATCGAAAGGTGTCGGGCGAATTTCATTTCTTGCTTGTTTTTGCTTCAAATTGCACTGTTTTTGCTTCATTTTGCTCCAATCACCATTTCTTGTACCTAAAACCATAAAACATACAAAATACCTTCCTTTAAAGTGTAATATCATCAAAAATGAGTAAAATAATATAGCAAAAATAGTACATATTTTAGGCGTGCCAAAATCCCCCAAACTTAACTGTTACTTATCCTCAAGTAACACTATAACTTTAAAAATAAAATATGTTAACTTGTGGTGTGGGTTTCAATAGAGTTTTCTATAATTTCATCTCAAAAATATTATAGTATAACATAGGAGAAATTCTAGCAAATCAACCTAGGACTAGAGTGTAAGAATATCTCATATTCAACTTAGGAATCCTAATTTTTTTATTTACTTCAAAAGTTATTGAAAATTGTCTAACTAAAGATTCATAGAAAGTATAAAAATGGAAATTAAGCACCTTATCTATACCAATTTAACCAATACCTTTTGAAATAAGAATAAGCTTAGGATTGTTTTTAAGTCTTTTCATTTAAAAAGATTCAAGTGAAACCAATTTTTGATTAGGCTTCTCCTCAAGCTTCTCCTCACTTATTTTCTTTTCTCTTCTTTTTTTTTCTTTTTCTTTTGGGATCATTTTCAATCCCCTTTTTTTTTTTCTTTTTTTTTTTCATGTGAGGATTACTATATCTGGATAGGCCTTTAATAATTTTGAATTTCACTATCCTCTCTCTAAAATCCAAAACTCAAAACTTTCCCTCACTTTTTATAAGTGTAAGTATTAGTTTGAAAAAGGTTTTCAATAAAGGCTCAATTCTCATTAAGTATAAATCTAAGAATTTTAGCTTTTCAAATATTCAACTCCTTTCTACCATAAATAGAAAAATCATTTTCCCAATGTTTCCTACAAAATGACTTAACTCTAGAATGGTTTCTTCACTAAGGATTTCAACTAAGTTATTTTTCTAACATTCCTAAAATTGAAATTATAGTAACCTAAAGGTAACACCACATACCATTTGTCATTTCAAAAATGATATCAAATTAAATATAGGCCACTGAGGACAAATAAAATTAGGTTTTCTTTAAAATACTTCTTCCCCCCGAACTTAAAATTTAAAAATATTTTGCAATTAATTCCATAAAATATAGCAGGAAGAAAATTTAAAGGTTGAATCTACTTACTACTACAACATCCTATCAAATTAATATTCATGCATAATCATGATACAATGACTGTAGGAGAAAATAAATCTAACCTAAAATATGCTTGTAATAAAATTACACTAAAAGGAAGTATTTTCATATTAAAATTTTATTTTTCTTCCTACCCCCAAACTTAATTTTTAACATATATAGCATTCAGTACAGAAAATATGAGCAGGAAGAAAATAATTTAGAAATTCTATCTACCACAAATGTTTATCAAAAAGATCTACAACTATTCATTAGGACAGAACAATATGCAGCAGAAAGTAAATCTAAACTAATTATGCCAGAATGAAATTCACTAAATAAAAGTTTAACTAGCATTGCATGTATCAGTAAGGGAATATAAAAATGTTCTTCAATACCTAAATAAAGTTGTAACATAAACATAAACACAAAATTCAAATACAAACACAAATGATAAATGAGGGCAATTCATCCTTTAACTTATCACATATTACTAATTTACTTCCAATTTCTAACGGAATCACTACACTAGTAAATTAGGCACTTTAAAATAATTTTATAAATTATAATCCCAAAGATAAGATTATCCACGATATATTGGCTCCTAGGCACCAATCTCAGGCATCACCTAATCCTTATAATTAAGCACCTATAATAGTTATAAAGATAGTGTAAGATCATCCATATGGTGTTCATCAAATAGGTTCATGACTCCTACCTAATGAAAATAAAGTTGCGGAAAGGAAGTAACAAATTAAGATGGAACTATCAATGTTTAAATTCATGATTTCTCTTGTAAAACTCAAGTCTCGGGTGAGACCCAAGTCACGGTGGACTCATTAATCCAACTACTACAAGAGATCAAGTCTAGCCATAATAAGAAGTTAAGGAATCACCTCCCTCAAGACACACAAAGATCAAACTACTAACAATCCAAACATCTATCAACAATAAAATTGATTAATCCATAATGACACACAAAGATCAATTGAATTCACTCTAAAGTAAATACAAAACAACACTAACAATCATAACTATTAAAACACAATAAATCAAAACACACTGATAACTATGGGTTGCCTCCCATAAAGTGCTTGGTTTAACGTCGTTAGCCCGACAAATGATTCCACCTGGATCAAAATTCCATTTAAGTAATCCTTGATCAATCGCCCGATCTTTTCCAGATCCAGTGATTCCTATAAAATCCTCAAATTTTAATTTTTCATTCAGCTCTTCATTTTTAGTTGGATTTATATCATAATTCCTCGTATTTCTTTCTAGATCCAATATTCTTCTATTAATTTTCTTAATTCGCATACTAATATCATCCTTGAAATTTATAAGAAATGGATCTTTATAAGATACTTCAATATCTCCCAAATTTTGGATCAAATTTTATTTAGATAATTCATATTCAGGATCAAATTTTTCTATGTCACTCTCATGATTCAAGTTATCTTCCAATTCATCTCCTTTATAATTATTAAATGATGGAGGATCTATCTTAGTTGAGGAAATAGATTTTTCTAATTCCCTAGGAATTTATTCCAATGGTCTTCCAATATCCTTATCCTCTTTTCTCAACTCAAATTTCTTTTGAAATTTATCCTCAAATTCTCTTCCAAGTCTTAGTTCAATAATATTATCTGGTTCATCATTCAATTCAGGTATTTCTTGTGATTGAGTCGAATATGAAGATATAAAGACTGGTTGTGTAGATGAAGTCCCTAAATAGATAGGCTTTAAAATTGTACGAGGTACAACCATCTTAAGTTCATGGGGTTTTTCAATAGATGGAATTAAAAGTTTACAATTTTTGGTAGCGTCCATCATTTCACACCTCTCCTGAACATACATACAGTCTTCTTTAAATAAAGTTTTTGAATCATCACGAAAGTCTATTTCAATCTCATCTGTTAACTTACTTTCAAAACTTTCTTGGAAATGGTCTTTACTTAGATAATCAATTTCATCAATCCAAAAACAATCATCATCTTTTCTCTCTGTTGGATATTTCATAGTCTTTAATACATCAAAAGTAACTTCCTGGTCATTAATATTCATAGTTAACTCTCCTTTTTGCACATCTATCATAGTTTGTCCAGTAACAAAAAAATGTTTCCCTAAAATAATTGGAATTTCTTTATCTTCCACAATATCTAATACAATAAAGTCCAAAGGAAAGATAAATTTATCTACTTTAACAAGCAAATCTTCTATAACTCCTTTTGGATAAATGATAGACCGATTAGCTAACAAAAGGGTTACGATGATGGGAGAAATATCGATTGAAGCTAACCTTCTAAATATAGATAGAGGCATCACATTAATGTTTACTCTTAAATCACATAAAGCTTTCCCACATAATCTTTTTCCAATAGCACAAGGAATTGTAAAGCTACAAGGATCTTTAAGTTTCTGAGGAAATTTTTTCTGAAGTATAGCGCTGCACTCCTCACTTAGTGCAACTATCTCGTAATCCCCAAATTTCCTTTTCTTATTTAATATATCCTTAATAAACTTTGCATATCTTGGCATCTGTTCCAAAGCTTCAGTGAAAGGAATATTTATCGTTATCTTCTTAAGCACTTTTATGAAATTTGAAAATTTTTTATCCAACTCATGCTGTCTAAGTCTTTGAGGAAATGGAGGTGGTGGTCTTTCCAAGCTGATTTTAGTTGGAGATATTAATTTTTCCAGATCCTTAGAAACATGTTCTTCAGATCTTTTATTTTCCTTTGTTTCTCTCACAACATCTTTCTCATTTCTAACCACATCCTCTATCTCTCTTCCATTTTTTAATTGGACAGCTTCTATTTGTTCATTAGTGTTCTCTTTAGGGTTGATCTCAATGTTGCTAGGAAGTGTTTCTTCGGATCTATTGCTAAGTGAATTAGCAATTTGTTCCAATTGATTCTCTATGTTTATAATAGCAGCATTTTGACTTTGCAACTGGTTTCCCATTTTCAGTACCATTTCTTCCATAAACATCTTCTTATCCTCAAATTGTTGATCATTGTTAGAGTCTAGTGGATATGAAGGTGTCGGCATACTTTTTAGGTTGTGTGTTTTGAAAAGGGGTCGCCTACAGAAATTGTCGGAGAATTTTTAATTTAATTTAAATAAATAATTTTAAAAGTTGTATTTGATTTTTGAAAATAATTTTAAATTTGAACATTTTAAGATATGAAATCAAACCGATCTCACATCCCGAATAGTTTATACAAACGAGCACCGCACCACAAACCGTGTATCTATCCCGAAGAATAGACACACCTGCTTGATGATGGGGCTCGATTAAATAAATTAGGAGATTTGTGACATCCGTTTGGTCCGCGAACCAATTTTATAAGTCGACAAGTTCCCCAGCTTAATATAAATGAATTAAGCGGGGTTTATATTACCCAGGTTCTTAAAGTTCCCTATAAGGGCAAGCCCCTATAGTTAATTACATCTTAAATGACGGGAATCATTTAAGAACTCTCGATAATGATCAGTGGTTTTGCTCTCAAGAATTTCAAAGTTTAAGATTTTCAAAGGATTGAATTTTGGAATTTCAATAGGGAATGGATCAAATTTGGAACAATTTATTTCAGGAGTCTAAAGGAAGAGAAGTAGGGGATGTCACAAACCCGAAATGAACTTCGGTGACTTCTCAGACTATCCTAATGTTAGGCTTTGAATTTCGGAAGTGAATTTATTTAAGTTTCAATCCTGCCAATGAATTATAGGAATTACATTTACATAATCACCTGGTTATGCAAATAACCTGAAAGATAAGAGGATTTACACCGTATCGGACGGCGACCTCAGAATCCTAAAGTGAGTTAGGGCTTATATTGCACGACGAAGGCTGTACAAAGGCCTAAAAGAATAGGTGAGGATTTATGTCGCACTAGGCGGACTACCTCGAATCCTATGGCTTGTTGTTTAAACTAAAGAATAGTTTTGCTGATGTCGACACAGGTTTTGCTGTTGACGATGGTCGTGCTGCCCTCGAAGTCGTGCTTCGTGCTCCACGTCGTAGCAAAGTTGCAGTTTAGGTTTAAATCTTAAGTTAAAGTGAACATGCAAATCGTTTTATTTCATCTTATTATTATTATCGTTTTCATTTTCATTGCAAGCTTGAGTGTGTGCAACAGTGACAGGTGTAGCAAAAGAAAGCGGGAAAACAAGTAAGCAGGAATATGTTATAGCAAACAACAGGAAGCAAGTATCACAAGCAGGTTATGTTGAGCTAAACAGGAATAACATGCTACAACAAGCAAAACATGCTAAGCAAGTATGTATACTGAAAATAGGCTAGACTAGCAAGAGTATATGCTGAAAAGTAAGGCATGTGTAACAGGTATAAACTGAAAGTAAACAGGCTAGACTAGCAGGAGTATGTACTGAAAAGTAAAGCAGGTATAACTGTAAAGAAAGTAAAAACTGTGTCACAGGAGTACCGTATGCTCTGCTTATCCGCGGTGCACTGTTACCTGTTTATTATTTTCATATTTTTCTTATATTTCCTGCAGAAGAGTCGTTAGCCCAGGAAAAAAAAGCAAGAGTACAAGTAGTGGGCAAACACATGGCTCAACAGGAGTACTACGGTACGTACAAAAGTAGCGAAGTACGAAAACCTAACAGTAAACAAAAGAAGGACGACAGGGGAGCGAACAAAATCACAAGAGAAAACCAGAAAATAGAGAGAAAGAAAAAGAACGTCCGTAGAGAACTCCGAAAAAGGTCACGAATGAAAACAAAACAAAGTCGTAGAAAACTGCAAAGAACACCAGAAGAAACTCACAGATGACCCGCTAAACTCATGGCGAACCATAAGAAAGACCCGTAAGCACGGTGGTGTTTCGGACTCAGAGCTGCGCTAATGTCCGGACTTGAGTTCTGACTACTAGACCGACTTTCTGCAGAAGGCAGTCCTAATCCCACTCGAATAGCCAACCGTGGACCTTTATAAATTTTTACACATTTCATTTTTGGTTTTCATGCAAGCAAGACTGTAGGTAAGTAGGCTGTGTAGTAGTGGAGGTAATTTTTGTATTTTTCAAACATATGTATTTTTTGTTTTAAAACATTTCGATCCACGGGTTGATTATCCTAATAGGACTAGGTCTACGAACATTAGGCTTGTCGGTAGTGGAAACCCCGAGGACGGTCGAACGGTTCCGTGATTCTCGCTCTACTCTCCGAGTCTCCGAGTCGGGCGGCCCCATTCTATGATTCTCGTAATTTTTCTTTTTGCGGTCTCATCAATGTCCCCACCGCACTTACTGACCTTGCTTGATGGCCCCACATATAGCACTAAAGGGGCTATATGTGCACACCTACACGTCCCCTGTAGGTGCGGACATTGAACCAAGAAGCAAGGAGAAAATCAAGGGACGAGGGATCAATGAAAGGAGAGAGGAGAAAAACAATTCACCTAACACAAAATTGTAAAACGAGGTGAATTGGTTCTCAAAATCAATTAACTCAAGTCAATCACCCTGGACTCCCGATAATCCTCGCTCGTCCTAAAGAAAAGACCTAAAAGTGTCGCCATGCTCGTGAAGTGACCTAGACCCCTAAGGTGGTGTGTAACCCTTCCCAAACATTTAAGTAATAGCAAAGAAAAGGGAAACATAAAACAGCCGCAGGAAGGGAAAGTCAAGTGGAGTGAAGTAAAAATGAAGTGAAGAAAGAAAAACAAAACCATCCGAGAAAAATCGGGCAGCATAACGGCGTAAAAATGAATTTTCCACACCTGCAATTTGAATAAACAGAAATGTCGCAAGCATATGTAAGTAACAACCAATTTTTCCATCCATCCCAAGCATGTATAGAGCATGTTATACCTCTCAAAACCATAGGATAGCTTGCATGAAAAAGAGAACTTCAAATTCTTACAAGTAAGGCACACTTTTATGCTTGGAGTGAGGTGAAACATGTGTGCAATTATAGTTTTGATGTTGCATATGCGAATACATGTTGAAATAGATGAAGAGCAAGCACACATAACTTCAAATTTTGATGTTTCATGCGGGAACATGCTTGAATCCGAAAATTGCAAATAAATTCACCAATCTATTCTCATATTAGCTAGCCGCCGTTAAGCCACAATAAAGAATGAAAACCAAGCATTCCATTTTAATGCAAATAGGAGCAGCTTCCTACAACAAAAAGAGCCAAACCGAGCCCACCAAATCGAGCCTCGAGAGCTTTAGAAATTGTCCTTTTTCTTTTTTGCAAATATTTTCAATATAAGGAGGCAGCAATACAAAGCAAAACCAAACCTTTCATATTTCCAAAATGCAAGGCACCAAGATCCTCCAGCAATTGAAAATCATAAATAACTCTTTCCAGATTTTCGAAATGACTACCAAACATCTCAGATTTTTTTGCAAATGAGTTTCCCAAAGCAAATAATTGGAACCATTCAAGAGAAATTGAGTGGCACGTATGTATAAGGCACAATTTTGGGTGTTAGAAATGTAAATATAGAAGGCTAAAGTGGTATGTGTATGAGAGAGTTATGAGTTGTTTATACAAATTTCTCCAAACGCTCTACAACAACAGTGGCATAAAGGAAGCGAGCAAATATACAAATATAGCAATTTTATGAATATTCCATCTTTCAAATGGTGGGAAGAATAATGAAAACAGTGAGATGTTTACATGTATAGCACTTGAAACATTGCTATCCGCAAATTTGCACACCCTTAGCTAAGAAATATCATGCTTCAAATGGAGATATTAAATCAACAAAATATAAAGCCTTCAGATCAGAAAAATCGCAAGCCCATCAATCCTCAAAATAGTGTTTAGAACCGTTTCAATATAGCATTATTCTCCTCCCCAAAATAACAAGGTTATGAGACCCAAACTTTCAGACTCCCACAAGAAAAATATCAAAACCTTCAGTTATTCTCTTTTTTTTTTTTATGATCGAGCAAGCCACGACTTAAGGTGCAAGAGAACTTGCACATCTCACATTTCTCAAAATTAACCTTTCATTTTCAAAACATCCTCAAAACGATGCCCTAACAATTCCAAAGTTTTCAAAATTCAATTTCCAATGGTTTCAAAATCCATAAGCGAAGCCTCATCGATTTCAGAACTGCACAAATGCAATTTATAAAACATTCAAATTGCATAAGCCAAAGCCATGTTGATTTCATATTTACCAAATAAAATTTTGAAAGCTTCAAAACTTCTCAAACAAAATCCACTTCAACCTCATAATCCCCAGAAACGAAATGTGCATGTGCTTCCAATTCAAGAAATGATTTTCACACAGCAACTATAAATCACATGTAACTAGCAAGTTGCAATTTCGTGGGGCTTATCCATGCTCTCAAGAGGTATTCCCAACGTTTTACCTTCAACAGGAATTTCAAATTATTCAACCTGGAAGTTGATATATGAGCCTTAACCTCCCTCCACGCAGCAATAAGACAAAGTAAATGGCTCTTTTTAAGAATTCCAAAAAAAAACATAGTATAGCAGCAGTGATTCTAAACAAACAAACGGTGCTACTTGCTCGATTAAGGAAATTAGAGCAACTTAGCAATGAATGAAGGAGGAGGTGGGAGAAGATTGAGAAGGTTACTTTCCATGCTGCCTTGAAAAATAAGCCTTCCTCACAAAACTTCCAAAGTGTTTCAAGCACACACATAAAATAAGCCAGCCAACAAACGAGATTGACCACCAAATGAAGCCACAGAATTTCGAAATCGCAAAGAGACACACCACTCAAAAATTTGGCAGAACCTGCGTGGAGGACTTTAGCCAGAGGAGCAGGGAGCTTTACCAGGCATGCGTACGCGGAGGGGACCGAAGTCTTGCGAGGAAGAGGAAATGGCTTTCGACGAGGAAGGGAGGCGCTCGGCTCGACGCTCCATTCCGGAATGGGAGAGGGGAGCGACGGCTAGAGGCGTGAGGGAGAGTGATGCGTGGCTTTAGAATTAGGGATTTTAGGTTTTTTTTATTATTTATTTTAAAATAATGTTTTAGTCAAATTTCGCCGATTCGGACAAAAATCAATCCCGCACGAAATGATATCAAAATTAGTGTCCTTCCTAGGTAATTTCGATGTTCCGAACGCAACGGCGCAGTCCGTTTCGTCATCTGAGGCTGTTTGGACAACCTCGTTATCAAAACAGGTCAAAAAAAGGTCAAATTTAGGGATTTCACGATTAAATCAGATTTGGTTGAAATTCAAGGTTGAACTGGTAGCGATCGAATGTTGCGTTCAGTTTAGGGGAGTGTGTCGAAGCGTTTAAAATTTAAATTGAGAAGAAAATGGCTAGCGCCGGGTCAATTTGGGTCAAATCGGAGCCTAGGTCGGGCTTAGGTCAAAATTGGGGTTTTTTGATGAAATCGGCTTAAATTGACAATATTGGGCTGTGGTGTAGTTGAATAAAATGAAATTGAGAATATTTGGGATTTTCTGGGAATTTTTGGAATTTTTGGAATTTTGGATTAAAAAGGGTATTTTGGGTATTTGGAGGTTATTTGGAGGGTATTGGGGTATTTTGGTGGGTTTAAGGTTTAGAATGTGTGTGAGAGTGTGGTGTGTGCAAGCTAGACCTCACCAGACCAGACCGTCCAGGGTACTCCTAAGGCCAAAGAGTCCTATGAGAAACTCATCCTTTAAACCTTCACATTTGATTTCAACCCTCTAGGTGATTAGGGGTCTACAATCAAGCTTGTGGGGTTTGCAGGGAGTCATGAGGTGTTTGGACTTCTAAGGGGTGGGTCCCATTTCTAGTCCTCTAGGATTAGTCAAAGGAAAAGCCTAAGGCTAGATCCTAAGCACTAAGAAGAGCGAAAAGAAGACCTCATCAAAAATGAGGTCGACAAATGGACCCTCAATAGGTGTGGTGTGCTAACCAAGCACACCGCGCATATTGGCATTGATCGAAGAGATCAACAAAACCAACACAGATGTCCAAGTGACAAACTTAGGATGAAATAGAAGAATTTACACTGGGGAGTACGAGGTATATTTCCAAGACTGGAGATTCGAGAACTCTCGCTGGGGGAAAAAAAAACACTGCGATGCACAACACTTCTGAGGGTATCATCAACTGATTGAAATCAACTATAGATAATAACTCACTCTTTAAGTTGCTATCAGAATTTATATTCTTTCAAGCACCTATAAAGATGTGTTATCTCCGAGGACGTCGCGAGTTTAGGAGGCACGCAACTCCGTAGCTTTGTTCGTAAGCAGATTATCATTTGATTTTGTCACCGATTTCGTAAAGGGTCTTCACACTTGTCTTCGAGAAATTACTATGACGTTCTTTGAGCCGACGTTGAAGTTGTATTCTCTGGCGCTGAAGGATACGACTTCGGGGTTGAATTTACATTAACTGCTAATATCGTTGTCATTTGTTTAATTCTTTCTTCCTGGGCTTAAGCAGATTTCAAAATTTATGTTCATGTGATAAAAATATTTTTCACAGTCCAAAGATATTTCTGAGCCAATTAATGACCGACCAAAAGGCATAGAATCACTTGACTCTTTTCAAAGCATAATATCAGAGGAAACTTCTTAAGGTTGTCTTTCAAGTTTTATTAATCGTGGGAGGATTAAGATACCAATTTTTGATTATGTGTTTGCCTCAAGCTTCTTCTCAGGGAGCATTCTTATTTTCTCCTTTTTCATTTTTTTTTTTTCATTGAGCTTTTCGCCCTGTTTTTTTTATTGAGGATTACTATATCTGATAGAGCACATGTTAAAGATTTTGAATGTCTTGATTGAGACACCAATTTTTGATTTTGTGCCCACCTCAAGCTTCTCCTAAGGAACTTTTTTTTCTTTTTTTTTCTTTTTTTTTTTGCTCCTTTGTTTTCTGAGAATTACTGTATCTGGAAGTGCATATTTCTGTTAATGATTTTGAATGTCGAAACTCCCCTAATTAATAATTCCAAAATGTTTCTTAACATGAATCCTGGGATATTATAACTTATTTGAAAGTCCGGACCCAGCCACATGGCGGGAAATTAAAAGGCTTGTGATATCCCGAATCAATTATTCGTATTTCAACCATACTACTTCATTTTGAAATCAATTTAGGACCCAGTCCAAATTCCTTAAAGTAAACGACTCAGTTATTAGAGAATTAATTTCATTCTTCCCTGAAACCATAGTCTTAGCAAAATATCCAAATTTAAGCTTTCCAAACATTGAGCGATTCCGGACAAAAACAAACTCTTTGTTATTCATTCATTGCGGTAAGAAGGATGGTACGGACCAATACCGATCGTGTTAATATCTTCTTTCGGCGTCAAAAGTAATAACAACCAAAAAGTGTCACGTCCGTTGTCGGTACAGCGTAAGAACCAATTGAAGCAAACAAATCGCCTCGAAATCATATTGATATAACTTATTTCAAGTTCCTTTCAAATATTCATCGTGGATTGTTAAGCTTCCATTCTTGAAGTTTTTCTCCAGCCATTCTTTGAAGCCGATACAGACCTTCAATGGTGTGCCCAAGCATTCCGTGATATGGGCAATAGTTGGGATGATTCTTCTTGTTAACTTCCGCTGGTTTCTTTGCCTCAGGCAATCTGAACTTAGACTTCTTAATCAAATTCTGAAACATCTTTTCCACTGCCTCATCTTTGAAAGAATATACTCTGCTTAGTTTCTTAGTCGTAGACGGACCCTGTCTTCCATCCATCTGAAGCGACCACTGTTGAGACGACTGCCGATAAGTATCGTTGTCGAGGCCGTTCAATCTGGATCCGCATTGGTCGCTTGCGTTTATCCACCACTGCCATTGTCTGAGACTCCTCAAATGTCTTGACCGGCTCTAGCTTTTCAGAATTTTCTGGAAAACCCAATTGTTTGGCTTCCTCTTGCAAACTTTCAGCTTTGCAAAGTAGTTTCTCGAACGTTTTGATTGTGAATCCTTTGAGGAGAAATGCAACTGGTCCATGGATGCTCTTTAAGAGAATTTCAATTGCATGTTGCTTCTGGAGCTGTGGCTCACACTTCA
Organism: Papilionanthe hookeriana x Papilionanthe teres; assembly: GCA_022702705.1. Lineage (NCBI taxonomy): Eukaryota > Viridiplantae > Streptophyta > Magnoliopsida > Asparagales > Orchidaceae > Papilionanthe > Papilionanthe hookeriana x Papilionanthe teres. The sequence goes on along the minus strand of CM040438.1, from coordinate 63,677,964 downwards.
GGCTTAAATTTCTCCATCGCAAAATGTAGTCTACCAATGTTTCGGTTGACTTCTGTCGCTCCACCACAAGATCACCGATGGTGATATGATGTCTAGCTCTAGCGAACCGCTTAACAAAGAGGTCTTCCAATTCTAGGAACGTTCTCATTGAACCAATTAGCAGCTCTGCGTACCAGTCGAATGCAACCCCCGAAAGGCTATTCACAAATTGACGACACAACAATGCATCGCTACCCCCCGCGTTGCAGCAACTTGCTCGAAAGTGTGCAACATGCTGTCGGGGGTTTCCGGTACCATTAAAAATCTTTAACTGAGGTGATACGAAACCTCTAGGATATTGGACAGCATCAAACTCTTCAGGGTATGGTCTACCCTTCAGAATTGATGTTCGTTCTTTAGACTGAGCCAGGGCTTCTCTCACCTTCTGTTCCACCATTTGCTTAATGTCCTTTCTCGGTACTGGACCCTGAACTGAATCCCTCTTTTGTTGTACATCGACGGTGAACTCCCTTCTTTCATCTGTAACATTAATGGTCTCTAGTTGGTTTGTTTCTGGAGGTGTTATTCGCGGTGATTGTGACTTTCCTTGAATTGTAGCCATAACAGTCATCACTTCTTCTAGTTGCTTCTTCAAATGGTTGATATGTTCATCTCATTGTTGAATGGCCCTTTGCCAATCCTCTGCGGCGTTCTCTTCACCAAAAGGCGGAGTGTCGCTCGCAGATAATGTTGATTGGGTCTCGACGACGTCGATTTCTGCGAATTCACCTTCCATGAAAACTGCTAGTTCGTAATCTTCCTCTTCAATGTTGTTTTTCTGATCTTTAGACAGTTGTGCAATGTTAGATCGAAGCTTTTCCACAGCCTCGTCAATTGACTTTCCTTTGATGACTTTAAGGTCAACTGGAGATTTTCGAGAAACATCACTTATTTCCCCTAGCACTGGTGTCGTCGCGTAGAAGTCAATTGTATCATCTGAAATCATATTTATAGAACCTTTTTCAGGTTCTTTTAAATTTTCTTCCGAGATTACCACCTTTCCACTTCTGAAATTCTCCTCAAGCCAATCCTTGAAGCTGAAGCAGTCCTCAATGGTGTGTCCGACGAACCTATAGTATGGGCAGTACCTTGGATGTCCTTTCTTGTTGATCTCGTCGGGTTTCTTCGGCTCTAGTAGTCTGAATTCTGGCCTCTTGATTAGATTTTTGAACATCTTTCCCACGGCATCATCCTTGAAGGAATAGTTTCTGTGTAACCGATCTGACGTTGTTGGAACCTTTCTTTTGCCTATCTGGTACAGTCTCATCTAGAACAACTGTTCTTCAGACCGTTGCAAGTGCTGTTGCGGCTGCTTAACTTTCAGAATCCCTTGATCGTGTTTCCATTCTTGTGCCTTTGTCATTTGTACGGACTTCAAATCAGACCCAATCTTGAACTTAGAAGATGGCAAAACACAAGCATCAACTGACTCTTCCTCATGTAGATTATCTTTTCCTTTAATCAGCGGGGTGACTGGTGTAGCGGTAATGAATCCGACAGTAGGAGCAGAAATAGCTTTAGGAGACGTCCCAACGCTTGTAATGACAACAGAGTTCTTTTCAATCCATTCCTTCTATAGCATGGGAAGTTCCTCAACAGACTTCAGGTTGAACATTACAATAGGCTTAACTGACTTGCTCATTTCGGGCTTCACTATTTCAATAGCCATATCCCCAAACTTAACTTCAACATCGTTGAACCCTTGTCCAAACTCGATGAGTGACGGATCGGGCGGCTCATCCCTACCGACGGCGAACTCTACTCCGGAGGCGAAAGAAAAGATCAACTTCGGTGAAGACATTGTCCCCGTCATCCGAAGAATTCCCGAAGTCGGTGACGTCCCGTGTCTTGTAATTTCGGTGGTAATACTCGAGTTAACGCACTTGTCCCGTAAGCTGGGCATCCTTTAAAATTTATTCATGTCAAATTTTTTTTATCTCAAAATTTTGCATTTTGTTTTATTATTGTGTATTCGATGGGTTTTCAGAATTTTATTTTGAATTGAAATTTTAACAAAATTTTATTTTGTTTAGATTTTATTGGAAGGTTGTTAGAGCGGAATTTCAGTTTGACATGATTACAACGAGTCAAAACTAAAGAGGAATGAAGTATCGGATCCAGACCGAGATTTAGAGGAGGTCGAATTCACATTCAAATCACATGAATAGATCGCTCCTATTCTAACACACCTATCGGGGGTCTACCTCGCCTCTTTAGGGAGGTGGGAGGATTCTGGAACCTCTCTGTTTAGGGGTGTCTAAACAGTGGCTCCAGAATCCAAAAAGGAGTTGACTATACTCGCTCAAGACAGAAATGAGCGGGGTATGCCAACAGAAAGAATAGAAGTTTGGTCCACTAGGGGCATGTACTCACTACCGATTCATGAAAGCAAAACCATCTGATCAAAATGGAGAGAGGAACTATTCCCCAGCGGAGTCGCCAGAAATTGTCGGCATATTTTTTAGGTTGTGTGTTTAGAAAAGGAGTCGCCTACAGAAATTGTCGGCGAATTTTTAATTTAATTTAAATAAATAATTTGAAAAGTTGTATTTGATTTTTGAAAATAATTTTAAATTTGAACATTTTAAAATATGAAATCAAACCGATCTCACATCCCGAATAGTTTATACAAATGAGCACCGCACCACAAACCGTGTATCTATCCCAAAGAATAGACTCACTGCTTGATGATGGGGCTCGATTAAATAAACTAGGAGATTTGTGACATCCGTTTGGTCTGTGAACCAATTTTATAAGCCGACAAGTTCCCCTGCTTAATATAAATGAATTAAGCAGGGTTTATATTACCTGGGTTCTTAAAGTTCTCTATAAGGGCAAGCCCCTACAGTTAATTACATCTTAAATGACGGGAATCATTTAAGAAAACTCTCGATAATGATCAGTGGTTTTGCTCTCAAGAATTTCAAAGTTTAAGATTTTCAAAGGATTGAATTTTGGAATTTCAATAGGGAATGGATCAAATTTGGAACAATTTGTTTCAGGAGTCTGAAGGAAGAGAAGTAGGGGATGTCACAAACCCGAAATGAACTTCGGTGACTTCCCAGACTATCCTAATGTTAGGCTTTGAATTTCCGAAGTAAATTTATTTAAGTTTCAATCCTGCCAATTAATTGTAAGAATTACATTTACATAATCACCTGGTTATACAAATAACCTGAAAGATAAGAGGATTTACACCGTATCGGACGACGACCTCGGAATCCTAAAGTGAGTTAGGGCTTATATTGCACAGCAAGGCTGTACAAAGGCCTAAAAGAATAGGTGAGGATTTATGTCGCACTAGGCGGACTACCTCGAATCCTATGGCTTGTTGTTTAAACTAAAGAATAGTTTTGCTGATGTCGACACAGGTTTTGTTGTTGACGATGGCCGTGCTGCCCTCGAAGTCGTGCTCCGTGCTCCACGTCGTAGCAAAGTTGCAGTTTAGGTTTAAATCTTAAGTTAAAGTGAACATGCAAATCATTTTATTTCATCTTATTATTATTATCGTTTTCATTTTCATTGCAAGCTTCGAGTTTGTGCAACGATGACGAGTGTAGCAAAAGAAAGCGTAAAAACAAGTAAGCGAGGAATATGCTATAGCAAACAACGAGAAGCAAGTATCACAAGCAGGTTATGCTGAGCTAAACAGGAATAACATGCTACAACAAGCAAAACATGCTAAGCAAGTATGTATACAGAAAGTAGGCTAGACTAGCAAGAGTATATGTTGAAAAGTAAGGCATGCGTAACAGGTATAAACTAAATGTAAACAGGCTAGACTAGCAGGAGTATGTACTGAAAAGTAAAGCAGGTACAACAGTAAAGAAAGTAAAAACTGTGTCACAGGAGTACCGTATGCTCTGCTTATCTGCGGTGCACTGTTACCTATTAATTATTTTCATATTTTTCTTATATTTCCTGCAGAAGAGTCGTTAGCGCAGAAAAAAAAATGCAAGTGTACAAGTAGTGGACAAACACATGGCTCAACAGGAGTACTACGGTACGTACGAAAGTAGCGAAGTACGAAAACCCAACAGTAAAACAAAAGAAGGACGACAGGGGAGCGAACAAAATCACGAGAGAAAACTAGAAAATAGAGAGAAAGGAAAAGAACGTCCATAGAGAACTCCGAAAAAGGTCACGAATGAAAACAAAACAAAGTCATAGAAAACCGCAAAGAACACCGGAAGAAACTCACAGATGACCCGCTAAACTCATGGCGAACCATAAGAAAGCCATGGGCCTCTGGAAAGAAAGAACCGTAAGCACGGTGGTGTTTCGGACTCAGAGCTGCGCTAATGTCTGAACTTGAGTGCTGACTACTAGACCGACTTTCTGCAGAAGGCAGTCCTAATCCCACTCGAATAGCCAACCGTGGACCTTTATAAATTTTCACACATTTCATTTTTGGTTTTCATGCAAGCAAGACTGTAGGTAAGTAGGCTGTGTAGTAGTGGAGGTAATTTTGTATTTTTCAAGCATATGTATTTTTTGTTTTAAAACATTTCAGTCCGCGGGTTGACTATCCTAATAGGACTAGGTCTACGAACATTAGACTGTCGGTAGTGGAAACCCCAAGGGCGGTCGAACGGTTCCGTGATTCTTGCTCTACTCTCTACAGAGTCTCTGAGTCAGGCGGCCCCATTCTATGATTCTCGTAATTTTTCTTTTTGCGGTCTCATCAATGTCCCCACCGCACTTACAGCCTTGCTTGATGGCCCCACATATAGCCTAAAGGGGCTATATGTGCACACCTACACGTCCCCTGTATGTGCGGACATTGAACCAAGAAGCAAGGAGAAAATCAAGGGACGAGGGATCAATGGAAGGAGAGAGGAGAAAAATAATTCACCTAACACAAAATCGTAAAACGAGGTGAATTGGTTCTCAAAATCAATCAACTCAAGTCAATCACCCTGGACTCCCGATAATCCTCGCTCGTCCTAAAGAAAAGACCTAAAAGTGTCGCCATGCTCATGAAGTGGCCTAGACCCCTAAGGTGGTGTGTAACCCTTCCCAAACATTCAAGTAATGGCAAAGAAAAGGGAAACATAAAACAGCCAAGAGAAGGGAAAGTCAAGTGGAGTGAAGTAAAAATGAAGTGAAGAAAGAAAAACAAAACCATCCCAGAAAAATCGGGCAGCATAACGGCGTAAAGATGAATTTTCCACACCTGCAATTTGAATAAATAGAAATGTCGCAAGCATATGTATGTAACAACCAATGTTTCCTTCCATCCCAAGCATGTATAGAGCATGTTATACCTCTCAAAACCATAGGATAGCTTGCATGAAAAAGAGAACTTCAAATTCTTACAAGTAAGGCACACTTTTATGCTTGGAGTGAGGTGAAACATGTGTGCAATTATAGTTTTGATGTTGCATATGCGAATACATGTTGAAATAGATGAAGAGCAAGCACACATAACTTCAAATTTTGATGTTTCATGCAGGAACATGCTTGAATCCGAATATTGCAAATAAATTCACCAATCTATTCTCATATTAGCTAGCCGCCGTTAAGCCACAATAAAGAATGAAAACCAAGCATTCCATTTTAATGCAAATAGGAGCAGCTTCCTACAACTAAAAGAGCCAAACTGAGCCCACCAAATCGAGCCTCGAGAGCTTTAGAAATTACACTTTTTCTTTTTTGCAAAATATTTTCAATATAAGGAGGCAGCAATACAAAGCAAAACCAAACCTTTCATATTTCCAAAATGCAAGGCACCAAGATCCTCCAGCAATTGAAAATCATAAATAACTCTTTCCAGATTTTCGAAATGACTACCAAACATCTCAGATTTTTTTGCAAATGAGTTTCCCAAAGCAAATAATTGGAACCATTCAAGAGAAATTGAGTGGCACGTATGTATAAGGCACAATTTTGGGTGTTAGAAATGTAAATATAGAAGGCTAAAGTGGTATGTGTATGAGAGAGTTATGAGTTGTTTATACAAATTTCTCCAAACGCTCTACAACAACAGTGGCATAAAGGAAGCGAGCAAGTATACAAATATAGCAATTTTATGAATATTCCATCTTTCAAATGGTGGGAAGAATAATGAAAACAGTGAGATGTTTACATGTATAGCACTTGAAACATTGCTATCCGCAAATTTGCACACCCTTAGCTAAGAAATATCATGCTTCAAATGGAGATATTAAATCAACAAAATATAAAGCCTTCAAATCAGAAAAACCGCAAGCCCACCAATCCTCAAAATAGTGTTTAGAACCGTTTCAATATAGCATTCCTCTCCTCCCCAAAATAACAAGGTTATGAGACCCAAACTTTCAGACTCCCACAAGAAAAATATCAAAACCTTCAGTTTTTCTCTTTTTTTTTTTTTTTTTTCATGATCGAGCAAGCCACAACTTAAGGTGCAAGAGAACTTGCACATCTCACATTTCCCAAAATGAACCTTTCATTTTCAAAACATCCTCAAAACGATGCCCTAACAATTCCAAAGTTTTCAAAATTCAATTTCCAATGGTTTCAAAATCCATAAGCGAAGCCTCATCGATTTCAGAACTACACAAATGCAATTTATAAAACATTCAAATTGCATAAGCCAAAGCCATGTTGATTTCATATTTACCAAATAAAATTTTGAAAGCTTCAAAACTTCTCAAACAAAATCCACTTCAACCTCATAATCCCCGGAAACGAAATGTGCATGTGCTTCCAATTCAAGAAAGGATTTTCACACAAGTTTAAATCTGATGTAACTAGCAAACATACAATTCCTTGCGGCTTATCCATACTTTCAAGAAGCATTCCCAACATTTTACCTTCAAAAAGAATTTCAAATTATTCAACCCGGAAGTTGATATATGAGCCTTAACCTCCCTCCACGCAGCAATAAGACAAAGTAAATGGCCCTTTTTAAGAATTCCAAAAAAAAACATAGTATAGCAGCAGTGATTCTAAACAAACAAACGTTGCTACTTGCTCGATTAAGGAAATTAGAGAAACTTAGAAATGAATGAAGGAGGAGGTGGGAGAAGATTGAGAAGGTTACCTTCCTTGCTCGCCTTGAAAAATAAGCCTTCCTCACAAAACTTCCAAAGTGTTTCAAGCACACACATAAAATAAGCCAGCCAACAAACGAGATTGACCACCAAATGAAGCCACAGAATTTCGAAATCGCAAAGAGACGCACCACTCAAAAATTTGGCAGAACCTCCCCTCACACCAAAATTTCAGCCCCTCCTAAAGAGCTCCCCAAGTGGGGTTTATATAGCCAAGGGGGAGGAGACGGAGTTACCTACTCTTACCTGGACGGTGAGCCGAAGCCATCGGTGACAGGAGAAGTCGCGAAAAAAAGGAAGAGGTGACAAACGTGGCGACAGAGAGCAGGAGGCGTGGAGGACTTTAGCCAGGGGAGCAGGGAGCTTTACCAGGCATGCGTACGCAGAGGGGACCGAAGTCTTGCGAGGAAGAGGAAATGGCTTTCGACGAGGAAGGGAGGTGCTCGGCTCGACGCTCCATTCCGGAATGGGAGAGGGGAGCGATGGCTAGAGGCGTGAGGGAGAGTGATGCGTGGGTTTAGAATTAGGGATTTTAGGTTTTTTTTTTATTATTTATTTTAAAATAATGTTTTAGTCAAATTTCACTGATTCGGACAAAAATCAATCCCGCACGAAATGATATCAAAATTAGTGTCCTTCCTAGGTAATTTCAACGTTCCGGAAGCAACGGCGCAGTCCGTTTCGTCATCCGAGGCTGTTTGGACAACCTCATTATCAAAACAGGTCAAAAAAAGGTCAAATTTGGGGATTTCACGATTAAATCAGATTTGGTTGAAATTCAAGGTTGAACTGGTAGCGATCGAATGTTGTGTTCAGTTTAGGGGAGTGTGTCGAAGTGTTTAAAATTTAAATTGAGAAGAAAATGGCTAGCGTCGGGTCAATTTGGGTCAAATCGGAGCCTAGGTCGGGCTTAGGTCAAAATTGGGGTTTTTTGATGAAATCGGCTTAAATTGACAATATTGAGCTGTGGTGTAGTTGAATAAAATGAAATTGAGAATATTTGGGATTTTCTGGGAATTTTTGGAATTTTTGGAATTTTGGATTAAAAAGGGTATTTTGGGTATTTGGAGGTTATTTGGAGGGTATTGGGGTATTTTGGTGGGTTTAAGGTTTAGAATGTGTGTGAGAGTGTGGTGTGTGCAAGCTAGACCTCACTGCACTGGATCAGTCCGAGGTACTCCTAAGGCCAAAGAGTCCTATAGGAAACTCATCATTTAAACCTTCACATTTGATTTCAACCCTCAAGGTGATTAGGGGTCTACAATCAAGCTTGTGGGGTTTGCAGGGAGTCAAGAGGTGTTTGGACTTCTAAATGGTGGGTCCCATTTCTAGTCCTCTAGGATTAGTCAAAGGAAAAGCATAAGGCTAGATCCTAAGCACTAAGAAGAGAGAAAAGAAGACCTCATCAAAAATGAGGTCAACAGAAGGTTTATAGTTTGTGTTCCCCTGATTATTCCAGCTTCCATTAAGATTTGCATGATTATTTGCCCATTTTTGGTTTCCACCATCAGTAGTATGATTCCAGTTAAATTTAGGATGGTTCTCCCAACATGGGTTGTAAAAGTTAGAATATGGGGTGTTTATGGTATCTAGAGTCTCATATAATAAGTTAGAATCAATCATAGGCCCTAATGAACTTTCCTCACTTACAGAAGTAAATTGAGGTTGGTTCATTCCAAATTGGTCCAACTTCCTTGATATTGCAGCAATCTGAGATGCAAGAATTGTATTCGTATCCATATCATGAACACTAGCTACATATTTATGACTTTCCCTTGTAGAGGGCCATTGAAATTCATTTGTAGCCATTTCTTCAATTAATGCATACGCTTCATCAAATGTTTTTGACATTAATGATCCTCCAGCGGCAGCATTAATTAAAGACCTAAGGGATCCTACTAACCCATTATAAAAAGTTTGAATGATTAACCAATCGGGCAGAGCATGGTGTGGACACTTTCTTAGGAGTTCCTTAAATATTTCCCAGGCTTCGTATATTGATTCCCCTTCATACTGACAAAATGAGATAATATCATTTCTAAGTTTAAAAGTCCTAGAAGGTGGAAAATACTTGGCTAGGAATTTTTGAGTTAACTCCTCCCAATTTTTAATAGAGCCAGGTGCTAAAGAGTATAACCACATTTTAGGCTTATCCCTTAGTGAGAAAGGAAAAAGCTTTAGTCTAACAGCATCATCTGACATACCGTTATAACGAAATGTAGCACAAAGTTCTAGAAAATTTGATAAGTGTAAATAGGGATCCTCCGAATGAGTTCCCCCAAACTGATTATTCTGCACCAGTTGGATAATCTCAGGATTTATTTCAAATGAATCAGCTTCTACGACAGGGTTTTGTATACTAAAGTGAATTTCATCCGTCGTAGGATTTATGTAATCCCTTAATGAAGTATGATGATTTTTCAAGTTATTATTTTGAAAGTTTTCCATTTCCATTTCTAGTTTTTCGAGTTCTTTATGTATTTTTATTTTTCTATTTTCTTCAAACTCAGGATCCTTAGGCACAAGTCCTACAAATCCTTTGTTTCGCCTACCTAACACAACAAACAATATATTAACAATTAAACAAATAACAGATGAAATATATTTAACACAACAAAACATTTTCACAAACAACATATTTTTCATATAGAATATTTTTTTCATAATAATTTTTCAGACGACAAAACACTTTTTATACAAAATTAGTTTTTACAACACTACAGTTTTCCAAGTCTAAACCTAATTACTTCAACTAAAATTCTCCTAAAGTTCTTACCGAAGCTTCCCCGGCAACGGCGCCAAAAACTTGACCCGATCTCAAATAACGCAGTAATTTGTGCTTCTAAAAGATGGCCAAAAACTTGACCCAATTTATAAATAGCGGCTAGTGTGCAAAGTCTTAAGTGATATAAAAATTAGTAAATATTTTACACACTAGTGGTACTACGCAAGTATACGTATCGTTTCAAGTAATATAGAGTTTTCTTTAAAAACCCCAGTATCGATCCCACGAGGAAGTAAAATAAGAGGTCTTTAGTCAAATTCTAGTCTACTACAATTACTCCTAGGTTGGAAATGTCGATTAAAATTGTGTTTTATCTAGCAACTACTCCTAAATGCAAGTGTTAAAGGTAAAGATAGTAACTATATCTAAGTGCAAATAATAATTCTAAAGATACCCTTTTTGGATGAATTGGTTTGAAGAATTTTGAGATACTAAAAAGTACTATTCTTATGTAATGAAATAGATTATGTATAGGAATGAGATGCATTAAATATTGTATGTGCCAAATAGGAGCAATTCTATTCTTTACCCTTTGGTCCAGGCATAAAGAACATTGACTAATCCTATGCTTGGTTACTGAATCTGCAGCTAGGCTGGGAGGATACCGACTGCCACTACGGAGCTCTCATGTTCCCCTCACCTGAGGGCTAACATCTACACTTCAGCACCCAAACGATAAGACCAAATTGAAGATTTTAGTATGTCACCCTAAAATCTCCAATTCTACGCCCGATTAATTATATTTCCCTATTTATTTGCACTCAATTTCCATGAACTTCACCATCCATGGAATTTGAATGTGGTTCCACTTTGTTGATAATTACTAATGCCCTTTCGAGACAATGCAATTACAACGAATTTTAACACTACAATGGGCCCTTATTGTAATGTAAATGAAGTGCAAGTAAAAACCATCACATTTATAATTAAATTTACTTCGAAGATACATCACAAAATCCTAATCATGAATCATACTCCTTGCAAAAGAAAAGTAAAAGGAAAAAAATGACATAATATTCTTATATCATTATTTTCAAAGAAGAAGAAGGAGTAAGAGAAATGTGTCACAAAGCACGAAGAAAACACAAAGGAAACTTCATATAAACAAAGCAAATTCACTACATAAATGTTTACAAAATCATAAGATAATGAAGAACAATACTTAGCTTTTTCCCTTTGAAAGAAAGACGAAGATCTCTCCCATAAAGTCTCCCTTCGATCCATGCAATGCTCGTACAATCTCTTACAAATTCTCTCAAAATCTCATCTTCAATCTCTCCAAAAGGGTAGAAATCTACATTTCTACTCTTAATCTAAGAATCCTAAACATCCTCTAAGTTTCTCTTCAATTTCTCTCCCCTAATCTCCTCTAATCTACTAATTTCTAACACATATTTGCCATTTTTAAAGTTTATGGACGAATTCTGAAGAGTTTCCTTACGCACCCCTTTGAAAAATGTCCAAATATGTCGAATATAGGCCCAAAACCGCCAAATGTCGGTTCGTGGTCGTCCAGCTCGCTGTCGGCGGGGTCAAGCTCGCTGTCAGCGAGCTTTTCGGGCACTTTTCGGTGATTTCTGGAAAATCTTGCCGTCGGCGAGATCAATCTCGCCTTCGGCGAGCAGGCTCTGAGCAGCTCCACCGTTTCGCTCCGTTTCGCTCCGTTTTAGCTCTGATTTGCCCCGTTTCAGTTGCGTTGATTTCGTAAGAGATAGCCCTACAAAATAAGCATAAAAACAACCTTTTTTTAAAGTGTAATCTCATTTAAAAATATTCAAGAAGTGTAAAAGAGATTAAGCATCAAAAGACTTATCGAAAGGTGTCAGGGCAGAATTTCATTTCTTGCTTGTTTTTGCTTCAAATTGCACTGTTTTTGCTTCATTTTGCTCCAATCACCATTTTTTGTACCTAAAACCATAAAACATACAAAATATCTTCCTTTAAAGTGTAATATCATCAAAAATGAGTAAAATTATATAGCAAAAATCGTACATATTTTAGGCGTGTCAGCAGGCAAATTCTTTTGCAAGGCGAGCTAGCGCATCCGCGAGAGCATTTTCTCTTCTGGGGATCTTGTAGATTGTTACATTCGGAATTTGTTCCAACAGTTTCATGGCATACTGAAAGTATTGCTCGAGTCTTGGCTTTAAGATTCTGTATTGTCCTGCGACCTGTTGAATGATCAACTGAGAATCTCTGTAGATGTTGATATCTGTTATTCCCATTTGAATGATCAGTTCTAGTCCTATTATGAGGACCTCATATTCTACCTCGTTGTTTGTGCACAGCTCTGTTACATGGTAGGAGTATCTTAACATCCCCCGCTCCGGTGTTATAAAGATTAGTCCGATTCCAGCCTTACCGGGCACTATTGTTTGCAATTCTTTGTCTTTATGTGCTGAGGATGCTCCGTCGAAGTATAGTTCCCAATGTTGATCATCAGCGTCTTCTAGGCTCATTATCTGCTTGTCTGGCAAATCATCGTCGAGAGGCGAATCTGCCGGTAAAGGGTGTGCTGCAAGGAAGTCAGCTAGCACTTGTCCCTTTACGGCATGGAGAGGAACGAAAGTTATGTCGAGTTGTAATAGTATCATCGACCACCTGGCAAGTCTGTCAGAAAGTGTTGGACGGGTCATCAAATATTGCAACGGATTAACTTTCGAGATAAGGTTGACCTTATGAGAGAGCATGTAATGCCCGAGTTTCGTGCGGCGAAGATCGGGGCCAAACAATGCTTCTCAATTGGAGGATACTTTACTTCCATCGAATCAAACGACGGCTTAAGTAGTAGAGAGCATTTTCTTTTCCCTCATCATTGACACAGGCTAGCAGGGCTCCAAGGGAGTCGTCTAGAGCTGTGGTATAAAGTATCAACGGTCTACCTGAGACTGGGGCTGCTAAGACTGGAGGTGTCATTAAGTATTGTTTAATGTCCTCGAAGGCCCGCTGGCATTTCTCTTCCCAAACAAATTTGGCGTCCTTTTTAACTAATGCCGAGAAGGGCTGACACCTACCTGACAAGTTCGAGATAAAGCGTCGAAGATATGCCAGCTTCCCTTGAAAGGATCGTAGCTGTTTTAAGGTTTTGGGAGGCGGCATCTCTAAGATAGCTTTAATCTTTTCCGGATCAATTTCAATCCTGCGATGTCGGACAACAAATCCTAAGAATTTCCCAGAGGTAACGCCGAAGGCACATTTTAAGGGATTCATCTTAAGGTTGTATTGCCTTAGTCGCTCGAAGATAATTCTCAAATCATACAGGTGATCTTCCTTTAGTTTGCTTTTGATGACCACATCATCCACATAGCACTCAACTTGGTTGTGAATGAGCTCATCAAAAATCTTTGTCATTGCTCTTTAGTATGTTGCTCTTGCGTTCTTTAGTCCGAATGGCATTACTGTGTAGTAATACACTCCGATTGGTGTTTTGAATGTCGTGAGCTTTTCGTCCTCTGGTGCCATCTTTATCTGGTTGTATCCTGAAGATCCATCCATCAAAGAGAATATTTCATATGTCGAAGAGATGTCGATCATTAATTCTGGGATTGGCAGTGGAAATTCATCCTTTGGACATGCTTTGTTCAAGTCTTTGAAATCCACGCAGATTCTGATTTGACCATTCTTCTTTCTGACTGGTATCACATTGGCTAGCCAAGTTGGGTATTATTCTTCACGGACAAATTTAGTGTCTATTAGCTTCTTAAATTCAGTTATGAATTGTTGTTCAATTTCCAAACGCATTCTTCTGGAAGCTTGTCTGACTGGAAAGGAAGTAGCATCCACTCCTAGCCTATGAACTGCGACTTCTAGAGCTAATCCTGGCATTTCATGATAACTCCAAGCAAAACAGTCCTTGAATTCCATTAGTAGCTTGATTATTTCCTCGGAATCTTCTTTATTGAGTAAGGAGCTAACAAAGGTTGGTCTAGGCTTTTCGCTAGTACCTAAGTTAACTTCCATTAACTCATCTATTGTAGATTTGATTTCTTCTTTGAATTCTGGTGGAGCGTCTCCGATTGGTAGATCCTCGAGGTCCTCTGAAGCATCCAAGCAGTCATCATTAGGTTCGCAAGTGACAACCAAACAAAATTTCGTATCGTCAACTGAACTTACTGTGCCGAATCTGAGACCATGTTTTGAATTGGGAGGCCGACCGGCATTATTCCATAATTTTTCGAAGTGTTGTGATCGGCCTTTGTCCATTGTCGAGGTAAGACACCATGCTGAATTAAATTTTGAATATAGGGAGAGTACCACTCAAAAGGTAATTCCATTAATTTGGAAGAAGTGACATCTTCAAATTTTACATCTTTTTCATTATTGGAAGAAGAAGTGTCACGGTAGAATTTGATTGACTTTGCACCGCTGCTATGTACTTCTTTGACCACCATACCCTCGATCATATTAGACTGGATCGGGGTCAGGGTCAAAGTGTATACATAGTGGTTAATCTTCTCATACATCGATTTGTATTCTTCGTTCTTTTCATCTACGAGAGAAATCTTGAATTTTGGTTTCTTCTGGTTTATTGTAGCTGCTTCTTTCTTGACTTCCTCTTCTTCTTCAGAGCTGTTCTCCCAATCAACGTTGATCACCGGCTTTTTTTGTCCAATTGTCCTAGCGTCTCTTCCACGACCTCGTCCCCGGCCTCGACCTAAAATGCGAGTTTTGGAGAAACCTTCACCATCTCGCCGTAATGGAGTGGTGAGTGACTGTTGGACTAGTACTTCAGGTTCTTCATCGTCTCGAATTTCTTTTGCTTCATTTGGCACGGTGTTTCTGGAGAAGATTGTTTTCTTCGGAGATGCGTAATAAGCTGCATCTTCATGGATTCCAATCTCATGTACGGAGAAAGGTTGCAAATCACCTTTAATGCACTGTTCTCCTCCTTCGTAGTATTTTATGCACTGATGCAGAGATGATGGTACCATCCAATTTTCATGGATCCACGGCCGGCCCAGTAGAGCGTTGAACGATGTCTCAGAATCAATTATGTGGAATTTTGCTGTTGTCTTTGCTAAGTCACCGGTCTTCATCAACAGTGTTATTGATCCAAAGGCTCTTTCTCTTTTCTGGTTGAATCCTCTTAGTAACATCTTGTCCGCTTCAAGCTCGCGAGCATCAATTTCCAAGTAGGCTAGCATCTGAAGATTCATTATGTTGATTGACGCTCCTGGATCTACCAATACTCTGGAGAGCGTAAACTTCCCGATTGTGACTGAAATGTACAACGGTCGGTTATGATCGTTGTCCCAAGTAGTAGATCACTGTCCGTGAAGGTAACACCTCGCTGTTCCTTTAACGAGCAAACCTCGTCTAAGGATTCTCCGGCCATCTGAGCTAAACAAATCTCTGGATCAAGTAAGGCCTTGATCAGAGCTTCTCTCATCTCTTTTGATAAGATGAGAGCGTCGTAGATGCTCAGTTTGGCTGGTAGTTTCCTAAGATGGGCTAGCACGTTATAGTCCACTTTGTTACCATGTGTCTCAGTTTCTTCCCGAATGGGCAATTCTTCTGCTGGGGTTGATTCTTCCTGAACAACCACCTGCTTTCCTTTGTCTTTTGGACAAGTTCTCAGACGTAGAACCCTTCCGCTCCTTAAATTGACTTCTGTGATTTCTTCTGAATCTGGTACTGAGTTTACTGGTATCTCCTTTTGAATCAGCATGACAGGTTCTTCTGGAGTCGCTTCGGAATCTGAAAGCTCTAACTCTATTGTGATTGGAGTTCCTTGGAATTCACGAAATAGATTCATTGCTTGTTGAACTTTCGTAGCCTTCTTGATGAATGTCTTCTTTGTCATCGTGATTGTCGAGGTTGTGTATGATTTGAGAATTGTTATTTGTATCGGAATCGAGATCCAGATTAGATTGGTTGTCGTTAGTTACGTAATCGTTAGAAACAGTCAAAATGTAGCCAACGCCATAACTCTTATCATTATAAGATCCCGCCGGAGCGAGCAAATAATCATACAGAGTCAGAGGTTCGAGGAATTTTTCCCCCGAATCAGAAACAACCATCCTAGGATAAGTAGCCCCTAGCCTAGCCTTGGGAGCCTCGGTCTCTTCTTCTTCTTCGATCTCCTTCTTTTCTATGATCTTTTCTTCCTGGGGCGGTTCTTCAATTGCAAGCGATAGTGCCGGCTTGACAGGTTTCAAACTTTGAATTGAAGCACGCGCTGAAGTGGTTTGGATGCGATCCAAAATTTTCTTTGATGACTTCGTCCAAGCGGTACTCCATCCATCATCGGTCGTGTAAGGGTTTATCGAAACAATGGGATCCGTTGAAATAACATTGACAGAACCTCCTTTCTGGGGTTCTTTCATGTATTCCTCTGGGATCATTATGTTCCCATTTCAGATATTGTTGTCAAGCCAACTTTTGAAGGTGATGAAATCCTCTATCTTATGTCCAAGCATCTGGTGGTAAGGGCAATAGTTGGGATGGTCTTTCTTATTAACTTCTTCTGACTTCTTGGGTTCTGGCAGTCAAAAATCTGAAGTCTTCATCAAACTGCGGAACATCTTTGGCACTGCCTCATTCTTGAATGGATATTCTCTATTTATAAGCTCCTTTAAAGTGCGTTGTGGGCGAGGCGGTTGCTCATATTGTTGAGTTGGCTGACAACCGGGTTGAGGTTGTTGGTAGTTCTGCTGAGGTTGTTGATAGCTGGGCTGCGGCTGCTCCGGTTGTATTTGCATTGGCTGTTTCTCCTTATCGACTGCCGCGACGATCCCGGATTTCTTTTCAAATGTCTTCACAGGCTTCTGTTTGTCTGTTTTGTCGACGAAACTTAGTTGTTTTGCTTCCTCTTGCAAGCTTCCGTCCTTGCTTAACAACTTCTCGAAAGTCTTAATCGTAAATCCCTTAAGGAGAAGTGCTATTGGACCGTGAATGCTTTTAAGCAAGATACCGACTGAATGCTGCTCTTGTAGCTGTGGCTCACACTTCATACTTAGATTCCTCCATCGAAGTATATAGTCCACTAAAGTTTCGTTCGGTTTTTGTTTCTCCACCACTAGATCACCGATGGTGATATGGTGTTGAGCTCCGGCAAACCGTTTCACGAAGAGGTTCTCTAATTCTGAAAATTTCTTTACCAAATCGTTCGGTAACTCTGCGTACCAATTGAAGGTGATCCCTGACAGGCTGCTGACAAACTGTCGGAAGAGTAAGGCATCACTTCCACCGGCATTGCAACAACTAGCGCGAAAATGTGCAACATGCTGTCGAGGGTTTCCGGTACCATCAAAATTCTTGAACGGAGGTGGTACGAAGCCTTTTGGGTATTGTACTGCATCAAATTCTTCGGGGTAAGGTCTACCCGTCTGAATAGATGCTCCGCTCTTAGACTGTGCTAAGGCTTCTCGCACCTGCTATTCTACCATGCTCTTGATGTCCTTCTCTGAAATCATATTCTGAGTAGAGTCTTTCTTTGGCTGATCGTCTCCGTTAACGGATGTAATCTCTTTTCCTCCGTCTGTAATATGAATAACTTCTGGAGGCGTTTCTCTTGGGGGTTGAGCCTGACTCTGAAGAGTGGCTAGGGCTGCAGCCATCTCTTCCATCCTTTTTTCCATTTGAGAGATTGTATCATCTTTTTCTCGAATTTGTGCTCTTAATGCTTCTAGTTCATCTTTCTCTGCAGCTGTCGGGGCACCTTGCGAAGCTGACAATGCTTGTGTCTCAATCATGTTGATCTCCACATATTCGTCATCCATGAACTCTGACGAGTCAACTTCATCTCCAAACTTTTCTTCTCTTTCTCTTGCTAATCGTTGAATGTCGGTTCTTAGCTTTTCCATAGCATCCTCCAATGGTCTTTTTCGTGCGGTTTCGCAGTTATCATGCGATGGTTGTTGGATTTCCTTCTGGGGAGTCCCCTTCATTGTGGTGGCGCTCTCTTCGGACTCGAGTCTCCTGACGAGACTTTCCTTTTCAGGTCGTTGTTTCGGTCTTAATTGGCCAGTAGTAGGACGCCATACCATCCTTCTAGCAGCAGAAGACCTAGGACCGGATGGTCTGTCGGCTGAATGTTGGAAGGTGGTATCCTCCCTCATCTGTAAACCTGAAACAACAACAGGTGAACTAGCCTTCATCTTCTTATTTGCCTTTTCTGTGGTGATAACGGGTTCTACTCGCGGCCCAAGACGGGACTTGGCTGGCACCCACCCTATTCTTCTTAAAATCTCTGATACAGGACATTTCTTTTTCTTTGCTAACTTCTCTATCACAGTCTATAGTCGGGCAAATGGTGTAATCCTAGCCCTTTTCTTTCGGCTATCGCTATAGTATGCGGGTCGAGGTAATGCAGAAGCAATCTTGCGGACATTTTCCTCATCGAGCTTGTGGCGGAGAGGGATGGAATCTACTTCCTTCCAAAAGCGGTGTATACTCAGGCAATGGTATGTACTCAGGTAGTGGTGTGTACTCAGGGATTTCTTCTAAGAAAGCGACTTCAGCAGCCCTGGCCTTTCTGGCAATCTTCCTACCTCTGTTTCTTCTCTGAGTCCATGTTAGGAGTAGAACCCTTAAGCTGGACCCAATTTCGAAAATAGAAGGTCTTGCATAGAAATCTGTACCCTCCACAGTAACATGCTCGTTACAAATTTGAACTTCCTTCCCCTTCAGTTTGGCGGAAGCCGGGGTAGGTGCAGAGATGATTAGACCAGTGGGGGTAGAGATAATAGTCCTCCTATGGACAGTAGTATTCTTCTCAGCTGGAACCCTTTGCAGGGGAGGGAACTCTTGAGTTGACTTAAGGTTGAACTCGATCAAAGGTCTTTCAGTTTCAGGCACTTTGTCTGTAAGTGTGAAAAGGGTGACGTCGGTGATCTTGACATCTGTGTTGCCAAATCCTTATCCAAAACGGATGATCCCATTGTCGGGCAGCTCATCCTTGTAAACAGTGAAGTCCAGTCCATTAGTGAAGGAGAAAATCAGCTTTGGGGCAGACATTTTCTGTAAGGTAGATTCTGATTGTCAGTCCCAAGTTATGATTCTTCTCATCAGGACGAAAAGAAAAGAATCGAAAAGATTCCGAACACATTTTTGTTCATGTATTTATAAAAAGGAGTTATTTGTTAAAAGAGTCATTCATTAGAGGGTTTGTTTATTAGGAACGGAATTTTCAAAGGTGTAGAGAAGGTAAGGAATCCTATTCTGAATTGGAAAGGAAGAGAAAGTCTTATGCAAGACTTCTCGACTCGAAGGACCGCTTCTAAACTAACACCAATTGGGGGTCCACCCAACCTCAGAAAAGAGGTAAAAGGATCTCGGAACCTCTCCGTGGGGTGTCTAAACAGTGGCTCCTAAATCCGAGAGGAGTTGGCTATACTCGTTCAAGACATAAATGAACAGGGTATTCCAAGGGAAGAATGGTAGTTTGGTCCACTAGGGGCATGGGCTCACTACTAATTTATGAAAGCAAAGCCGTCTGATCAAAATGGAAAGAGGGACTATTCCCCAGCGGAGTCGCTAGAAGTTGTACGGCTTATTTTTAGGTTATGTGTTTTATTTTGAAAAGGGGTCACCTAACAGAAATTGTCGGCGAATTTTAGATTTTAAATTTAATTTAAATATGTATATATGGTTTAGAAAGTAGTATTTGATTTTGAAAATAATTTTAAGATATGAAATCAAACCGATCTCACATCCCAAATAGTTTATATAAACGAGCACCGCATCACAAACCGTGTATCTATCCCGAAGAATAGACACACTGCTTCATGATGGGGCTTGGTTAAATAAACTAGGAGATTTGTGACATCCGTTTGGTCTGCGAACCAATTTTATAAGCCGACAAATTCCCCTGCTTAATATAAATGAATTAAACAGGGTTTATATTACCTTGGTTCTTAAAGTTCCCTATAAGTGCAAGCCCCTATAGTTAATTACATCTTAAATGAAGTGAATCATTTAAGAAAACTCTCGATAATGATCAGTGGTTTTGCTCTCAAGAATTTCAAAGTTTAAGGTTTTCAAAGGATTGGATTTTTGAAATTTCAAACGGGGTTAGCTCAAATTTGGAACATTTATTTTCAGGAGGATCCAAAGGAAGAGAAGTGGGAGAAGTTGAGGATCCAAGAAGAATCTTGGCAACTTCCCAAACTATCCTATTGTTTGGCTCGGTTTTAAGAAAATCCTAATATTATTTGATATTTCAATTTTTCCAATTTTAATTAATTTGGACTTATATTTGTATGATAAAATCATACAAATAGCCTCGAAGATATGAGGGTTTATGTCGTACTAAACGACTACCTCGGAGTCCTAAGACCGGTTAGGGCTTAATTTACATGACCTGATCATGCAAATGCCTAACGAAGAGTTGAGGATTTATGTTGCACTAGGCAAACTACGTCGAAGTCCTACGGCTTGGTTATTTAATTCTAGGAAAGTTTAGCTGATGTAGAGTTGTTTTGCTGACGAAGATGGTCGTGCTGCCTACCGTGCTCCAAGCTCCTTGTTGTTGTAGAGGTTTAGTTTTAGAAGTCATAAATCAGGAGATGAGAGAAGTGTTTTGGTTTAGAGAAAATCTTAAAATTCAAGTGTTTTTTTTTAATATTTTAATTAAAACAAATCTTAAAGTTGGTTAAACAGAACCGATTAAGATCCCACGGTTTCGTTATCCCGCCACCGTTATTTTCATCGAATTCACTTAGTCCAGATGAATTTGCTAAACTCAAATGAATGAGTTCCACACCTTCATTTAGACCGTGGGAAATCCCCTTAGCAACACGTGGGTTACATCATCTGAGGTATTCTCGATCATTCAATGAGACGTTTTAATTTAGTTGCAATTGAAGTTTTGTGTTCTGTTTGTGATTAAATTTTGAGTTGTTTTATATTTTGAAATGTTGTGGCAGTGATTTTTATCTTGTAATGACTTTTAATTTAGTTTTGGTTTCAGTTAAGGGACTATCCTAAAGGTTTTGGTTTTCATGCAACAGTTGTTTCTCATGCAAGAAAAGTAAAGTGCATTTGCAATAAAGTAAATTGCAATAAAATAAAAGCGTACCTGGAGGGTCTTCCCGTCATCCCAAGCTTCACTTAAAACACATGTTAGGGCATTTAAATATTTCAACAAGTACCTAGGTAAAGCTAAGGGAAAGATTTTGGTTGTCTATCAAAGTCCTGATATCCTATAGCTAGTCATCTCCTATGACGTCTAGGTTCTTGTATTTTGGTTTAAGGACGATTTTCTTCATCAAAGAACAATTAAGTTCAATTGTTCTTATAAACATCCTATCATATTGAGGAAGTGTTTAAGACGAGTCTTAAACATCTTTTCAATATTGCTAGAATTGTTCTAAGTCCAAATGGATTTAATTAATCAGGTGAAGTAATCATCCGAGGTTTAATTAGGATTTGTTCTTTTGCTCAGTGAACTAGGATGTTTGAATATCCTATGAATGAGGTGACACTTCACTAAATACTCCACTTAGGAGTTATGGTAACAAGAGCTTTTAAGGGCAAATCAAATTATTAAATATTTTAATGATTTGAACTTAAAGATTTAATTTTAATTTTGATTTAATTATAGAAAATTAGTTTAAGTTTGGAATAGTGTTCAAGTTGTTTTAGATTTATTTTGAATTCTTTACGTCTTAAGTGATGTTATATTTAATTCAATTTTATTTAATTTAATTTAATTTAATTTAATTTGGTTTAGTTTAATTTTAATTTCATTTTATTTTAATTTTAATTTAATTTTAATTTTTATTTTAATTTGATTTTATTTTAAATTTAATTTAATTTAATTTAATGTGTTTTAATTTAATTTAATTTAACTTGAATTTACTTTGATTTAATTGTGATTTAATTTAATTTTAATTTGATTTAATTTTTTTTTATTTTTAATGTTTTTGAAGATGATTTAATTTAATTGTTAAAGTATTAATTTAATTGAAATTTTGATTTAATTTAGTTTAAATGTTTAAATTTTAATTTAATTTAATGATTAAGTCTTTTAGTATTTTAAATCTTGAGTTTGGATTATTATTTTAATTGGGAATTAAATATTATTGAAGTGATTAATTTAGGGACTCTTAAATTAAAGAATAAATGTCTTCTTAATAATATCCCTATTTTAATAATTTCAATTTTTTTATTAATCTTCCTAATTTGATTAGCTAATTGATTAAGGTTTACTTTAAATAATCTTAAAAATGATTGATGGGTCTCTACCCTTTAATTATTTAAATTTCAATCATCCAAATCAGATTAGGATCAAATATTTTAATCTCTCATTTTATTAAGCCTAAACTTTTAATTAAGGGTTAAAATTTTAATTACCATTTTGTTTTTCAAGCTTAATAATTCCATAACTCACTAAATTGAGCTTAAATGAATTTGAAATTTTTATGTGACTTCACTCACATGT
Source organism: Papilionanthe hookeriana x Papilionanthe teres (assembly GCA_022702705.1). Classification (NCBI taxonomy): domain Eukaryota; kingdom Viridiplantae; phylum Streptophyta; class Magnoliopsida; order Asparagales; family Orchidaceae; genus Papilionanthe; species Papilionanthe hookeriana x Papilionanthe teres. Next base: position 63,655,718 of record CM040438.1, on the reverse strand, counting down.
CAATTAAGACATTAGAGGAGAAAATGTGATTTTTTGTATTTAATTTATTTATATAATTATTTTTTGTGGAAAATAGGGATTTTCAAGGAAAATTCAATGAGATGACCAAGCGAATTTTTCTGTTCTTAAGAAAATTATGGGGCATTTCTAATGACCAGAGGACCACTTAGACCAATTTTGGTGATTTTTGGAATTATATTTTATCTATTAGAATTATTTTGAGTTTTGGAGTATTAATTAATTTAAAAATGAAATAAAGGTTGAAAAATGAATTTTATATTTTTTTCTAAATCTCTCTGACCTCAAGGAGTTCAGAGAAACAAATTTTATATTTTTTTATTTTTCTTTGATTTATTAGAATTATTTTAGTGAAAAGGTTGGGAAATACATTTTTTAATATTAAAAAATTACATTAAGCCTTTAAAATTCAATATCTTACCCTAGGGACTTAAGAAAAATATTTGATTTATTCCTAAATGATTAGAATTCAAAATGTGACATTTTGGTGATTTTTATTATTTTAATAATTTTTATTATTTTTAATTATTAAAAATATTAAAATAATGATAAAAATCAACTTTTTTAGAAAATTACAATTTTAATTTTCCCAAGTTCCTCTGATATCAGAGAAGCTCCAAAACCATTTTTGTGAATTTTTGAAAGTATTTTGTGAGTTATGAATTTTTAAAGTTTGATTTTACCCATTTTTACTTAAGAGGCTTAATCAACCCATTTGGCGGGGTTAATCAAGTCCAATTGGTTTCAAATTTTTATGTGGTGTTCTCCTATCCCTAGAGGAGAGTGGAGAATTGTTTTTAAGTTAATTTGATGTGTGATTAACCCTAATTAATTAAAGTTCAATTTTGGGTATTTAGGCCAAATAGGGTTATTCCAAGTGAACTAACTCAAAACCTATTTTTCCTAGGGTCCTCTGGTCATAAGAAACGATACCAAATTTCCCTAGAATTTATTTCATAACATGCTAATTATTGGAATTAAAATACTCAAAACAGTAACTTGAACTTGAAAACTCAATAACTTCTCATAGGGATGGCCTCTAACCTTGGAAAATTCAAGGAATGTTCCCAAGTTCAAAGGCTTCAAAAGCCCTATGGTATCATGCTATGGTGAATTGTTTACATGCATGGAGAATTAAAATAGTCCAGAGATTAAATAAATCATTAAAAATAAAATACTTAATGAAATTACTTGATTTCTTTTTCACATTATTCTCCTCTGTTCACTGAGCAAGAGAGTATTTTTATTTTATTTTTATGATTTTTCTACACAAAGTTATGGATTTTTGAAGTTTTGGTAATTAAATAAATAGAAAAATGGCCTATTTATCTACTTATCCACACGGCGCCGCGTCAACCTCGGCAGCTCTGAAGGGGGTGCGCGTCGCGCTGTAATTGGGCGCCACCATCTGAGTCAGCCGTCCCGGGACCCGCCTTTCACATAACATGTTCTGGTCCGACGCGATCCGAGCCGTCCATCCGATACACGCGCGATCCAACTGCTCCTAGTCATCGTCGACGACTGGTGCGAACCCGTGACCGTAGACCTTCTAACCCTAATTTCTCACTCGATTCTCAACGGATTTTTGTGTTCTTATGCTCTATGGTTTCGTCTTGAAGATACGAACACATCCATACGGTAAACATGCACTGAAATTAACTCAAACTACATGCAGAATCTCTGTAGGCTCAGGAAGAAGAGTGAGTCCATACCTTTACTCGGAGAAGTGAAGCTTCTATCTGAGGGTTGTGTCACGTTCGATTGGGTCCAAGCAAGCTCCAGATGAAGTCCCTTGGCCTGGTGAATTACCTAGGTACAAAAGTGACCACAGCCGATCACAAAGCTTGGAGGCCGGAAGCAATGGCCGGCTCTGGTGAGGGGGCTTTTGCTGGGAAACTTCTCCTCTTGGTCTGGTGAAGGTGTAGAGTCAATCAATTTGAGGATTGACTCACTGTGATGAAGTGTCCTGGTTTTGGGCTTGGATTTCAACACTGAAATTGAGCCACAGAGAGGAAATAGCATGGGGATTTCAGTGGGGATCAAGTTCTCTATGTGTAGAGAATGGTCTAGGATGATTTTGGCATTGTTTCAGTAAGGTTTGGTTCAGTACCTCTCTTGGTCGAGAGAAGGGGTGTTTAAATAGGAGAGGATGGAGGGCCTCCCAGGGGGTTTAAGGGTTGGGATCAGCTGCTCTGGTGAGGAGAAGAACAGCTGCAATGGCCATTTGGAGTGAGGCAACTCAGCAAGGTGGAATTCTAAAATTTGGCTCCTCCCAAGGTCTCGGCCATGGTGTTTTCCGGCGATCCAGGCGGACGGCCGAGCAGGCATGGGTCACCCTCGTGTTCAGGTGGGTCGTGGCTGGAGGTTTGTGCGAGCAATCGAACTTTGCCATGTGTAAAGGGCATGGATTAAAATGGCATGGGGGAGAGGCCATTTTGGCTTAATTTGGTCCAAGCCATGATTTTGGGTTAGGTTCACCTCCCCATGGCTGATTTGGGCTGAGGGAGGATCATTTGCATCAGCTAGAAAGGGGTGGTGAAGTCCCTATCTAAAGTGATGTCGCTAATCTTGGTTTAGTGTGTAACATGGAAGGGGTTAAAAAGTTTAATGAAGGTTTAAGAAAGGGGCCCTCCTCTTGCTACTTTGGGTATGGTCACATGTCAAACATCTCATGGCTTCATATGGCTTGTACATGGCTTGTCTTTGGCTCACCTATGGCTTGGCAAGAGCTTGGTCAATTTCATTAAAAAGGATTTTGTGAATTTTGGCATTTTGATGGGGATTGTTATGAGGCTTGATTTGGAATTGTTTAATTGATAAATCAGGACTTTAGGAATGATTTTAAATTGAATGTGTTATGAGGGAAAGTGTCATGTGGGCTTTAGATTGATTTGGGCTTTTGAATTTGGTGAAAATGGGCTTTTAGGAAGGTTTAAAGGAGTGGGCCTTCATGTTTAGCAATGGGCTTTTAGATAAAAAAAATTTTGCAAAGGGCCATGCCAAATAAATGTTGAATCTAGTTTAAGGATGTGTCTTGAATGATTTCAAGCAAATTTGAGGTGGTTTGGAATTGAATTGGGTTGAATTTGGGTTCATTTGGTAAATGGGCCAATGTAGGTCAAATTGGGCTAATTTGGGCCAATGTTGGGCTAAGGTTGAAATTCTTGTAAAATTAATATTGGGAAATGTTTATTGGAGTGTTTCAAAGAGGTTTCAACTTTGGTTGGGTTTTGGTTTTGGGACTTGGGCTTATTTGGGTTAGGTTTGGGTTTAGGTCAAAATTGGGCTTTTTGGTTTTGGGTTGAATTTGAGTGAGGTTTGGGTCCAAATTTTGGGTAAATCATGTTAGTGTTTTGTTTGTGGGGATGTTAGGGAAGGTTTAGAAAGGGTTTAGGGTCAATTGGAGTTGAATTGGTTTGGTTTAGGCTAAGTTTGTGTCATGGGTCCAAATTGGGCTTTAAGGTCAAAAGTGAAATTGGATTCAAATGTCAATCAAATTGGATTTGGATTTGGTCTAGATTGATATTTTGGATATTAAATTGAAGCTTAGAATTGAATTGGACCAAAATTGGGGTCAATTGGGTAGATTTGGTTTGACATTGGGTTCACTTGGGTTAAGAATGGGCTAAATTGGGGGTTTTCGTAAAAGTGGGGTAAATTGACAAACTTGGCCCATGGTGTAGTTGGACAAAATGAAATTGGGAATATTTGGGATTGTTTGAAATTTTCTGGGAATTTTCTGAATTTTTGGATTTTTTGGCTAAGAGGGGCATTTTGGGTATTTGGAGGGTATTGGGGGGTATTTTTGGAATTTTGGTATTTTTGGCTTTGGATGATCAATTTCATTGGTGAGGAAATGTTCAAGGTTAATTTTGGGGAATTTTGGGTGATTTGGAAATTTTGGAGGATTTGGGCAATTTTAAGGGCTTTTGGTACGTTTGATAGGTGTAGGGTTCCCGGGGTCAAAAATTGAAATTTTGGAAGAATGAAGATTGATCAAATATGAGTGAAATAGAATCACTTTGATTGAGCCATGAAGCCATGTTAAGCCTATATTAGCCATGAGAGAACTCATTTGAGGCATTCACTATGTTGTTCCTAACCCTCTTAGCCAGGGGCTTAGGGGTTAAGGTCCATCCATATGAATTACCTACATGTGTCAAGGAGTCAAGCTGGGTATGGGTGTGGTTTTAGGATTTGGATTTTGTGTGTGAGAGTGTAGAGTATGAGTGTAGTGAGTGTGTAAGTCAACCCTCACCAGACCAAGCCACCCACGGTGGTCCTAAGGCCAAAGAGTCCTATAGGGAACTCATCCTTTAAACCTTCACTTTTGATCTCAACCCTCTAGGTGATTAGGGGTCTACAATCAAGCTTGTGGGGTTTGCAGGGAGACAAGAAGTGGTTTAAATTTCTAAAGGATGGGTCCCAATTCTAGTCTTCTAAGATAGTCAAAGGAAAAGCCTAAGGCTAGATCCTAAGCACTAAAGAGGGAAGAGAAAACCTCATAAAATGAGGTCAACATCAGTATGTACGATACATTTGATTCCAAGAAGATAGGGTCTAAATTTATCAAAGGCATATACTATCGCTAAAAGCTTTTTCTCAGTAGTAGTGTAACTTATTTGAGTTTCATTAAGAGTTTTGCTAGCGTAATATATAACTTTGAAAATTTTCTCATATTTTTGTCCCAATACAGCCCCAATTGCTTAATCACTTGCATCACACATTAATTCAAAAGGTTTACTCCAATCAGGTGCAACAATGACAGGTGCAGTGATTAATTGTTATTTTAAAATATTGAACGCATTCAGACAATCTTCATTAAATTCAAACTTAGCTTATTTTTCTAATAAATGACAAAGAGGTTTAGCAATCTTAGAAAAACCCATTATATATCTTCTATAAAATCCAGCATGACCTAGAAAACTTCTCACATCAGTAACAGTAGTAGGTGGTTGAAGTTCAACAATAATTTTCACTTTTGTCTGATCAACTTACATTCCATTTTGTGAAATTTTATGTCCAAGTACAATTCCTTCTGTGACCATAAATTGACATTTTTCCCAGTGTAGAGCCAAATTTGTTTCTTCACATCTTTTCAGAACTTTCATTTTATTTTCCAAGCAAGACTCAAAAGAAGTTCTAAATACTGAAAAATCATCCATAAATACTTCAATTCCTTTATCAATTAAATCACAGAATATTGACATCAAACATCTCTGAAAAGTTGCAGGTGTATTACATAAACCGAAAAGCATTCTTCTAAAAAGCAAATGTTCCATAAGGACTTATAAATATTGTTTTCTCTTGGTCCTCAGGAACAAAGGGTAATTGATGATAACCAAAATATCCATCAAAAAAATAGAAATATGAGTGTCCAGCTAATTTATCCAACATTTGATCCAAGAAAGGTAAAGGAAAATGATCCTTTCTAGTGGTGTTATTTAATTTTTGTTAATCAATGCAAATTCGCCATCCAGTAACTTGTCTTGCAGGATTTAATTCATTTTTATCATTAATAATAACAATTACTCCTCCTTTCTTCAGAACACAATGAATAGGACTTACTCATTGACTATCCGAAATAGGATAAATAATTCCAGCATCTAACCATTTCAAAATATCTTTTTTAACAACCTCTTTCATAATTGAGTTCAATCTTCTTTGACGTTCAATAGTGGGTTTACACTTTTCTTACATTAAAATCCTATGCATACAAATTGAAGGGGCTTATTCCTATTATATCTGTAATAGTCCAACCAAAAACTTTCTTATAGTTCTTCAGAACTCCTATTAATTTTTCTTCTTGATCTTTACTTAGTTCTGAAGATATAATCATAGGTAAAGTTAATGAATTTCCAAAAAATACATAATTTAAATATGCAGGTAACATTTTTAATTCCAGCTCAGGGGCTTTTTCAACTGAGGGTAAAATTATATCATTTTTAATTGTTTCTAAAATTTCCTAATTATCATGAATATAATGAGTTTCTTCAAATAAATTTTCTTCATTCACTTCTTCAATTTCTTCAGTTAATGACTCATTATATATTATAGATTCTTCATTTTTTTCTTCATAAATGACCTTACATTTTTTTTGATAATGATTTTCAATTATATAATCAAAAATATCCATCTGATAGCATTTTTCTTTTTCAGGATACCTCATTGATTTCAGAACAATAAATGTTATCTCTTGATCATTAACTCTCATTGTTAATTCTCCATTTTGCACATCAATCATATCACGTCCGGTAGCTAGAAAAGGTCTCCCTAAAATAATAGGTATTTCTTTATCTTCTTCCATATCCAGTACAATGAAATCCACAGGGAAGATAAATTTATCCACCTTAACAAGAACATCCTCTATAACTCCTTTAGGATAAGTGATAGATCGATCAGCTAACTGAAGGGTTACAGTGGTGGGAGAAATCTCTCCTAAATCTAACCTTCGAAAGATAGAAAATGGCATGAGATTAAAACTTGCTTGTAAATCACATAAGGCTTTTCCACAAATTTTTTCTCCAATAGCACATGGTATAGTGAAACTTCCAGGATCTTTAAGCTTATGAGGTAATTTCTTTTGAATTATTACACTACATTCTTGATTTAACGCAACAGTTTCATAAGCTTCAAATTTCCTTTTCTTGCTTAAAATATCTTTCATAAATTTTGCATAGCTTGGCATTTGTTCTAAAGCTTCAACAAAAGGAATGTTAATGGTAAGTTTCTTAAAAATCTCAAAGAACATAGAAAATTGATGGTCAAGCGTCTGCTGTTTTAGTCTTTGAGGAAAAGGTGGTGGTGGTCTTTCAACTTCCCCTTTAATAGGAATTACAGTTTGATCATTACTAGGAGAAAGAGTTTCTTTAGGTTTTTCTATCTCTTCAACTTCTCTCTCTTTTTCTATTTCATTATGAATCTTCTCTTTTAATTCCTTTGCACTTCTAAGTTGTACAGCTTTTGCTTGTTCATGGTCTTTTCTAGTTTCTTTAAGATTAATTTCGACATTGCTACGCAATCTTCCTTGAGGTCTATAATTAATAAATTTAGCAATTTGGCCCATATGATTCTCAATATTCGAATAGTAGTATTTTGACTTTGTAGCTGATTACCTAGTTGCAAGATCAATTCTTCTACAGATATCTTTTTATGTTGAGTGTTAAAATCAAGAGGATGAGTTGGTCTAAAGTTTGAATTTTCTTAATTGTTCCAATTCCCGGTTGGATTACCTTGATTATTACTCCATTATTCCAATTAAAATTTTGGTGATTTTTCCAACCTGGATTATAATAATTTGAATAAGGGTTATTAGTTTTACTAGCAATAGCTTGCAAAGTTCCCATTGTTTGAGAATCATCAGTATTTGTAGAATTATCATTACTTACATGTGATACGTTAATAGCAAAATTATTCAATTTCTTAGATATTGTAGCCACTCGAGAAGCTAAAATACAAAAAGCTTCATTATCTTGAATACTTGCCACTCTTTTAGGATTAACCCTTTCAGAAGGCCATTGAAAATTATTATTAGACATTTCTTCAATTAAAGTATAGGCTTCATCAAATGTCTTAGCCATTAAAGAACCACCAGTAGCAGCATCTATAATAGATCTAAGTGCTCCAATAAATTTGTTATAAATTTTTTGAATAATTAACCAATCTGGTAAAGCATGATGAGGACATTTTCTCAATAGTTCCTTAAATCTTTCTCATGCTTCATAAATTGTCTCTCCATTAAATTGCATAAATGAAGTAAAATCATTTCTTAATTTTGTAGTTTTAGAAGGAGGAAAATATTTAGTAAGGAATTTTTGTGTCATATATGCTCAAGTTTTAATAGAACCAGTTGCTAATGAGTTAAGCCACATCTTTGCTTTATCTTTTAAGGAAAAAAGGAAAGAGTCTAAGCCTAATAGCATCATCAGAAATATTATTATATTTGGAGGTAGCACAAAGTTCTAAGAAACTAGCAAGATGTAAGTTTGTATCCTCATTTGGTGTTCCTCCAAATTGATTATTTTGAATCATTTGAATAATAGAAGGTTTAAGCTCAAAAGAATTAGCATCAACAGCAGGCATTTGAATACTAATATGATGTTCATCAGCTGTAGGGTTTGCATAATCCCTTAATGGATTATAAACATTTTATTCATTAATTTCTATTGGATTTTGATTATTGTTATGTAAGTTAGCCATTTCCTGATATTTTTTAATTTGTTTTCCTTTTCTAATTCTTTTAACAGTTTTTTCTAATTCAGAATCAAAAGGTAATAATTCTTCAGATCCAGAACTACGCATAAAAATAAAATCTTTTTGGTATTTTTGTTTTTATATAATTTTTTTTTTATTATTTTTATATTTTCTTTGAAGAAATAAAAGTGTATACATATTTTAATTTGAAAAATCTAAAAATTGTCTTTCACTTTCTTCCTTACTTTTTTTCTTAATTTATTTTCTTCCTCGGCAACGGCGCCAAAAACTTGAACCGTGATTTTAATTATACTTAAAAATATAAGAATTCGAAACCACTACTAGAAGATATAAATCCCCAGCAATGGCACCAAAAACATGAATCGTGATTTTAAATATACTTAAAATTATAAGAATTTGACACCACTACTAGAAGATATAAATCCCCGGCAATAGCGTCAAAAACTTGAATTGCGGTAACGAAGCCACACGATATTACACTCTCTGTATATGTAAGAACATATGAATTTATATTTAAATAACTTCGTAAATTCTTGATTTCAAACGCAAGTATTAGTATCGTTTCAAGTAATACAGGCTCTATTGGAGTCCTAGTTATTTATCCCACAGGAAAGATTTAATTAAGATTAATTAAAGGAATTTAAGAGATTTTCAAAGTAAAAGTATTTATACTTCTTTTATTTCTTTTTAAAGATCAAATTTTAATTTTAATGAAATTTCTACTAAATGTAAGTAAGCAGCAATAAAGTAAAGGTTAATGTAAGAATAAATAAAACAAATTTCTCCTTTTCAACTAATCCAAGATTTTTCAGAATAATTATCATTCGTGGAGAACTTAGATTATGGTATTGTGCCAAATAGAAGCATTCTTATTCTTTACCTTTGCTTGATAGTATAAATAACATTGGCTAATCTATAGATCGGTTTAGGATGTATTATTATTAGAAAGGGTTAATCTAGGCTCACACTTCTAGATGTCCAAGGGTGGCTATGGTCGGCCCTACTAATGACTCATTCCCTTTCTATAAACCAAATTATTAGAATTTAGTCTGTCACTCTACAAACTAATGAATTCTACTCCCAATAAACAATAACTCCCGATTTATTTGCACTTCACCTTGAATAACCCGCTCATGGCCTTCGATTACCCAAGGATTCATGTGCTATCTACTCCTACTTACTCAATGCAAAATGAAAGACTTCAACAGCAACAACACTTATAAACACACACTTACTACTCAAGGAATTGAGTAGTAACACTCAAAATAACTAAAAAAAACTCACTAATTACTTAATAAGGTGGCTCCCTAAAATTATTTTTCAAGTGTGAGACAATTCTAGGGTTCTTGGGGGCCGTTTTTCTCTGTAGAATTGACTCATATTTATAGAGCTTCGAAAATGACTATGGGTTTCTTAAGGCACCTCTTCAAAATTCATCTAAATATAATGTAGCTTCTAGAAATTAATTGTGGCGCCTAAGCACTGGAGTCCGTGACCAAGTCTTTGCACCTCTTCTCTTTAGATCGCACCTCTTCGTGATTAAAATTGTTTTCCCGTGTCCATATGCATTGTATAAAATGTCCTATGTATTAGGAGTAACTTCCAGTCTTCTGGATGGTCTGATAACCGCTTAACACTGTCAAAATAAATGCCCAAAGTTGTAAAAAATCTTATCTGCTTTAGTATCGAACTGGTGCTTAGGCGCCGGATTATGGCGCCTAAGCGCCAGACCTATAATTTCAGCAACTTTGCTTTTAAGCTCTATTTTTGCTCCTTTTTTGCTCCTTTTTCCTTCTTAAACTCTTTTTTTATCACCTACATCCAAAAACATAAAATACCTTTCATTAAAGCATAATATCCTTATAAATTGAATCATAAATAAGGCATAAAAATAGGTTTTTAAGTGGATCTGTCAACTTCCATACCATGTTCAGATATTTTTATACCTAAGTATAATTCCTCCTGCAACCATAAATTGACATTTTCACCAATTTAGAACAAAATTTATTCTTTCACGAAGTTCCAAAAATTTATCTAAATTATTTAAACATATCCATAAACACTTTTATTCCATCATCAATCAGATCACTAAAAATAGACATCATATATCTTTAAATTGTTGCATGTGCATTACATAATCCAAAGGGTATTCTTTGAAAAGCAAATGTTCCGTATAAGCTAGTAAATGTAGTTTTTTCTTGATCCTCAAGATTAATAGGTATTTGTTGATAACCAATTTATCCATCCAAAATACAATAGTACTTGTGTCCAGCTAGTCTATCCAACATTTGATATAAAAAGGGTAGACAAAAGTGATCTTTCCTAGTGGCGTCATTTAATTTTCTATAACCAATATAAATTCCCCAACTAGTGACTTGTCTTATTTACATAATTTCATCTCTTTCATTCATGTCAACTGTCACTCCTCCTTTCTTAGGGACACAATAAATTGGACTTACCCAAGCACTATCCAAAATATGATAGATAATTCCAGCATCAAGCCATTTTAAAATTTCCTTTTTTACAACTTCTTCATCATTGGAATTAATCTCCTTTGAAGATCAACTCTAGGTTTATGTTGTTCATCTAAAAAAATTTTATGCATACAGATCGAAGAACTGATTCCTTTAATATCAGCTAATGTCCAACCAAAAGCGTTCTTGTATCTTTTTAATGTTTCCAATAATTTTTGTTCTTGATATTCATTTAAATTTGAAGATACAATGACTGGTAAAGTAGATAATTCTCCTAAAATACATATATTTTGAATGATTCGAAGGAATTTTCATTTCAAGTTCAAGAGGTTTTAAGACAGATAGAATTAAACTTTTATCATCTCTTTCTATAGTGTCAAACATTTCAAATCTTTTCTGAACATAATCTTGGTTTTCATTCTTCATCTAATCAAAATTATCTTCTATTTCATTATCATCCTCACATTTCCAATCTTGATATATATTTTCTTTTCAAGCATCTCTTTAAAATGATCATCTCTCAAATAATCAGAGATTTCCATTCTAATGAATTCATCTTCCTTTTCTGTTGAGGGATATTTCATAGATTTCAAATTATTAAATGTCACCACTTGATCAATAACTCTCATAGTTAATTCTCCTCTTTGAACATCAATCATAGCTCTTCCAACAACAAGGAATGGTCATCACAAAATAATGAGAATTTGTTTATCTTCCTCCATATCTAAGACAATAAAATCCACAGGAAAGATAAATTTGAGTACCTTAACTAATACATCTTCCACAAATCCTTTAGGAAAAGTGATAGAACGATCAGCTAACATAAGAGTTACAGAAGTAGGTGAATGTTCTCCTATTTCTAATCTTTTGAAAATTGATAAAGGCATTAAGTTAATATTAGCTCCTAAATCACATAAGGCTCTTCCGAAAACTTTTTCACCTATAGCACAAGGAATAGTGAAACTATTAGGATCATTATGTTTTTCGGGAAGCTTTTTCTAAATAATTCCACTACATTCTCCACTAAGTGCAACAGTCTCGTGATCTATGAACTTCCACTTCTTTTTAAGAATATCCTTCATAAACTTCGCATAATCAGGCATTTTTCTAAGGCTTCAACAAAAGAATATTTACGATTAATTTCTTAAGGATCTCTAAAAATTTTATAAATCGGTTATCCCTAGTTTGTTTTTTTAATGTTTAAGAAAATGAAGGTGGTGGTTTCCTACAGTAATTTTCATTGGTTCAAGTGGATATTCTAAGTCTGGATAAATTTTGTTATTCCCTTCTTTGATTTCCACCTTCTCTTTCTCCGTTTCAATTTCTTTTTGCACTCTCATTTCTAATTATTTTTCACTTCTTAATTGTGTAGCCTTTATTTGCTCTTGATTTTGATCTTTTGGATTAATATCGACATTACTAGGAAGAGTTCCTAAAGGTCTATTACTAAACATAGTGAAAATATGTCCTAATTGATTTTCAATATTTTTAATTGTGAGTTTGTAATTGATTACCTTGAGTTTGTAAGTGATTACCCATATTTAAGATTAATTCTTCCATCAACAATTTCTTTTCCATAAATTTTAGGTTACTATTAAAACCTGGATGGTAAGAAAGTCAATAGTTTATGTTTCCCTGGTTCTTTAAATTTCCTACTGGGTTCACTGGATTGTTCCCCCATTGAGGGTTAACAACAGCATTGTTGTTATTATTCTAATTTAAGTTTAGGTGATTCTTCCAACTGTGATTATAATAATTTAAATAAGGATTATTGGGTGTATTGTTTATAGCATTCAAGGTCTCATAGGATGTTTGAGATTCTATTATCTGTCCTAATGAATTTTCCTCTAGCACTGGGGGTGTTTGAGAATATTCATTTTGTATTGATTTATTTTCTTTGAATGAGCAGTAATTTGAGAGGCTATCATAGTTATAGCATCAGAATCATGAATACTAGCTACTCTCTTAGGATTTACCAGTTCAGAGGGAAATTGAAAATTATTAATAGCCATCTCTTCTATTAAAGAGTATGCTTCATCAAAAGTTTTGACATTAATGATCCACCAGCAGCAGCATCAATAATTGATCTAAGTGATCCTACTTATCCATTATAGAATGTTTGAATTATTATCCAACCTAGTAAAGCATGATGTGGACATTTCCTGAGGAGATCTTTAAATCTTTCCCAAGTTTCATAAATAGATTCCCCCTCAAACTGACCAAAGGATGTAATATCATTTCTAATCTTAGAAATTTTTTATGGGGGAAAATATTTTGATAAAAATTATTGTGAAAGTTCTCCGCAAGTTCTGATAGATCAAGTTGATAATAAATTTAGCCATGCTTTAGTTTTATCACTTAATAAAAAAGGAAAAGTCTAAGTTTTACAGCATCATTTGACACTCTGTAATATTTAAATGTAGCACACAATTCCAGAAAAACTAGCAAGATGCAAGTTAGGATCTTCATTAGGTGTTTCTCCAAATTGATTATTTTGTACAATTTGGATTATAGCAGGTTTAAGCTCAAATGAATTAGCAACAACATCAGGATTTTGAATAGTTAAGTGAATTTAATTTGTTGTTGAGTTAGCATAATCTCTTAAAGTTCTTGATATATGTCCATTTTGATTATTTTGATTGTTCGCCATTTTGTGAGGATTTTCATATTTTTTTTGTTGTATTCAAATTTTTCTAACAGTACGCTATAATTCTGAATCGTAAGGCACTAAACCTATAAATCATATACTAGCATGTAAAATCACACTAAACACACTAAAAAGTAAGCAGGCACACACATTTGCAAATTAAAAAGTAAAGGTTTTCAAATACTACAAATTTGACAGTTATCGTTTTTTACTTCCCTAGCAACGGCACCAAAATTTTTTCGGGCAGCAACAATTGTACATTTTCAAAAGTGAGTTTCAATTCAGTTTCACCGTAAGATTAATTTAATAATAAAGCATCCACTCATATCAGAAGTATACATATCATTCAATTAATACAGGGCACTAGTGGAGTCCTGGTTATTGATCCCATGAGGAAGTTTGGAACAATTGAAAGTGTAGTTTAGGCAATGAAATCTAATACTCAATTCACAATGCAAGTTCAGGAAATATTTAAGTTGCTAATGTAATGATTGCTAAAAGCTAAGTTAGCTAAAATTACTTTCTAAATTAAATAACACTGACTAAGTTTTGTATTGATTGGTTTAAATATGAAAAAGCATTTTTCCCCTTACAATGATATTAAGATGAGTGAATGATATAGATTGAATATGTTTTGCATTGTGCAAAATAGGAGCATTTATCTTATTTACCCCCTTCAAAGTAACCCCTCTTTAGAGTTATGTAAAGAACTTTGGCAAATCATAGGCTTAATCCCTAAATCCATGGTTAGGTCGGGATGATACTAACGCAACCACTGCCCTTCACCTGAAGCATAATCCTAGCTTTAGTTACCAAACACTAAGACTAAATAGGAGATTTCAACCTGTCACCCTAAAATCTATAATATGACGCCCATCAAACAAATTGCCCTAATTATTTGCACTCAACCCCCATGAACTACGTAACTCATTTGTGGATATTGAATGAATTCTCCACTTTTTTTATAGAACACGTAGTCCTTTTGGATTGAATGTTTCACAATAAGTTTTAACAATTCAATTGGCCAGATCAAAAAGTAAATGAAGTACAAAGTGAAAAATCATCACAATTTCTTAATATTTAAATGGCACATCAAATCTACATCACTACTTCACCACATCACATTACAAGGAGAAAGACAAAGAAAACTACTCAAAATTCATGAGGAAGATATAACAAAAAATATATTTTATATATGAAAGTAAAGTCATGCAAATCACAAAAAGTAACTACAACTTATCTCAATTTCTTCCTCAAGCAAATCCCTTAAAGTTCCTTTGAATTCTTTTCTCTCTTCACAATAGCACTCAATTCCCTCTTTATATAGTAAGGAAGAAGCAAAATCTCACTTTCCTCCTTCTCCCACACTCACTAGAGAAGAATCCCTTAGAAAACAAGACTTCTACACACTATACTCACTTCTACACTAACTCTCCAAAACCCTAAAACACTTTTCTTTCTCCCAAAAGACTCTTCTTCCCCACCCCCCTTCTCTTCTTCAACAGGGCGTCCATAACTTTCTAAAATAAGTTAGAAATAAATTCCTCAAGAGTTTCCTCAAGCAACCCTTCAAAAATCATCCAAATGCATTGACTTTGATCTCCACCGACTTTGGGTGCTATCAGCGCTAAATAGGGCGCCATCAGCGCCCTATTACCGAATTAATTACAATGCTCTCTATATTTGGGTGTCGGCGGTGGCCATTCTGGCGCCATCGGTGCTAGTAGGTTGAATTCTTTATTTTGCCTCTTTTTGCTCCAAATTTGTACCATTTTACTTTCTTTCACTCCGAACACCTAAAATCATCATACCTGCAGCAAAATATGAAAAATACCTTCTTTTAAAGTGCAATATCACAAAAAATGAGTACAATTTATATATATAAAAACTAACATATTTTTGATGCATCAAATAAAGATGAAAATGACAATGCCACATTCCAACTACAAGAAACACTAATTTACATAGAATTGGAACCTTCAGACCCAGAGATAAAAGAGTCAGACAGTAAACTAGAAGAAATAGTTGAAGTTAATTTGTGAAGTGGAAAAGTTCTGCCTCCCAGTATAGCTCCCCAAGAAAAAGAAAAATAAATTGTTACATCGGAAAATATCATTCCTCTGATACACCCACAACTGTCTAAAGGAAAAGAGGACAGTCCTCCTAACAAAGTGGATTATAATGTATTAGCCCATCTGATAAATTACCAGCAAAATTGAGTATTTTTGACTCCCTTGTGATTTCTAAACATTTTTTTAGCTTAATTTGCTAGTATTACCCAGAATGAAGCTTATTCATTAGAAAAATAGACAAAGATAACCTTTTCTGACAATGACTTGTTACTTGGAACGACTAAACATAATCATCTGTTATATATCACAGTAAATTTAAATGACACAACGCTTTCAAGGGTGCTTATTGATCTAGGTGCCTCGTAACATAATGAATTTAAGGTCTCTTGCATATTTGGATATTGATGCATCCCAACTATCAAGAGATACAATGATTTTACAAGGATTTAACCAACAAGGAGAACGAGCCCTTAGGTCAATAACATTACTCCTAAAAATGAACGATTTGGTAACAACAGCAAAATTTTATTTCATCGATTTCGATACCTCTTTTAATGCTTTACTTAGTAGACCATGGCTTCATGATCATAAAATGATTCCTTTATTAATGCATCAATGTATAAAATATTTACAAAAGGGGGAAGAATATTGTATCATATGAGATCTGCAGCTATTTTCAGTCCATGAAATTGGGGTCATTAAGACGCTGCATATTATGCTCCAAAAAACAAACAGTATTCTCCAGAGAAGTAGTGGTGAATACAAAAGAAAAAGACAAAGAAAAGAAAATAAATAAAAAACTGTTCTTCTTCCACACAGACGAAGGGTGAAAATTCTCATCAGAATCACACCCGAGGTCGAGGCCGGGGACGAGGATAAGGGAAAGAAAACCCAATTGTCAAAATGAAGAAATCATTGAAGTTCAAAATTTATGAAGATGCAAAAGAAGAAACAACATCAGTAGTTCAAAAAGATCCTCAATTCAAAATACCTCTTTAAGAAGAAGACAAAGAAAACAGTTTGAATCTATTTATGATAAAATTAATCATTATATACATGGTATGACCTTAACTCCAATCTCTTCTTCTAAGATTGAGGATTTAGTGGTCAAAGAAGCATATGGTGATGAAAAAAAGCTAATTAAGTTTAGACTTGACTCTACTTCTTCTAGTATTGAAACCAATGTAAAATTAGAAGATGAAAATTTTGCAAAATTGATGAAGATCCCTTTTTCAGTTGTATTCTTTAGGTACAAAAATTTATTCAAAATAGTTTAATGCTAAAACAACTATCTTTAAAACAACCACACATTATTGAAAAAATGTGGGATAATTATAATATACAAAACTCTAGCTCTAAAGAGGGTATTGGATTTGGCACTCTAGAACATGTAGATGATATGGAATTTTGCCTAGTCATCGCCAAAGAAAGTAATTCTGAACAAACATCTGACCTTCCAATAGAAGGTGCTCCTCCAGAATTGGAAAATTAAATTAAATCGATGGTTCATGAATTAAAAGAAATAAATTTAGGGAGTAATGAAAACCCAAAACCAACTTTCATTAGTTCATTCCTTAATGACAAGGAAGCAAAAGAAATAATTCAACCGTTGGAAAAATACATTGACTGCTTTGCTTGGACTTTTGACGAAATTCCTAGGTTAGCTCTAGAAGTCATAGTCCATAAACTTGGGATAAATCAAATTGAAATCCTTTTTAAACACACTACAAGAAGGATGTGTGTCAAAATAGAACAACAAGTCATTATTGAAGTTAAGAAATTGATTGAGGCTGGCATTATACGAGAAGAAAATTATCCTACATGGCTAGCTAATGTAGTTTCAGGTAAAAAGAAAAATGGCCAAATCGGAGTCTATGTAGAATTTCGAGAATTAAACAAAGCCTATCCGAAGGACGAATATCCTTTACCAATTCCAGAATTAATAGTTGACATAACATCTACACATGCAATATTTTTTTTTATGGATGGATCATCAGGATATAATCAATTAAAGATGTTTCAAGAAGATGAATCAAATACGGCCTTCAGGACACGCATAAGGATATACTGTTACATGTATATGCCACTTGGTTTGACGAACGCTGGTGCAACTTACCAAAGAGCCATGACATGGATTTTTGACGAACTCATACACATTCAAGTCGAATGTTAAGTGGATGATTTGGTTGTCAACAATAGATGAAAAAACGATCATGTGTATGATTTGAGAATATTCTTCAAATGATTACGTCAATATAATCTTAAAATGAATCTCTTTTAATGCGCTTTTGGTGTCACTTTGGGGAAATTTTTAGTATTTCTTGTTCGACGTCGTGGGATTGAAATTGATCTCCTTAAAAGCGAAGCCATCCTAAGTATGCATCCATCTAAAAATCTAACTTAATTACTATCCTTTCAAGGAAAACTAGCATATATACGATGTTTTATTTATAATTTGTCAAGTATGTGTTAACCTCTCAGTGCCCTAACCAGAAAAGATACCAAATTCGTGTGGGATGAAAAATACCAACACGCCTTTGAAAAAATCAAACAATATTTAAAAACGCCTCATATCTTAGCATCCCCTGTGTTTGGATGACCTCTAATTTTTTACACTGCGACATTGGAAAAATCCCTTAGGGGATTACTAGCTCAAGTAAATGACGAGGGAAAAGAAAATGCATTATATTATTTAATCCACTATTTGGTTCCAACTGAAATAAAATATCCAGCAATTGAAGAATATTGCTTAGATTTGATTTTTGCAATTCAAAAGTTAAGGCACTATATGCTTTCTCATAAAGTAACTCTTACTTCAAGAGTAAATCCATTACAATAACTGATGACATGGCTGACACTTTCCAGAAGACTAGCAAGATGGGCAATGATACTGCTCCAATTCAACATAACATTTGTGCCACTACGTGTTGTTAAAGGATAAACCTTGGCAAATTTCTTAGCAGCACATCTAATTCCAACTTGATCACCTCTTAATGATGATTTACCTGATGAACAGATATTAGAAATAAAAGATTCAAACATACAATGATGGGAATTATACTTTGGTGGAGAGTCATCTGCTAGAAAAGACAAAGATAAACAAGCAATCATACCAGGCAAAGGGGGTAGGAATAATTTTCATTACTCCAGATAAAGCAATGGTGTTGTTTTCCTATCTTTTAACTAAACCATGCACAAATACTGAAGCTGAATACGAAGCGCTCATAACCAGTCTAGAATTGACAATACTAATGAAAATAAAAAATAACGACATTTATGGAGACTCTCAGTTGGTCATTAATCAAATTGCGGTAAAATACAAGACTTTGAAACCTTGACTAGAACAATACTCCTGTTACACTCTAAAACTACTGACAGGGTGGATGTGTAACTATATAAGTGGTAACAAGTGTAAAGATAATATTCAATAATAGACCATGAAGCTACAGAAATGGACTTTGGATTTTGAGCCTTCTCAAGAGCCCCCAATTGTTCCAGTGTGGTTCAACCTTCCTAATCTGAAACTACCTTATATTCATCATCAATTTCTATATGATATTGCTGACTCCATGGGAAGACCCCTTAAATTAAACATGCCTTCAGCTAATGTATCTAGGATATCTAAAGCTAGATTTCTGGTGGAAAGAGACATAACTCAGCCATATATTGATGGTGTATGGTTGGGGACTACTAACAATGGCTATTGGCAGCCAATTGTTTTAGAATATCAACCCTTGTATTGTAAGCATTGTCATATCTTTGGGCATACAGTGGAACAGTGCCATAGGGTTCACCCTGAACTTAGACCTTTTAAAGTTGCTTAAAAAGAACCCTTGGATAAGAACCATAATCCTGCTAGCAATCAACAAACTGAATATGTTCAACCACCCCCTCAGATATCTCCTCCCAACCAACAGGCTGATTTCTCAGATAGAGGAAATCTTATTTCTCCTAACATTATTGGAAGGTTAGATGATGGAAATATGGGTAGAGGTGTTCAACAAACTCATTTTCCAGTAATTGAAGAAAAGCTTATTAATTCTGAGGTGAACCACTCAAAGAAAATCTCAGCTGAGGACAGTGACAAACTGAGTTCTGATACTGAAATAGAGAGGATTTAAGTCCCAGTAATTGGCCTTCTACTCAGATTATTAGCCCACAAAACAATGTGCCTCAACCTTATCCCAATATCCTCCCAGATTCAACAGGTGATAAAGATGATGAGGTTAGAGATCTTACTGTGACATATGCTTCTAATCAAGCAATATTTGATCAAAAGTCCAATGAAATGGAAGAGGTTTGGACTGTTCAGAAAAGCAGGAAAAAGAGAAAAGATGCAATGGAGCTGAAATATCTCTCACAAAACAATATTATTGAAGTTATGGATCCTAACACTTCTAAGGCCCATCCCCCTAGGTTGACTAGGGCAGGTAAGGCTACCCATCATGATTAATTTACTGTGTTGGAATGTTAGGGGTGTGGCAAGTCCTAGCACCTTTAGCAGAATTAAGAATATTAACAGGACTTATAAGCCTTGGATCATTGCCTTATTGGAGCCAATGGTCCACAGCAACATACATAAGTATGACAAGAAGTTCCAGGGTTTCAATTTCTATGCTAATTGAAATAACAAAATTTGGTTGTTTAGTAGGAAAGAGCTAACCTGTCAGGTTCTTATTGATGATTCTCAATTTGTCCATGTGCACGTCAAGATTGCTTAATTTTCTGGGCTGGCCACTTTCATTTATGCTAGATGCTCTTCTCAAAATAGAACATTACTTTGGGATAATCTCATCAATATTAGTGGTTTTGTTCAGGAGAATTGGATAGTTGGAGGTGATTTTAATAGTATTTCTAACCCCAGTGAAAAGTTGGGGGGAAGAACTCCAAATTTACAAAACATGATGCAATTCTCCTCCAAAATAAATAGTGCTGGATTGTTTGACTTGGGTTTCTATGGAACTCCTTTCACTTGGCAAAGAGGCAAAATTATGGAGAGATTAGACATATTCCTAGTTAATAGCAGCTGGATGAACACCTTCCCTATCACTAATGTTCATCATTTACATAAGACAACTTCTGATCATTCTCCTCTCCTTATTAAGATCTCATTTTACCAACAAGATGGTTTTCAAACTTTCGCATTCCAAAATTTCTGGGCAAAACATCCAAACTTTTTAAATGAAGTGGAAAAGGGGTGGAATACCCTTAATGTTACTGCAGCTAACCCTCTGATTAAGCTTTGGAGACTACAAAAACAGCTGTCTAGACATTTAAAGACATGGAAAAAAGTTGTATTTGGTAATGTATTTAACAACGTGAGGCAAGCTGAAACAAGGATAACTCAATTGGAGGCTGAACAGGCACTGGGGATGGATAATCATGTTGATCTCATGGAAGCTTAGGAACAGTATCTTCAAGCATTAACTATAGAAGAAGAATTCCTCCAACAAAAGGCTGCTATCAATAAACATCTTTTTGGAGACAGAAATACAAATTTTTTTCATGCAGTGATTAAATACAGAAGAAAATTAAATGATATAACTAATATTAAAGAACAGGATGGAAAGTGTTTATCTAATCCTATCCAAATTAAAGAAAGTGTTGTTCAATTCTTTATGGAGGATTTTTTTGTGGAGGAACTGTTGTGTTTATGGAGGAACTGTTTAGTGATCAACTGAACACTGTTCAAAAACTGCAGTTGCTTAATTTACCAGATGAAGCTGAGATACTGCAGGCTTTAAAATCCATTGATGGGAACAAGGCTGCTAGACCTGATGGATTCACATCTGTTTTATACATATCTTCTTGGGAAATAGTTGGGAAGGATGTTGTTGAAGTTGTACAAGCCCTTTTCACTGGAACTGAGCTGCCTAACTATTTTGCTGCTACAAGTATAGCTTTAATTGCAAAAGATAAGAAGAAAACTTCTTGGTATGATTTCAGGCCCATAAGTCTTATAAATACTCTGAATAAGATAATCAGCAACATCATTGTGAGTAGGTTACAGCCTGTCTTACATCTTCTAGTTAGTGTCAATCAGTCTGCCTTCATTCAAAATAGAAATATTACTGACAATGTACTCCTTGCTCAAGAATTGTTGTTGGAGATTGATATACCTTGTAGAGGACAAAATTTAATTTTCAAACTGGATCTAAAGAAAGCTTATGATACACTTAGCTGGAATTTTATCAATCTGATGCTTAAAGCTAGAGGTTTCAGTCCAGCATTCTGTCAGCTTATTCAAAGATGGCTTTCAAATACTTCATACAGTATCCTTATTAATGGTACCAGTCATGGGTTCTTCCCTGCTGGAAGGGTTCTTCAGGAAGGAGATCCTTTATCTCCCACAATTTTCATACTTGCTTTTGACTATTTCTCAAGGCTCTTAAACCAGGCTCATAGTAACTTTCCTTATCTTTGTTATCATCATAGCTCTAAACCTATTATAAGCCATCTAGCTTATACTGATGATGTGATCATTTTCACCAATGAGAGTAAGCAGGCAATCAAAAAAACTTTGGAGATCATTCATCATCTTCATCAGGTGTCTGGTTTGGAGTGAAACAATCAGAAGTGCCAGTTGTTGGCAGGCAAGCATTTTAAAAATCATCAATGGCTCAAAAATACATCTGGTTTCTCTCTTATAGATCTACCTTTGAAATATTCAGGGATTCAAGTGTTAAAAGGGAGGAAAAAACAAACACAAAATGATGAAGTGGTTAATAAGGTATCTTCTCAACTTAATTGTTGGACCAATAGTTTTCTCTCTAATGAGGGAAGGGTCACTCTTTTAAAAAGCATCCTCACTACTTTTCCTTTGTTTACTATGCAAATGATCAAAATGAGAAGAGCATACAAAGAATGTTGGAAACTACCTTTAATAAATTTTTGTGGGAAGGTCAACACAAACAAATGCATTGGGCTACATGGAACAAACTATGTAAACCCATTCATTGTGGTGGCCTGGGTTTTAAAAGTTTTCAACATATAAGTCAGATTTTCCAATGCAAGCAGTGGATAAAATTCAGAAAGCAGGATACACTTTGGGCTCAATTCCTAACTGCCAAATACTGTATAAACCTTCACCCTAATTTGGTTATGTTTAAGCCTGGGGATTCTAAACAATGGAAAGGTTTACTTAATATTAGGAAAATGGCCAATAAGTTTTTCTTGTTGGGAAGTTGGAGATGGCTCCTTAAATTTCTGGTTGGATAATTGGTTACCGGATGAACCTTTAATTCCCCTTTCTAATACTATAGTAAATTACAATCATACAGTAGCTGATTTCTGGACTAATAACCAGTGGGATGAGGAAAAGCTTAAAGTAATTGTGGACAACTCAACTATACAGACTATCACATCTATCCAGATTGATCAGACGGAATCTGATGAGCTCATTATTAAGAAACCTCCCTCTCAATCATTCGACTCTTTTATTTACCAATCTCTGCACAATTGGACCCATAATAATTGGGGAAGACAAATCTGGAATGCTAATCTGACACAATCTATATCATTCTTCAGCTGGAGATTGTTCCATAAGTTCCTACCTACAGATGATATACTTAAATTACAGGGTCTTAGAATAGCTTCCAGATGTTGGTTATGTTATTCACAGGAGGAATCTGCTGCACATCTATTTATTCACTATCCTGTGACTAGGGAGATCTGGTTCAGGGTGATGAACCATTTTCATATTATAAATCACTTCAGAGGTTGGAATTCAGTGGAAGATTGCTGGGATGATTGGCAAGATCATAAATTATCTTTATGTCCACTAATTATTTGCTAGTTTGTTTGGATGGCTAGGAACCATAACAAATATGGTGATCTTAGATGTTCTCCTAATCAGAGTTTTGTCAATTGCTGCACTTATTTTCATAGGTATAGCCTTAATCAACTGCAGAAGATCAGAACCAAGACCAAGGTAAAGACATTTTATTGGCTTCTTCCTCCTTCACCTTGGGTTAAAATTAATATTGATGGGAGTTACACTCCTCAATCTTATGGAATCAGAGGGTGTGCAGAAACTACAAAGGTTTGTTACTGTGGGGTTTTCAGTCTACTATTATTTCTAACTCTCCACTTGAATCTGAGATGATTGTTGCTATCTGGGCTTTAAAAACTGCCAAAGCCATTAGGTATTCTTATCTCTGGATGGAATTCGATTCTCTTCAACTGATTAATATCATGACAGGTTATGTAGTTGTTCCTTTGAAGCTGATATACCTTTACAGAAGTTTACTTTCCCTTATCAAGGATACTACCATCTACTAGAGTCATTTGCATATGGAGGGAAATGAGCCAGCCAACTGGCTGGCAAAAATGACTGCTACCTCTGAAAGCTTTAAAGTTTTCAAATTTCCTTTTGAGCATTTAAAGCATTTACTTTTTGGGGATTTACATTCACTCCCTTAAATCAGATGTATTTAAAACTCTCCTTTTTTCAATGCATCCTTATTTTGATTTAAAAAAAATATTCAATAATAGAAAAGTTACCTCTTATCAACGCAAGTAGACGTATCATTCAAGTAATACAGGGCTCTAATGGAGTCCTAGATATCGATCCCATGAAGAAGTTAGAGATTATGAACTAATTACAGCAGTTGAAATTACTATTTAGTAAACGTAAATAAAGAACAATTATACTAAATTCAACTACTAATTTTTGAATGGGAAATTGTAATATAGAAAAGTATCTCTCCCCTTGTTAAGAGAATTAAGTGAATGGATAATTAAATTAGTTAGAATTATATTGTACCAAATGGGAGCATTTCTATTCTTTACCCTTTGGTCCATGCATAAAGAACATTGACTAATCTTATGCTTGGTTACTGAATCTGCGGCTAGGTTGGGAGGATTTTGGCTCTCACTTTGGAGCTCTCACATTCCCATCGACTGAGTGCTAACATCTACACTTCAGCACCCAAACGATAGGACCGATTTGAAGATTTTAGTCTGTCACTCTAAAATATCCAATTCTACGCCTGATAAATAATATTTCTCTATTTATTTGCATCCTCCTTTCAAGGACTTTGATCTCCCTGAATCTTGGATGTAATCTTTACTTTAGTTGTGAAATCAACATATTTTAACAGTTCAATTGGCCAAATTGAAAATAAATTAAGATTTAAGTAAAAAGATTATCACAATTTTTATTGAATATTTTAGGCACAACAAATTCAATTTTCCATTTCACAAAATCTCAAAAACAAGGAGAAAGACAGAGAAGACTACTCAGAATGCATAGGAAGAATAACACAAAACTTGGATTTCATATAAAATCAAAGTTATAAAATAATAAACACAACTTATCTCGAATTTTCTCCCCAAGCAGACTCCTTGAAGTTCCTCTGACTCTTCCTTCTTGTACAACACACTCAATGAAACTCACTATTATACTCTCTAAAACACACTTACACACACTAATGACACTTTAGAGACACTAAAGACACTAAATAGACACTCAAAAAGGACACACTTTCGGCCTAAATTTGTCTCTTTTTAAAGAGGGAGAAATATTTTCAAATGTTACTTAAGCAACTCTTCAAATAGCGTCCAGTTTCAATGAATCTTGCTTGAACCGACCTTCTCGCCGTCGGCGGGCTAGTTGGCCCAGTCGGCGGGCTTCTAGAACATAGGCCAACTGCTCAGGCTCACTGTCGGAGGGCTCGATCTCACCGTTGGTGGGCTCGTTTATAATATATTTGCATGCACTCGGGAAAAACACGCTGTCGGCGGCCTATTCCTCACCATCGGCGGCCAAGTTCATCTTTTGTCTCTTTTGGTCCTTTTTGTTCCAAATTCGCTCATTTTCTCATCTTTTTGCTCCATTATCTAGAATTCTTCATACCTGCAATAAAATATAGAAAATACCTTTCTTTAAAGTACAATATCATCAAAATCAATGTAAAATCGATATGAATTTCTCAATACATTTTTCTTTGGTCAAAATCCCCCAAACTTAACTATTACTTGTCCTCAAGTAATCTTGATACTACATAAAAGTAATGATTATTTGCAGTAAAGCTTTAATTCAGAAGTACTATAAATTTGATTTTAAAAAATATTATAGTAAAGTTTATTAGAAAGATTTTTAGATAATTAAATTAATTCTATAGATGTAAGGTTATTTAGTCATCAAGTTTAAGAATTCTAGTCTTCTATTCATTTCAAGAATGACTATATGTTGCAATATTAAATTACTTAGGATATTCAGATGATAGGAAATTCATGAAAACACTGCTTATTAAAAATAATAATCAATATATATAAGTTTAGAAATGTAACTGAGTTTACCCTTTAGGTTGACTCAAATGAAGCAAATTTTTGATAGGCATCTCCTCAAGCTTCTCCTCACTTAATTTTTTTCTTTTTATTTGGATTACATTTCAATCCTACATATATATATGTATTTCTTTTTTCTTTTCATGGATTTTTTTTTTCAATCCTTATTTTTTCTTCTTTTTCAAGTGAGGATTACTGAATCTGGATAATCTGTTGATAATTTTGAACTTCACTTTCCTCTTCCTAAATTTGAAGCCTGAAATATTTCCTTACTTTATATGTATTTCATAGTTTTTACATCATTGAGTTTCAATCTTTTCTTTCTCAACTAAATACTTAAGAATTTAATATTTTAAAATATAGTTTTCCTTACTTTAAATAGTTAACTATATTCTTATTCTTTTATTCCAAATATCTTAATCTACAAAATTAGTTTAATAAAAAAAAATATTTCTTTTAACCTTCTATAATAGTTAAATAAATTAATTCTAGTTTACTGAATTAAATTCACTACAGAAAATCATTTTTATAATAATTTTTGAAAATATTTAATTGAGAACATTTAATAGTTAAATTTGTTTTTTTCCCTCCCCCAAACTTAAATTTTTCTATCTAATCATATAGGTGGAAAGAGAAAAAAAAACTGTAAATTTAAATCATACCTTCGTGCTTTAGGTATTTCTTTTTGAAGTTTTGCATGTTCCTCTCATCACTTTAACCTGTACTATTAATAACTTTATACACACATATATCATTAGAGAATTTGTTGGGTAAGGAAATTTTGAAATAAGTACAAAATACTAACACAATTTCATACTACATTTAATTACTTTACCTATTAAAGTACTAAGCACAATTATCACATCATCCACATATATTATACTAATTCACTTTCAGAGTTGCAATCACAGTCTGAAATATAAAATTTTAAAATTGCACAAATTTAACTTACATAATACAGTTTAAATGAATTACACAACATAATATTTAAAATACATAAACGAAACAACAATACTAAATTAAAGAAAACAAACAAACACATAACATTAGTATCTAAACACAGAATCTAATCTTGAGCATCAAAACCCCAATCTTTATCCTCATCTCCTTGTTCAGCAGGTGGATTAGGCTGGTAGTGAGTATAACGAGGGCACTCAGGAAATATAACATCAAGCTCCCCTCTCCTATAGCGATTCTTAGCATCATAGTAAGCTATCTCAAACTTAAAATGCCTCTAGAGATATTCACTATCATAATCGTGCCTCCACTCTAATCCTTCAATCCTTTGATCTATTTGCTCGAACTTTTTATCAATTTTCTTAAAACTTTTCCACTACAGAGTCAGTTCATTCATCAAGTCATAAAGTGTAGGAGAACTATAGGTAGGAGGATCATAACTAGTAGAGGGAATATCCCTACTAGTTGAAGGTGCAGAGCTCCTAGTCCCATATCTTCATCCTTCATGGGATTCATAAGTCTTTATATTAGCCTTTGTAATGGGTTTCATAGGTTCAACCCATTCCTCATCATCTCCATATAACTAGCAGAGTGCATAAATCAGACCAGGATGTCCCAGTCATCCTCCTGTTTCACTTCTTACAATGGCTAATAAGTTTTCATAAATAATCTTTCCCACATTTATTCTTCTGTTCTTCTAAATACAAAAATTTAGAACTGCTTTATCCCTTGAAACTACACTATGATGATAAGTGGATAGAAAAGAAGAGCAAATAAAATAATGTCAAGCCTTAGAGGTTGCATTTAACATAGAAAGAGGGAAGTTTACCCGTTCACGTTGCTTCATTTTCCAAGTCCATTTCCCATCAGTGAGAAAGTTAATCACATCCTCCAGTGGTCCTTCCATTGTTCCAAATGTATCATAATCACTGGTATGAGGAACTTGCACTTCATAGAAAGAATTTATCCGAGCAGCATTAAAATCAACTAAAAATCCTCTAGCCTTTATAGGTCCATCCTCTATCTGGGTTAGGTTGGCATAAAATTCCTTTACAACTTCTACTGCAGCTCTGTTCGTCGAATAACAAAAATTTTCCCATCTTCGCTCTTTAATTGTCTATTCCACTTCTCCTCCCGGATTCTTGAAAACTTTATCCTGGATGCATTTTTTTGCTTTGATGCTAAAGTTGTACATTGACTGAGCTTTAACATTCACATATCGTGTCTCGTCAAAGTCAAGTCGCCTCTTTTATCGTGGAGCCATTTCTCTATCTATCAAATTTACAAAAATATCAACTAAATTCCAAAATAACACTAGAATGGCTCCTAAAGGTGACTTAAACTAATCTAAAATGAATTCCATGAATTTCTTCCAACTATTTTCTCCACATTTTGATTTTCCAAAATTTCTAAATGTGGAAGACATAATGGTGAAAATCAAAAATTTTTGCATGGGAGTGAAGCTCTTACCAAAGGAAGATAAAATCAGGTGTCAAAATGGGTTAAAAATGCTCCAAATCCAAGATCTCTCAAGCCCTAGGTAGGTTTTCTCGAAATTTAGAGGAAGGGGACAATGAATAGTGGCAGTTGACTAGCCAAATAAAGGTATTTTTCGAGTCCTCGCTGTCAGCAGGCAATATCTCACCGTTGGTGGGCTAATTAATTTTAACAGACTTAAGTCTCTGGAAAAAGCTTTCGTCGTCAGCGTCGAGGGCGTTGTCGGCGGGCCTTTTCAAAAAAAAATTTTAATTTTTGAAATTTTTAATTCATTTTAAGACTCGTTAACGTCCAATCAATCAATTTAAACAAATTTTACTGTGATTAGATATTATTTAACTTTAATAAATTCACACAACACAAAACATCACAATTTTTATATAAAATCCAAGTGTTTACAATATTCGTACACAACATTATAAAAATGTATTTTCTCAACCTTAATACATAAAATTCAGCGTCGTAATCCAAACCACAACACTTAAAATGCTGAAAACAAACAAACAATGCATAATGTCATCTATACTGAGATCAAATATTGAAATCTAAAATAACAAAAATGCATATTATACAAAATTAAATTCAAACTAATTCAACACATAACCAGATACGAACGTCTTCTACTCTTCAGGATCAGTGTTAAACTCATCTCTGATATCATCCATAGAATGTAAATGAACGAAAAGATTGTAAAAGGATCTGTAAAGAAACTCTTCAGTAGAATCTTCTTTTATTTATCCTTTCTTTCACATAAGTCGTATGAAAATAGCATCAATATGTCCAGAATGATCGAAGTGTTCTTTTATCCTCCGGTAAATATGATCAAATAAGTCAGAGATGTTATTAAGTGAAGCCATCACATTATGTACCTCTGTTTCCAGTCCTTTGAGTTTCTGTAAGATCATATCAGTTTTATCAGTCAAGGGCCTGATTGAAAAAGAACTCTGAGATGTTTGATCCACAATAATGGCTCTATCGTTATCATCAACCAGTTTAGGAAACATATCAGTTGGGTCTAAAGGTTTCCAAGGCAGAAGTACCTTCTCCCAGGCTTCATATGAAGCTTGGTACTGACTGCAGAGTTCAAAAATTTTAGAAGGATGTCCAAGCCCATAAGTTGATCCTTGAACAATCAGGCCTAAAGCAGACTTCGCAATAATTGAACCAACATCAACAGGTAGTCCCTCTTGAATACATTAGTTCAGAATCGCAACTCCTTAGAAACTTTATTGACCCTCATAGTGGGTAACAGTTTTGAAGAAATAAAGAAGTGCCAGTGTTTAGAAACAGGGTTTAGAAGTGATACAGAAAAACTAACATACCCGTCTTCTCTTGTTTCCCAATCTTCCGCTTCATCAGTCAAGTAACGATAGATTTCATTCATATTATTCCTTTTAGGGACAAAGTTGGTGTAGTGGCAAATGGGTGTATTCCCTATTGAATATAACTCATTAATTCTAGGATTAAAAGTTACCCATTTGCCTCGCACATAGACGACTCTGTTGTTGTTTCCGTGTAGATTGGAATAGAATTCTTTTACCACAGGGATGACTACTGCAGAAGTGGTATAGCACAATACTTCCCAACGTCGTCGCACAATCATCTCCTTGATAGGGGTCATCGAATTCTCTAATCCTCGATTCATGAATCCTCGTTCCTTGATCAATCTCCTTTTCATCACTACCTTATTGAAGATTCGCTGGGCCTCGCAACTGATAAATTTTCTTCTATTGAACACTCGAGATACAGGGATTTCATGGTGATTAGATGCCATAATGATGATTTTTGGTGGAGTTTTAATTCATTTTTAGGAAGTAGATAGTTTAGAATTCGAGTTCTAGGAGTTTTTAAAAAGTTAAAACCACTAAGAATTGCCAGAAATCGTCAAAATAACTCCCTAAACTGTCTACTCGCCGAACTTGCCATCAGCAGCGTCGATCTCACCTTCGGCGGGATTCTTTAATAACACAAACTGAACTTTGTAGGAAAAACTCACTGTCGGCAGGCTTGATCTCGCCGTCGGCAGCTAAGTCAAAAACTGCCCAGTTTTGCTCTGGTCCGAATCTGTTCCAAATTTTTCTATGGATCTAATTATCGCGAAGATCATAAGGGTAAATACGAGTAGTAGAATTCATTCATACTACAAACTAACAATAAATCAAACAAATATACAATCATCGCATATAAATAAAGATAATTATGGTTTGCCTCCCATAAAGCGCTTGGTTTAATGTCGTCAGCCTAACCTATTCAGGGTGTTAATCAGGTTGACTGAGCATTAAAACTTCTTTAAAATTTTGTCTTTTACCCTCAAAATATGGTTTTAATCTGTGTCCATTTACTTTGAATCTGTTTCCAGTCTTTGGATCTTCAATTTCAACAGCTTCGTATGTAAATACTTGAGTTATAGTGAAAGGTCCTAACCATCGAGATTTCAATTTCGCGGGAAATAATTTTAGCCTTGTATTATACAACAATACATCTTGTCCT
This sequence comes from Papilionanthe hookeriana x Papilionanthe teres, assembly GCA_022702705.1. Classification (NCBI taxonomy): domain Eukaryota; kingdom Viridiplantae; phylum Streptophyta; class Magnoliopsida; order Asparagales; family Orchidaceae; genus Papilionanthe; species Papilionanthe hookeriana x Papilionanthe teres. The sequence goes on along the minus strand of CM040438.1, from coordinate 63,625,059 downwards.
GGTTCGAAATTCTTTTGGTTAATCTTCTAATCATGCCAAATCTTCATTTTCTCTTTGTATATTCTATCATTATTATAGGATTCATTCTGTAATTCCTATAATTCATTCATCTGCAACAATCTCTTCTCAGTAGCATCTTTCAAATTATAATGAAATTCTTTAATCGCCCAATATGCTTTATGCTCTAATTCAACTGGTAAGTGGCAAGTCTTTCCATAAATAAGTCTGTAAGGGTCATTCCAATCAGAGTTTTATAAGCAGTCCTGTATGCCCATAATGTAGTGTCTAGCCTTGTGGACCAATCTAATCTACTAGGGTTTACAATCTTTTCTAAAATTCATTTAATTTCTTGATTAGAAACTTCAGCTAATCCACTGGTCTGTGGATGATAAGCAGTAGATATTTATGAATAATATTAAATTCTTCCGACAATCTTTGAATATATTTATTCCTAAAATGGGATCCTCCGTCAGTGATAATCACTCTCAACATTTCGTATCTTGTGAAAATGTTTTTTATTAAAAATTTTGAAACACTCTTAGCATCACAATGAGGTGAGGCCCGTGCTTCAATCCACTTAGAAGCATAATCAACAGCAACTAATATATATGAGTTTCCAAATGAAGGAATAAATGGTCCCATGAAATCTAATCCCCAAATATCAAAAATTTCAACTTCTAATATGAAATTCAGAGGCATTTCATTTTTTTCTAGATATATTACCTACTCATTGGCATTTATCACAAGTTTTGCTATATCTATAATCATCTCTAAAAAGAGTAGGCCAATAAAATCCAGCTTGTAAAATTTTATAAGCAGTTTTGTCAGTCCCGAAATGTCCTCCAAACTCAGAATCGTGACATTTTTTAATAATCTGTTCAATTTCTTCATAAGGCACGCATCTTCTAATAACAAAATATGGTTCATCCCAAAAATATGCTTTAGCATAATGAATAAATTTTTTCTGTTGCTGCAGAGTTAGCATGGGTGGTAAAATATCACTTACAATATAATTAATTATATCAGCATACCAAGGTATTTTCCACTCATTTATATTATAAAGTTGTTCGACAGGGAAACTGTCTGTAATTTCATTGTCAGTGTCAGATAATTCACAATATTATAATCTTGATAAATGATCCAGAATTTGATTATTAGTTCTCTTTCTATTAATTACTACAAAATCAATTTCTTGCATCAATAATATCCATCTAATTAATCTTGGTTTGGTATCCTTCTTTTGCATTAAATATTTAATATCAGAGTGATTAGTATGCACAATACATTTAGTTCCAATTAAATAAGATCTAAATTTATCAAAAGCATATACAATTGCTAATAATTCTTTTTCTGTAACTATATAGTTAATTTCAGCATTATTAAGAGTTTTACTAGCATATTATATAACTTTAAAATTTTATCATATCTTTGTCCAAGAACAGCTCCTATAGCATAATCACTTGCATCACACATAAATTCAAATGGTTTCACCCAGTTAGGTGAAACTATTATAGGTGTTGTGATTAATTTATCCTTTAATAATTAAAAAACATTTAAGCATTCTTTAGTAAATTCAAATTTGTGTCCTTTTCTAAAAGTTGGCATAGAGGTTTGGTAATTTTTGAAAAGTCTTTTATATAGCGTCTATAAAATCCAGCATGTCCAAGAAAACTTCTTACCCCTCTCATTGTAGTAGGAGGTGGTAATTTAGCTATAACTTAAATTTTTGCAGGGTCTACTTCCATGCCATTTTCTGAAATTTTATGCCCTAATACAATTCCTCCTGCAACCATAAATTGACATTTCTCACAATTGATAACTAAATTAGTTTTTTTCATAGCTCCAAAACTTTTTCAAGATGATCCAAGAATGCGTCAAATGATGTTACAAATACAGAGAAATCAACCATAAATACTTCTATTTTATCATCAATTAATTTACTAAATATATACATCATACATCTCTGGAATGTTGCAGGTGCATTACATAGTCCAAAAGGCATCCTTCGAAAAGCAAACGTTCCATAAGGACTAGTAAATTTAGTTTTCTCTTGATCCTCAGGAGCAATAGGAATTTGATGGTAGCCAGTATATCAATTTAAAAAACAAAAGTATGTGTGCCCAGCAAGTCTATCCAACATTTGGTCTAGGAATAGTAAAGGGAAGTGATCTTTCCTGGTGGCCACATTTAATTTTCTATAATCAATACATATACACCATCCAGTAACTTGTCTGATAGGTGTTGACCTCATTTTTGATGAGGTCTTCTCTTTTTTTTAGTGCTTAGGATCTAGCCTTAGGCTTTTCCTTTGACTATCTTAGAGGACTAGAATTGGGACCCACATTTTAGAAATTTAAACCACTTCTAAACTCCCTGCAAACTCCACAAACTTGACTATAGACCCCTAATCACCTAGAGGGTTGAAATCAAATGTGGAAGTTTAAAGGATGAGTTCCTATAGGACTCTTTGGCCTTAGGACTGCCCTGGGTGGCCTGGTCTGATGAAGGGGCTGACTTACACTACACTTACACACTACATTTCCACACACTTCCTAAAACCACACCCATACCCAACTTGACCTCCTGACTCATGTAGGTGATTCACATGGATGGTCCTTAACCCCTAAGCCCTTGGCTAAGAGGGTTAGGAACAACATAGTGAATGCCTCAAATGAGTCCTTTCATGGCTCATATGGGCTTGATATGGCTTCATGGCTCAACCAAAATAATTTCTTTCCACCTAGATTCACCCAATCTTCAATTTCCCAAATTTTCAATTTTTGACCCCCGGGACCCTACACCTGCCTAGCCTACCCAAAACCCTTAAAATTACCCAAATTTCTCAAGAATTTCCAAATAACCCAAAATTCCCCAAAATCAATCCCAGAAATTTCCACATCACTCAAATTGATCATCCATACCCAAAAATACCAAAAATTCCAAAAATACCTCCCAATACCCTCTAAATACCCAAAATACCCTTCTTGGCCTAAAAATCCAAAAATTCAGAAAATTCCCAGAAAATTCCAGAAAATCCTAAATATTCCCAATTTCATTTTTTCCAACTACACCATGGGCCAATTTTGTCAATTTACCCTACTTTTGTCAAAACCCACAATTTGACCCATTTTAACCCAAAGTGAACCCAATGTCAAACCAAACCTATCCAATTGACCCAAATTTTGGTCCAATTCAATTATAAACTTCAATTCAACATTCTCAATACCAATCTAGACCAAATCCAAGTCCGATTTGATTGACATTTGGATCCAATTTCACTTTTGGCCTTAAAGCCCAATTTGGACCCATGACCCAAACTTAACCCAAACTCACCCAATTCAACTCCAATTAACCCCAAATCTTTTCTAAATCTTCCTTAGCATCCCCACAAACAAAACCCTAACATGATTTGCCCAAAATTTGAACCCAAACCCCACTCAAACTCAACCCAAAGCTAAAAGGCCCATTTTTGACCTAAACCCAAACCTAACCCAAATGAACCCAAACCCCAAAATCAAAACCCAACCAAAGTCAAAACCTCTTTGAAACACTCCCATAAAAATTTCTTAACATTAATTTTACCTCAATTTCAACCCTAGCTCAACATTGGCCCAACTTGGCCCACTTGGACCTATATTGGCCCATTCACCAAAAGAATCCAAATCCAACCCAATTCAAGCCCAAACTACCCCAAATTTGCTTCAAGTCACTCATGACACATCCATGAGCTAAACCCAACAATTATTTGGCCCAACCTCTTTACAAAATTTCATCCCAAAATCCATTTTAAAATTCAAAAGCCCACTTTCCTAATCCATTTTAAAAGCCCATCTAAAACCCTTTCAAAAAGCCCAAAATCCACCCTAAAGCCCACATGACATCTCCATTTACCATTCACTTAATTAAAGCCATCACCTAAGTCCTAAATTCATCATCAAATAATTCCAAATCAAGCCTCATTCCAAATCACCCCTAAATACCAAAATTTTCCTTAAATCCATTTCCATGAAATTGACTTCACTTTTCCCAAGCCAAATGGAGCCATGGAGCCATGCACAAGCCATATGCAAGCCATGAGAGCCTCTTTACATGTCACCATGCCATTTTGGGCAAAAGGAGGAGGCTCTTTCCTTAATTCCTAAAGGTGATTAACCACTTCCATGACTCCACTAAACCATGCTTAAGCCTAATTGTACTTGGATTGTGACTTGACCCCACTAATCAAGCTGATCCAAATCACTTTCTCCTCAGCCTAAACCAGGCCTTGGGTGGTGCACCTAGCCCAAATGGGTGGGTTGACCCATTTAGGTCCAAATCTAGCCATGCCCCATTCCACTTTGGATCAAAGCCTTTACACATGTCCATGGCCAATTGATTGCACAAACCTCCAGCCCCGACCCACCCGACCTTGAGGGTGACCCATGCCTGGCCGGCCGGCCACCAGGCCGCCGGAAAACACCATGGCCGAGAGCTCACATGTGAGCCAACATTGAAATTCTCACTTGCTGAGCTGCCCCATCCCCAGTGGCTACCATGGCTGATCTTCTCCTCACCAGAGCAGCTGATCCCAAGCCCTAACTCCCCCTGGGAGGCCCCCCAGCCAGCTCTATTTAAACTCCACCCCTCTCGGCCATGAAAGGAGCTAAGCAAAAACCTTGCCAAAACTCTGCCAAAATTGTTCCAGACCCTCCTCCACCCTTAGAGCACTTGATCCCAGGTGAAATCCCCCTGCCATTTCTCCTCCGTAAGCTCAATTTCGAGTTGAAATTCCACCCAAAACCAGGACACTTCTCCACAGTGAGCCAATCCCCAAATTGATTGGCTCTACACCTTCACCAGACCAAGGGAAGGTGTCCACCATCAAAAGCCCCATCTCCAGGCCACCCAGTTGCTCCAGCCTCCAAGCTTTGTGATCGGGCTTGGTCGAAATCATATCCAGACAATTCACCAGACCAGGAGACTTCATCTAGAGCTTGTTGGGATCCAATCGAAGGTGCAACAACTCTCAGATTGAAGCCACACTTCTCTGAGCCAAGGTATGAGCTAATTCTTCATCCCGAGCTTCTGGAGATTCTCCATTTCAAATGCCTTAGATTCAATGCATGTTAACCGTATAGATGTGTTCGTCTCTTCAAGACGAATCCATAGAGTATAAGAACGTAAAAATCCATTGAGAATCGAGTGAGATCTTAGGGATTTAGTGTGGACGGCTCTCGGGTGAGAACACTTGGGGACGATGAACGGATGCCGTCCATTCGATACACGCGCGGACGGACGGCTCAGATGGCGTCGGACCAGGAGACGGTGCGAGAACCGCGGGGCCCGGGCTGCTGACTCAGGTGGCGGCGTCGAATGGGAGCGCGCCGCGTGGCCTTTCGGAGCTGCCGAGGATGCGCTGGCGCTGACTCGGATAAGTAGAAAATTAGGGATTTTCTGATTTATTTAATTCCCTAAACTTCAAAAATTCATATCTCTGTGTAGAAAAATCAGAAAAATAAAATAAAAATACCCTCTTGCTCAGTGAACAGAGGAGAATAATGTGGAAAAGAAATCACTTAATTTCATCAAATATTTTATTTTTTATAATTTATTTACTCTCTGCATTATTTTAATTCTCCATGCATGCATACAATTTACCATGGCATGAGACCATAGGGCTTTTGAAGCCTCTGAATTTGGGAACATTCCCTGAATTTTCCAAAGTCAGAGGCCATCCCTATGAAGAGTTATTGATTTTTCAAGTTCATGTTACTCGTTTTGAGTATTTTAATTCCAGTAAATGGCATGTTGTGAAATAAATTCTAGGAAAATTTGGTGATGTTCCTTATGACCAGAGAACCCTAGGAAAAATAGGTTTTGATTTAGTTCATTTAAAACAACCCTAATTGGCTTAAACACCCAAAATAGGTCTTTAATTAATTAGAGTTAACCAGGCATCAAATTGACTTGAAATCAATTCTCCACTGACCTTTAGGATCAGAGGAATCCACCATAAAAATTTGAGTTCAATTGGGCTTGGTTAACCCCACTAATTGGGTTGATTAAGCCACTTAGCCATTTTAAACTTTAAAAATTCATAACTTCTAAAATACCTTTCAAAAATTCACCAAATTGGTTTTGGAGCCTCTCTGATATCAGGGGAACCTAAGAAAATTAAAATTTCAATTTTCTAAAAAAGTTGATTTTTAATAATATTTTAATATTTTTAATAATTAAAAAATAATAAAAATCACAAAAATAATAAAATTCACCAAAATGTCACATTTTGAATTTTAATCACACAAGAACAAATCCCACATTTTTATTAGGTCTATTTAGTGAGATATTAAATTTTAAAGCTTTAAGGTAATTTTAAAATTAAAAAATGTATTTTTTAGCATTTTCACTAAAATAATTATAGTAAATCATAGAAAAATCAGAAAATTGCAAAATTTACTTCTCTGGTTTCCTTGATATCAGAGAGATTTTTGAAAAATATAAAATCCATTTTTCAACATTTATTTTATTTTTAAATTAATTAACACTCCAAAACTTAAAATAATTATAATAAAAATAATATAACTCAAAAAATTGCCAAAACTGGTCCAAGTGCTTCTCTGGTTATTAGGAATGTCCCCTAATTTTCTTAAGGACAGAAACTTTCCTTTGGTCATGTTATCAAATTTTCCTTGAAAATCTCTATTTTCCACCAAAAATAATTATATAAATAAATTAAATACAGAAAAATCACATTTTCTCCTCTCATGTCTTTATTGACATATGAGTGAAGTCACATAAAAATTTTATGTTCATTTGAGTTCAATTTAGTAAGTTATGAAATTATTAAGCTTAAGGGGTAAAATGGTAATTAAACTTTTAACCCTTAATTAAAACTTTAGGTTTAATAAAAACTTAACAAGTAAAATATTTGATCCTAATCTGATTTGGATGATTGAAATTTAAATAATTAAAGGGTAGAAACCCATTAAATAATTTTAAAATGATTAAACTTTAATTAAATAATGGATTAAATTTGGAAGAATAATAAAATTGGAATTATTAAAATAGGGATATTATTAGGAAGAGATTTATTCTTTAATTTAAAAATCCCTAAATTAATTATCTCATTAATATTCAATTCTTAATTAAAATGATAACTCAAATTTAAAATATTAAAAGACTTAATTATTAAACTCTTTTAAAAATTTCAATTAAAATTAAAAATAAAATTAAATTAAAATTAAATTAAATTAAATTAAATTAAATTAAATTAAATTAAATTAAATTAAGATTAAAAAATTAAATTAAATTAAAGATTAAATTAAATTAAATTAAATCAAATTAAATTAAATTAAACAAATTAAATTAAATTAAATTAAATTAAATTAAATTAAATTAAATTAAATCAAATTAAATCAAATTAAATTAAATTAAATTAAATTAAATTAAATCAAATTAAATCAAATTAAATTAAATTAAATTAAATTAAATCAAATCAAATCAAATTAAAACTAAATCAAATCAAATTAATTAAACATCAAATCAAATTAAATTGAACTTTGTTAAATTAAATTAAAACTCAATTAAATTAAATTAAATTAAATTAAATATAACATCACTAAAGACATAAAGAATTCAAGACAAATCTAAAAATAACTTGAACACTATTCCAAATTTAAACCCATTAATTGAAATTAAACTAAATCACAAATCATTTGAATACCAATTTACCCTCAAAGCTTTGGTTATCATAACTCCTAAACAGAACATTAAATGAAATGTTACTTCACTTATAGGATATTCAAATGTCCTAGTTCACTGAGCAAGTTAACAAAACTTAACTAAAACTTTGGACGATTAATTCATTTGTATAATTAAATTCATTTGAACTTAAAACAATCCTATCAGTATTGAAAAGATGTTTAAGATTCTTCTTAAGCACTTCCTCAATATGATATGATATTTATAAGAACAATTGAACTTAATTGTTCTTTGATGAAGAAAATCGTCTTCAAACAAAAACACAAGGACCTAGACGTCATAGGAAATGACTAGCTATAGGATTAGGAATTTGGTAGAAAACCATAAGCTTTACCTAGGAACTTGCTTAAATATTCTAATTGTGTTTTAAGTGCAGCTTGGGATGACGGGAAGACCCTCCAGGTACGCTTTTATTTTATTGCAATTTACTTTCCTGCAATTTACTTTCTTGCAATTTACTTTATTGCAAATGCACTTTACTTTTCTTGCATGATAAGACAAGCTGTTGCATGAAAACCCACACCTTTAGGATAGCCCCTAAAACCGAAACCAAAACTAATTTAAAAGTCATTGCAAGATAAAATTCACCGCCACAACATTTCAAAATATAAAACAACTCAAAATTTAATCACAAACAGAACACAAAACTACAATTGCAACTAAATTAAAACGTCCCGTTGGATGATCGGGAATACCTCGGATGATGTAACCTACGTGTTGCTAACGGGATTTCCCACGGTCTAAATGAAAGTGTGGAACTCATTCAGTTGAGTTTAGCAAATTCATCTGGACTAAGTGAATCCGATAAAAATAATGATGCCGGAAGGATGGAACCGTGGGATCTTAACCGGTGTCGTTATAATCAACTTTAAGATTTGTTTTAATTAAAATACAAAAACACTTGGAAATTAAGACTTCTCTAAACCAAAACACTTTTCTCATCCCTCGATTTATGACTTCTAAAACTAAACCTCTGCAACAACAAGGAGCTCGGAGCATGGTGGGCAGCACGGCCATCGTCGTCAGCAAAACTTGAATCTACTTCAGCAAAACCTTCTTAGAATTAAACAACAAAGCCATAGGACTTCGAGGTAGCTTGCCTAGTGCAACATAAATCCTCAACTCTTCATTAGGCATTTGCATTGCAAATTAAGCCCTAACCGGACTTAGGATTCCGAGGTAGTCGTCCGATACGACATAGACCCTCATATCTTCTAGGCTATTTGTTTGATTTTATCATACAAATATAAGCCCTAATTAATTAAAATTGGCAAGATTGAAATACTAAATAAACATTAGGACTTTCCTAAACTCGAGCCAAACAATAGGATAGTCGGGAAGTTACCGAAGTTCGCTTCGAATCCGTGATTTCTCCTACTTTTCTTCCTTTGAATTCCCAAAATAAAATGTTCCAAACTTGATCCATTCCCTATTGAAATTCCAAAATTCAATCTTTGAAAACCTTAAACTTTGAAATTCTTGAGAGCGTAATTATTGATTATTATCGAGAGTTTTCTTAGGTGATTCCCGTCACTTAAGATGTAATTAACTATAGGGGCTTGCCCTTATAGGGAATTTTAAAGAACCCAGTGTAATATAAACCCCGTTTAATACTTTCATATTAAGCGGGGAATTTGTCGGCTTATAAAATTGGTTCGCGTACCAAACAGATGTCACAAAACTTTTAGTTTATTTGATCGAGCCCCACCATCAAGTAGTGTGTCTATCCTTCGGGATAGATACACGGTTTGTGGTGCGGTGCTCGTTTATATAAACTATTTGGGATGTGAGATCGGTTTAATCTCACATTTAAAATTATTTTTCGAAATCAAATACTACTTTTTCAAATTATTTATCTAAACTAAATTTAAAATTCGCCGATAATTTCTGTTAGGCGACCCCTTTTTAAAATTTCACACGACCTAAAAATAGTGCCGACAACTTCTGGCGACTCCGCTGGGGAAAATTCCTCTCTCCATTTTAATCAAATAATTCTGCTTTCAAAAATCGGTAGTGTATCCATATCCCTTGTGGGTCAAACTACCCTTCCTTCCGTTGGGATACTATGTTCATTTCTACCTTGAACAAGTATAGCCAACATTCTCTCGGATTTAGGAGCCACTGTTTAGACACCCCTAAACAGAGAGGTTCCAAGATCCTTTTACCTCTTTTCTGAGGTGGGGTGGACCCCCGATAGGTGTTAGTTTAGGAGTGATCCTTCGAATCAGGAAGTCTTGCTTAAGACTTTCTTTTCCTTTCTGAATCGGATTCCTTACCTTCTCTACACTTTTGAACATTCCATTCTAAATAAACAAACCCTCTAATAAGTGATTCTTTTAACAAATGATTCCTTCTTATAAATACATGAACAAGAATGAGTTCGGACTCTTTTCAATTCCTTTCTTTTCGTCCTAAAGAAAAGAAGCATAACTTGGGATCGACAATCGAATCTACCCCGCGAAATGGAAGCCCCGAAGCCGATTTTCTCCTTCACCAACGGACTCGGACTTCGCTATCTATAAGGATGAGCCGCCCGACAATGGGGTCATCCGATTTGGACGAGGATTTGAAAACACGAACGTCGAGGTCACCGACGTCTCCCTCTTTGCACTAACGAACAAGGTATCCGAAGCCGAGGAACCACCGCTCGAGTTCAACCTTAGGTCGACCCAAGAGTTTCCTCCCCGCAAAGGGTCCCGACTAGGAGGAGTACCGCCGTCCGCGGAGGACCGTTCTCACTACCCCCACCTGGTCTAGTTGTTTCCGCACCTACCCCGACTTCGCCAAATCAAAGGGGAAAGAAATCCGGAACTATGGTAAACCCGTTACCGTGGAGGGTACAGATCTTCCTGTAAGACCTTCTGTTTTCGAAATCGGGTCCAGTTTAAAGATTCCGTCACTAACAAAGACCCAAAGAAGAAACAGAAATAGAAGGATCGCCAGAGAAGCCAGAGCTGCTGAAATTACATCCGTCAATGAGGATGACCAGCTGAAAAAGGATACAGCACAAAGTATGATCCCTGAAAAGGATATCAAGAACTTGGTAGAGCAGCAGGTGCGAGAAGCCTTAGCACAATCAAAGAACGGGACATCCATTCGGACGGGTAGACCTTACCCGGAAGAATTCGACGCTGTCCAATACCCGAAAGGCTTCGTACCACCTCTGTTCAAGACTTTCGACGGAACCGGGAACCCCCGACAGCATGTTGCACACTTTCGTGCCAGTTGTTGCAATGCCGGCGGGAGCGATGCGCTACTCTTCCGACAGTTCGTCAGCAGTCTGTCAGGAATCGCCTTCGACCGGTATGCGAATTACCCGATGGTTCGGTGAAGACATTCTCGAGCTAGAGAACCTCTTCATCAAGCGATTTGCCGGAGCTCAGCACCACATCACTATAGGTGATTTAGTGGTAGAGAAACAAAGGCCGAATGAAACTTTGGTGGATTACATACTTCGATGGAGAAATTTAAGTATGAAGTGTGAACTACAACTGCAAGAACAACATGTAGTCGGCATCTTGCTTAAAAGCATTCACGGCCCGATAGCACTTCTCCTCAAGGGATTCACTATTAAGACTTTTGAGAAGTTGTTAAGCAAGGCCGGAAGCTTGCAAGAAGAGGCGAAGCAATTAAGTTTTGCCGACAAGACGGACAAGCGAAGCCGGTGAAGACCTTCGAAAAGAAATTCGGGATCGTTGCAGCGAGTTGATAAAGGCAAACAACCGATGCAAATACCACTAGAACGGCCGCAGCGAACCACAACAGAACTACCGGCAACCCCGGTCCAGCTATCGATCGTCTCCGCAAGTATGAACAACCGTCTCGTCCGCAACGTACATCGAGGGAGCTTCGAGCGGAGAATATCCGTTCAAGAATGAAGCGATGACCGAAGATGTTCCGTAGCCTAATGAAAACTCCAGATTTCCAGCTGCCAGAGCCCAAAAGACCAGAGGAAGTCAACAAGAAAGGTGATCCCAACTTTTGCCCTTACCATCGGATGCTTGGGCACAAGATAGAAGATTGCATTACCTTTAAAAGTTGGCTCAACGACAACCTTCGGAAAGGAAATATAACAATCCCGAAGGAGTACATGAAGGAACCCCGTAAAGGAGGTTCCGTCAATGTTATCTCAACCGATCCCGTCATTCCGATAGATCCCTATGCAACCGACGATGGATGGACTACCGCCTCGGACGAGATCTTCGAAGAAGATTTTAGACAACATCCAAACCGCTTCGGTGCGAGCTTCAATTCGTAGTTCGAGACCCGTTAAGCCGGTACTATCACTTGCGATAGAAGAACCACCTCGACAGGAGACAATCGAAGAGAAGAAGAAAATTGACGAACAAGAGGGAACCGAGATTCCTAAGGCTAGACTAGGGGTCGCTTATCCTAGGATAGTTGTTTCCGATTCGGGGGAGAAATCCCTCGAACCTCTCGATTTTGTATGATTATCTCGCTCACTTCGGTGGGATCATATAATGATAAGGGTGATGGCGTTGGCTACGTTTTGACTGTTTCTAACGATTACGTAACTAGCGACAATCCGGATATCGATTTCGATACCAACAACAATTCTCAAATCATACACGATCTCGACGAGCAAAATGACGAAGAAGACATCCATCAAGGAGGCTACGAGAGTTCAACAAGCAACGGATCTATCTGTGAGTTTCGAGGAGCTCCAGTTACGATAGAGTTAGAGCCTTCAGATTTTGAAGATAATCCGGAAGAGCCTGTCATTTCGATTCAGGAGGAGACACCGACAAGTTCAACACTAGATTCAGAAGAAATTACAGAAGTCAACTTAAGAAGTGGAAAAGTTCTACCTCCGAGAACGGGTCCAAAAGACAAAGGAAAACAGGTGGTTGTTCAAGAAGAACCAACCCCAGCGGAAGAAATACCCATTCGAGAAGAAGCCGAGACGCATGAGAACAAAGTGGACTACAACGTGCTAGCCCATCTTAGGAAACTACCGGCCAAACTGAGCATTTACGATGCTCTCATCTTATCAAAGGAGATGAGAGAAGCTCGATCAAGGCCTTACTTGATCCGGAAATTTGCTTAGCTCAAATGGCCGGAGATTCCTTAGATGAGGTTTGCTCGTTAAAGGAACAACGAGGTGTTACCTTCACGGACAATGACCTACTACTTGGGACGAGCAGATCACAACCGACCGTTGTACATTTCGATTACAATCGGAAAATTTACACTCTCCAGAGTATTGGTGGATCCCGGAGCATCAATCAATATAATGAGTCTTCGAACACTAGCATATTTGGAAATTGATGCTCGTGAGCTCGAGGCCGACAAAATGTTATTAAGAGGATTCAACCAAAAAGGAGAAAGAGCCCTCGGATCAATAACGCTGCTGATGAAGACCGGTGATTTAGCAAAGACAACCGCAAAATTTCATATAATCGATTCAGAAACGTCGTTCAACGCTCTACTCGGGCCGACCATGGATACATGAAAACAGGATGGTACCATCATCTCTACACCAAGTGCATCAAATACTACGATGGAGGGGAACGAGTGCATCAAAGGAGACTTGCAACCATTCTCCGTACATGAGATTGGAATCCATGAAGATGCGACTTATTATGCACCGCCAAAGAAGACAATCTTCTCCGGAGATACCGTAACAAGTGAAGCAAAGAAAGTTTGAGACAACGAAGAACCCGAAGTTCTAGTCCAACAGCTCACTCACCACTCCCTTCCGGCGAGATGGTGAAGGTTTCTCCACAACTCGCATCCGAGGTCGAGGCCGGGGACGAGGCCGTGGTAGAGACGTTAGGACAGTTGGACAGAGAAAACCAGCCATCAATGTTGATTGGGAAGATAGTTCTGAAGAAGAAAAAGAAATCAAACAAGAAGCAGCAACAATAAGTCGAAAGAAGCCGCAATACAAGATCTCCCTCGAAGATGAAAAGAATGAAGAATATAAATCAATGTACGAGAAGATTAACCACTACGTACATACTATGACCCTAACTCCGATCCATTCTAACAAGATCGAGGGTATGGTAGTCAAAGAGGTACGTAACAATGAGGTAAGGCCAATTAAATCTTACCGTGGTGCTTCTACCTCCAAACTCGAAAATAAATGTATAATTCGAAGATGTCACTACCGAATTAATGGAATTACCTTTTGAGTGGTACTCTCCCGTGTTCAAAAAATTTCTTAATTCAACGTGGTTTCTTACCTCGACAATGGACAAAAGGCCAATCACAACATTTTGAAAATTATGGAATAACTCCGCCGTCCACCCAATTCAAAGCATGGTCTCGGCATTCGACACAAATAGGCCGCCGACGATACCGAATTTTGCTCGTCGTCACTGCAAGTCCAATGAAAATCGCATGGAAACTACGTACGAACTCGAAGATTTGCAAATTGGAGACGCTCCACCGGAATTCGAAGAAGAAATCAAATTCATTAACATGAGTTAACGGAAGTTAATCAGGGTACTACTTAAGAGCCCAGACCTACCTTTCGTTAGCTCCTTACCTTTTCAATAAAGAAGACTCCGCGAAGAAATGATTGGGTTATTAATGAAATTCAAAGACTGCTTTGCTTGAACTACGATGAGATGCCGTGATTAGCCCAGGTCGCAATTCATAAGCTAGGAGGATCCTACTTCTCGTCCCGCCGACAAGGTCCCAGAAGAATGCGTCTAAATCGAACAACAAGTCATAAATTTCGAAGTTAAAAAACTAAAAGACGCTAAATTTGTCCGCAAGAACAATACCCGACTTGCCAGCCAATGTAGTGTGCCACGAAAGAAGAATGGTCGCATCAGAATTTGTGGACTTCGTAGATTTAAACAAGGCATGTCCAAAAGATGAATTCCCTCTACCGATCCTGCACTAATGATCGACATTGCTTCAACACATGAAATATTCTCGTTCATGGATGGATTCGTGATACAAACTGTGATAAAATGGCTCCGTAAGATGAAAAGCTTACGCATTCGAACGCCGATCGTAGTATTTTGCTACACATTAATGCCATTCGGACTAAAGAACGCAGAGCAACCTACCAAAGAGCAATGACAAGAATTTTTGATGATCTCATCCATAATCAAGTCGAATGCTACGTGGACGATGTAGTCATCAAAAGCAAAGTAAAGGAAAACCACCCGTATGATCTTAGAATATTTTCGAACGATTAAGACAATTTAACCTTAAGATGAATCCCTTAAATGCGCCGGCGTCACCTCCGGAAATTTGGGTTCGTTGTCCGACATCGTGGAATTGAAATCGACCCGAAAAGATTAAAGCTATCTTAGAAATGCCGCCTCCCAAAACCTTAAAACAATTACGATCTTTTCAAGGAAGTCGGCCTATCTTCGACGCTTTATCTCAAACCCGTCGTAGGTGTCAGCCTTTCTCGGCACTAGTTAAAAAGGACGCCAAATTTGCTCGGAAGAGAAATGTCAAGGCTCGAGGACATTAAACAATATTTAATGACACCTCCTCGTTTTAGCACTCTTAGCCTCGGTGTGACCGCCGATACTTTACACCGCGGCTTCGTACGACTTCTCTCTGAGCCCCGTTAGCCCAAAATAATGATGAGGGTAAAGAAAATGCTCTTTACTACTTAGTTTCCGTTGTTTACTTCCGATGGAAGTAAGGTATCCCGCACCGAAAAGCATTGCCTGCCCCGATCTTCGCCGCTCAAAGCTCGTGCACTACATGCTTTCTCATAAGGTCAACTGATCTCGAAGTTTAATCCATTGCAATACTCGATGACTCGTCCAACACTTTCCCAAGCAGATCATTTACACAATGATATTATTGCAATTCGATATAACTTTCGTGCCTCTCGCGTGCCGTAAAGGGACAAGTCTAGGCGTGATTTCCTCGCAATACACCCTTTGCCGTAGAATCTCCTCTCAATGACGATTTGCCGATGAACAAATAATGAACCTAGAAGACCTTGGTTGATCGACGTTGGGAATTATATTTCGACGGAAAGTACCCGCACACAAAGACGAAGAATCGCAAGTGATAGCGTTCCGCAAGGCAGAATCGGGCTAATCTTTATAACACCGAGCGGGGGATGCTAAGATACTCCTACCACTACGTAACCATGTACAAACAATGAAGTGTAATACGAAGCCTCATAACAGACTGAATTAGCTATACAAATGGGGATGACAGACATCAACATCTACGGGGATTCAGCTAATCATTCAACAAGACGTCGACAAAGATAAAATTTTAAAGCCAAGACTCGAACAATACTTCAAGATACATACAAATGTTGGAATGCATTCCAAATGTAACGATCTACAAAATTCTGTAAAAGAAAAATGCTTTAGCTAATGCTTTAGCCCACTTGCAAAAGAATTTGCCGTTTGCAATATGAATCAAGAAGGTTACCACGACGTCAGTCTTATCACGCCGACATAGACACAATACACAAATCAGAAAAAGAAAAAGAATCAATATAAAGAAGGATGTAAAACACAGAAGATTACATGCCTATCGATAGATTACCCGCAAACAGAGTTACCGAGACGATAGGTCGCTAGCCCATCGATCAAGAAAAGAACTCGTCCTACGCATTAATAAACAAACACACTTATTGCATGCTCCGATCAAATGCGGCTAAGGCCTAAGCGGGTCCGAGGCCCGTGAAATCGTTAAAGAGGTGCATTCCGGGGACTCGTGGCGCTCACCAAGAGGTGGTCCGAAGATGAAAATGAAAATTAAAAGACTAGGGTACTTCTCGCCCTCGATGATGACCCACCGCATGAAAATCGCCAAGAGTTGTCATCAATGCCAAGTGCACGGAAGGAAATTCTGCACCAACCTCCAAATGTGCTACACCCGACAATTGCACGCGGCCATTCGAATGTCAGTTACATAGTGGGTCCGATAGAACCACCATCTTCAAAAGGACATCGTTTCATTCTGCGACTACGTATTACTTTTCCACAAAGTAGGCGGGGCCCACTTTGTGAGAAGTGAAAGCACACCACGTGCCAGCTTTTCAAGAACCAAGTTGTCTACCGTTTCGAGTGCCACGCAATTATCGTATAATGGGTCGCATTCGAAGCACGCAAATCAACAATTTTGTCGTGAGACACGGAATCGACCGCGATACTCAACAATTTACTACCCAAGAGCAAACGGTCTCGCCGAGGCTTTTAATAAAACTCGTTCAAATCTTAAAGAAAACCTTGGATGATAATAAGAGAAATTGGCACGAGAAATTGTTAGAAGCCTTATAGCTCTACCGCACAACCTTCAAAAACTCCTACTCAAGCTACACTTACTTCTCCGGTGTATGGGTCCCAGGCAAGAGTTACCTTTAGAGGTTCACTCTTCCTTCACTCGAATTGGGTACAAAACAAGATCACGAAGCGAAGAGAACACCAAATTACGACTCGAAGAATTAGAAAGCTTGAGGGGGAGCAGAAGTTTATAAATACAACAAAATTTAGAACTATACCAAGCTAAGATGGTTCAAGCCTATGACAAATCAAGTCCGCCCAAGAACCTTCAAAGTTGGTGACTTATTTCTCGTTTTCAAGAGACCTATTCGCACACCGCAAGATAAAGGAGGAAAAATTCGTAACCCACTGAAGGACCGTTTGTGGTTGAAGCAAAGATAGTTCGGGGGGAGGTTCCTACCACTAGTGAATTACTGTGTGGAGAACGACATATGCTTCCGATCACCTGGACGATACTTGAAAAGTATTACGCTTACCCGATATTTCGAAGGAATGAATTCTTCACCCCTAAGAAACACTAGCGAAGTAATTACTTATGACGGGTCCGAACCCAAAAATAATAAAATGTGTTAAAATAAATAAGATCGTGATAATAAAGTTTTCCTCGTTTTCTTTTCCAAATCAAAATCTCTTTCCTGATCTTATCCCGCTTTCCATTCCCGTTAAATTTTAAAATATAAGAGAAATAAAAAATCATTTCCTTAATAAACATTTTCTTAATGTTCTTGTTCTTAGTGATGAAATTTCGATCCTTTTCCTTGTCTTTTCATAGGAAATGTCGAACGGCGGCCGGGTCCCGAACTTTGGTTAGCCTACGTAAGCCTCGTACCTCGATGAAAAGAGGGTGAAAGATGAAACGATAATCGAGATCGACTCGGATTTCGCACCGCAGGCCTACAAGACGAGGAAAGTGACTGGTCCCAATTAACCGAGAAGAACTACCCGGCAGACAAGGATGAGTGGGTGGCCCAAGCCACCAATCCAACAATAAGAAAAGAAAGGCAAATGTCAAGAAGACAAGAAAATGAAGTTCGTAATAAGCATGGGGCCGAGGCTAGGCTTGTCGCCGCGCCATTGCAGATTCAAGAAGTTCGAAGAGCTACTCGGCGCAACGCAACGAAGAAATAAGAATCGCCGTATCCAAGATGTTAACAAAACTAGGCCGGCGGGACTGGGCCGCGACGAGACAAGCCGCGCGTGACGTACACTTCAAGGACACCGGTTCACCAGGAACCTCGAAGAAAGGAGTGCCAGCTCCTAGGATACCGTAAAGAACCAGGGAAATCTTAAGATCGAAGAAAGAAGGTTACCACGCCAACGGGATAGAACCACCCGCTGATGCATGACCTTGTTGCAGCAACCCTGCGGGGATGTCCCGACTGTGCATCATCCCCGAGGAGCCGAGGTATGCGTGAGAACGTGAAGGGATTGAACCATATATCCCACAATATGTCACAAGGCCTCGCCATTTGCAGATCATTCCGGAATACGAGCCGGAGAGGATGCAAATGTTGAAAAGAAAACCTTTCGAATACTTCGAGAGAATTAAAGGAAGAAGAATCAACATACCAGAGGGCCTCGAGCTACATACCGACGTATTTCGAGTAATGGTACTACCGCAAATCGTGGATTGTATCCGGGATTTGAAAAGAATGGGCCGAAAGCAGGCCGCCGAAGGGAAAATACCTACTCGTAACCCCGAAGATGGATGCCGTGGAAGTGGAAGAATCACACACAATGCGATGTCGCTACAACTTTGCCGAAGACAGAAGGGAAACCCACCGGAAATACCTCCGTCATGGGCAAGTAGATCCGATGCCATTAGTCATCAAGAGAATGGTAAAAAGATTGATAACATGGAGGGTACCGCCGCCACATTGCATACCCAATAGCCGCATTATCAACATCTACAAACAGTGGTGACCGCATACCCCCACATATAGATCACCACGACTTCGTCGCACCTTTCCGCACAAGCCTCTTTTCCTGAACGAGTGTGACATCATGTTCGAATCCGACCTCCGGACAGCAGGCTCGCAGCTCCTGAGGGCCAAGAAAGATACCTTTACCGGTAGGTTCCGCGCTGTGATACCGAAGGGCAACGAAGGTATATCGCTTAAGATTGCATACCAGAGTGCCATGAAGCGGATCTCGCTACTGTGAGAATGGACGACAAGAAGACACCTTACCATTTCCAACCGTACCCGTAGCTAGAGAACTCCTCCGCCTTACGAGCCGTGAGTTACATGGGAGATATCACACCTCCAACGGATATCCGCAAATTTCGCATCCTCGCTGCGATTTGCTTGGAAGGTGATGTTATTAACCATGTACCCCACTATTCGTACATGGATTTTTGACAAACATGCTTCTTTTGATGGATCGACAAAGATCATACACAAATTGCTTTGAGTCTACATGGATTGTATGAGATGGTATTCCATCGAGTCAGATGGGATGTACTTTCAACATGATCGGGAATGAAAGTGACCATGTCACATTTTTTGGCCTCACCCTTTTTGTGCAAATTGATCGGGGAAACGCCATTAAAGTTAAATGAACTTCGAACAAAGAACAAAAGAAATAAAAAAAGGGATAAAAGAAAACTTTCTAAAAAAAAATCTAAAAAATGACGAACACCAAATTCACGTGAACATTAAATGAACGTATAAAATAAAATTCTCAATCATTAAAAGATAAACGAAATCAACATAAATGTTAAATCAAATCACAAATCAAATTCTCAATCAAATTTTAAATTCAATCTTTCCAAATTCCAAATCAAATTTCAATCTTTTCAAATAACAAATCAAATTCTCAATCAAATTCCAAATCCACTCCCGATCAAGTTTCAAATTTGATCTTCCAAATTTCAAAACAAATCTTAAATCAAATTTCAATCGAGTTCAAACTCATCCCTTCCAAATCTCAAATTCAATCTTTCCGCATTTCAAGTCTCAATCAAATTCAAATTCAATTTCTTCCGTATCTCGAATCAAATATCAATCAAATCAAATTCAAACTTTTCGGGGTCGAGGATTTTACATCCAAGATCGCACCGCTAGATTCTTTCCTATTGCACCGAAGTACATCAAATTCAAACTTTTGGGTCGAGGATTTTACATCCAAGACTGCATCGCCTTAGGATTCTTCCTATTGCACCGAAATACATCAAATTCAAACTTTTGGGTCGAGATTTTACATCCAAGATCGCACCGGCTTTAGGATTCTTCCCTATTGCACCGAAGTACATCAAATTCAAACTTTTGGGTCGAGGATTTTACATCCAAGACTGCACCGCCTTAGATTCTTTTCCCTATTGCACCGAAATACATCAAATTCAAACTTTTGGGTCGAGGATTTTATATCCAAGATCGCACCGAAGTAGATTCTTCCTGCACAGACTGAAGTACATCAAATTCAAACTTTTGGGTCGAGGATTTTACATCCAAGACCGTACCGCTAAGTAGATTCTTTCCTATTGCATTGAAATACATCAAATTCAAACTTTTGGGTCGAGGATTTTACATCCAAGATCGCAATGCTTTAGGATTCTTTCCTATCGCACCGAAATACATCAACTAAACTTTTGGTCGAGGATTTTACATCCAAGACCGCACCGCTTTAGATTCTTCCCTATTGCACCGAAGTACATCAAAATTCAAACTTTTGGGTCGAGGATTTTACATCCAAGATCGCACTCGCTTTAGGATTCTTTTCCTATCGTACCGAAATACATCAAATTCAAACTTTTGCCGGATTTTACATCCAAGACCGCACCGCTTTAGGATTCTTTTCCTATTGCACCGAAATACATCAAATTCAAACTTTTGGGTCGAGGATTTGGGCATCCAAGACCGCACTCGCTTTAGGATTCTTTTCCTATCGCACCGAAGTACATCAAATTCAAAACTTTTCGTCGAGGATTTTACATCCAAGATCGCACTCGCTTTAGGATTCTTTCCCTATTGCACCGAAATACATCAAATTCAAACTTTTGGGTCGAGGGATTTTACATCCAAGACTCGCACGTTTTAGGATTCTTTTCCTATTGCACTCGAAATACATCAAAATCAAACTCTTCGAGGTTAAGGATTTTACATCCAATATCGCACGTTTCCGAGATCTCTACTCACCGGCAGCCGATTTAATTCCGATCAATTCAATTTTCTTCGAGGTCAAGATGTTACATCTACAACCTCGTAATTTCAATTTTCATTTCAAATCAAATCCTTCAAATTAATTTTGACAAACTTCAATCTAAATTCGAAACTCCAAACTAAAATCTAAACTCACACATCAAAACTTAAATCAAACAAAATAAAATTCAAATCGAAATTCCCCAAAGTCATGTGTGATTTGGGATTCACCTCCTTTTCCTTTCCCCAGCGAGAGTTTAGGAATCTCTCGGTTTCGTATATACTTGCTACTCCCGGCCGAAAACTCCTCTATTTCATCCTAAGTTTGTCACTCGGATGCTCGTGTTGGTTTTGTCGATCGCTTTCGGTCAACGCCACACGCGCGGTGTGCTCCGTCACCACCACACCTATTGGGGGTCCATTTGTCGACCTCATTTTTGATGAGGTCTTCTCTTCTTCTTTAGTATTTTCAGATCTAGCCCAGTTTTCCTTTTCGACTATCTTAGAGGACTGGAATCGGGACCCACCTTTTAGAAATTCAAACCACTTCTTAACTCCCCGCAAACTCCACAAACTCTCGACTGTAGACCTCAATCACCTAGAGGGTTGAAATCAGATGTGGAAGTTTAAAGGATGAGTTCCTATGCACTCGGGGCCTGGGGATCGCCCGGATGGCCCGGTCTCGTGAAGGGGCTGATTTACACACACACTACACTTATACACTACACCTATACACTACACTTTCACACACCCATACTTAACTTGACCCTCCTTGACTCATGTGGGTGATTCACATGGATGGTCCTTAACCTCAAGCCCTCAAGCAACAGGTTAAAGAACAACATGTTGAATGCCTCAAATGGGTCCCTTCATGGCTCATATGGGCTTGAAATGGCTTCATGGCTCAACCAAAATGACTTCTTTCCACTTACATCCAATTTAATCTTCAATTTTCCAAATTTTCAATTTTTGACCCCCGGACCCTACACCCGCTCACCCTACCCAAAACCCCCGAAATTACCCAAATTTCTCAAAATTTCCAAATTATCAAAAATTCTCCAAAAATCATTACCAAATATTTCCACATCACTTAAATTGACTATCCATACCCAAAAATACCAAAATTCCAAGAAAACCTCCCAATACCTCCCAAATACCCAAAATACCCCTCTCGACCTAAAAATCCAAAATTCAGAAAATTCCCAGTGAAAATTCCAGAAAACCTTAAATATTCCCAATTTCATTTTGTCTAACTACACCATGGGCCAATTTTGTCAATTTACCCTACTTTTGTTAAAACCCCCAATTTGACCCATTTTAACCCTAAGTGAACCCAATGTCCAACCTACCCAATTGACCCAAATTCTGGTCCAATTCAGTTCTAAACTTCAATTAAACATTCCCAACACCAACTAGACCAAATTCAAGTCCAATTTGATTGATATTTGGATCCAATTTCACTTTTGCCTTAAAGCCCAATTTGGACCCATGACCCAAACCTAACCCAAACTCACCCAATTCAATTCCAATTAACCCCCAAATCTTTTCTAAATCTTCCTTAACATTCCCACAAACAAAACACTAACATGATTTGCCCAAAATTTAGACCCAAACCCACTCAAACTCAACTCCAAAGCAAAGGCCCATCACCTAAACCCAAACCTAACCCAAATGAGCCCAAACCCCAAAATCAAAAGCCCAACCAAAGTCAAAACCTCTTTGAAACAATTTACAACGTTTCTCAACATTGATTTTACATCAATTTAAACTCTAGCCCAACATTAGCACAAGTTAGCCCAATTCGACCAACATATGCCCACTTACCAAATAAATCAAATTCAAACCAATTCAACCTCAAATCACACTAAATTGACTCCAAGCCCTTCACAAAACATCTCTAAACCAATTATGACACTATTCTTAATAAAGTTCTTCACAAAATATTTACCCAAATGCCCATCCTAAAATCAAAAAGCCCATTCCCCTTAAACTTTCCTAAAAGCCCACTTCACCACATTCAAAAGTCTCAAATCCATCCAAAGCCCACATGGCATTTCATCATCCATTTAATCAAAATCACCCCTAAGTTTCAAAATCATCAATTAAACCATTCCAAATCAAGCTTCATGCAAATTTTCACCAAAATATCCAAAATTCTAAAACCGCCCTCATGAAATCGACTCAACTTTCCCCAAGCCAAAGACAAGCCATGCAAGCCATGGACAAGCCACATGAAGCCATGGAAGGCTTCGACATGACCATGCCATTAAGGGTAAAAGGAGGGGCCCCTTTCCTAATCTTTCATTAAGCATTTTTTACCTTAAGCATGTCACACACTAAACCATGTTTAGCCACCTCATCATGGATAGAGACCACACCACTCTCCTCGGCCGACCCAACTGACTCTCTCAAATTGGGGTCCCAGCTACTGGAGGTGCACCCAACCCAAACCAACGTGCCGACCAAATTAAGGCCAAAAATGACCCCCTCCCCATTCTATTTTAATTCAAAGCCTTTTACACATGGCAATTGCCAATTGATTGCACAAACCTCCAGCCCTGACCCACCTGGACCTGAGGGTGACCCATGCCTGCTGCCACGGCTGATCGCCGAAAACACCATGGCCGAGACCTTGGGAGTAGCCAAAGTTTGGAATTCTACTCGCCGAGCCGCCCTATGCCAAATGGTCACTATGGCTGTTCTTTCTCACCAGAGCAGCTGATCCCATGCCTCAACTTCCCAGAAGGCTCTCCACCTCTCGTATTTAAACCCCTCACCCTCACTCGCCATGGAAGAGAGTTACAGTAAAACCTTGCCGAAACTCGCCAAAATTGCTCCAAACCCTTCTCCACCCTGTATGCTTGGAGCCCCAAGGCTTCACCCGCCCTAATCCCCACCGATAAATCCAATTTCCCAACCGAAATTCCACCCAAAACCAGACACTTCTCCACAGCGAGCCAATCCCTCAAATCGATTGGTTCTACACCTTCACTCGTACTGCGGGAAGGTGTCCACCGCAAAAGCCCCATCTCCAAAGTGCCACCTGGCTGTCTGTACCCCTCCAAGCTTTGTGATCGGGCTTTATTTTAAATCACACCTGCATAATCTCACTCGACGCAGAGACTTCATCCGGAGCTTCGCTGATCCAATCGAAGGTGTAACAACTCTCGCATTGAAGCTACACTTCTCCGAGCAAAGGTATGAGCTAATTTTTCATCCCGAGCTTCTAGAGATTCTCCATTTCCGAATGCTTTAATTTCAATGCATGATGCTCGTATAGATGTGTTCGTCTCTTCAAGACGAATCCATAGAGAATAAGAACATGAAAATCCATCGAGTATCGAGCGAGATCTTTAGGATTAGGACGGCTCAGGGGCGAGGACGCTGGGACGATGAACGGATGTCGTCCATTCAATACACGCTACGGACGGACGGCTCGGGATGCCGGCGTCGGGACCAGAGATCTGCATTTGCAGAACCGGCGGTGTGGGCCCGGGCTGCTGGACTCCGTGGCGGCATCGAATGGGAGCGCGACACGCAAGCCGTTTCGGAGATGCCGAGGATGAGTTGGCGCCGCGTGGATAAATAGAAAATTAGGGTATTTTCTTATTTATTTAATCTAAACTTCAAAAATTCATAACTCGTGTAGAAAAAAATCAGAAAAATAAAAATAAAAACACCTCTTGCTCGTTGAACAGAGGAGAATAAATGTGGAAAGAAATCATTTAATTTCATCAAGTATTTTATTTTTTATAATTTATTTACTTCTGCATACTTTTAATTCTCCATGCATGTATACAATTCACCATGGCATGAGACCATAGGGCTTTTGAAGCCTCTGAATTTGGGAACATTTCCTGAATTTTCCAAAGTCGAGGCCATCCCTATAAAAAGTTATTGATTTTTCAAATTCATGTTGCTTTCAAGTATTTTAATTCCAATAAATAGCATGTTGTGAAATAAATTCTAGGAAAATTTGGTGATGTTTCTTATGACCAGAACCCTAGGAAAATAGGTTTTGAGTTAGTTCATTGCAAACAACTCTAATCGGGTTTAAACACCCAAAATAAAATCTCTAATTAATTAGATAACTATGCATCAAATTGACTTGAAATTAATTCTCCACTGACCTTTAGTATCGTAGGAACCTCCACCATAAAAATTTGAGGTCAATTGACTGTTGAATTCCACTAATTGGGTTGATTAAGCCATTTTAGTCATTTTAAACTTAAAATTCATAACTTTTAAAATACCTTTTAAAAAATTCAATAAATTGGTTTCGGAGTCTCTTCCGATATCGGGGGAACCTAAGAAAATTAAAATTTCAATTTTCTAAAAGTTGATTTTTAATAATATTTTAATATTTTTAATAATTAAAAAATAATAAAAATCACAAAAATAATAAAATTCACCAAAATGACACATTTCTTTAATTTTAATCACTTAGAACAAACCCCATATTTTTCTTAGGTCTATTTAGTGAGATATTAAATTTTAAAGCTCTAGGGTAATTTTAAAATTAAAAAATGTATTTTCTAGCATTTTCACTAAAATAATTATAATAAATCATAGAAAAATCAGAAAATTGTAAAATTTGATTTTATGATTTCCTTGATATCAAAGAGATTTTTGAAAAATATAAAATTCATTTTTCAACATTTAGTTTATTTTTAAATTAATTAACACTCCAAAACTTAAAATAATTATAATAAAAATAATATAATTCAAAAATCACCAAAATTAGTCCAAGTGGTTCTCTGGTCATTAGGAATGTCCCCTAATTTTCTTAAGGATAGAAACTTTCCCTTTCGTCATGTTATTAAATTTTCTCAAAATCTCTATTTTCTACCAAAAATAATTATATAAAAAAATTAAATACAGAAAAATCACATTTTCTCCTCTCATGTCTTTATTGACATATGAGTGAAGTTACATAAAAATTTCAAGTTTATTTGAGTTCAATTTAGTGAGTTATGAAATTATTAAGCTTAAAGGGTAAAGTGGTAATTAAATTTTTTTAACCCTTAATTAAAACTTTAGGTTTAATAAAAAAATTAACAAGTAAAATATCTGATCCTAATCTGATTTGGATGATTGAAATTTAAATAATTAAAGGGTAGAAACCCATTAAGCAATTTTAAAATGATTAAACCTTAATTAAATAATGGATTAAATTTGGAAGAATAATAAAATTGGAATTATTAAAATAGGGATATTATTAGAAGAGATTTATTCTTTAATTTAAAAATCCCTAAATTAATTATCTCATTAATATTCAATTCTTAATTAAAATGATAACTCAAATTTAAAATATTAAAAGACTTAATCATTAAACTAAAATTAAATTATTAAACTCTTTTAAAAATTTCAATTAAAATTAAAAAATAAAATTAAATTAAAAATTAAATTAAATTAAATAAATTAAATTAAATTAAATTAAATTAAATTAAGATTAAAAATTAAATTAAATTGAAGATTAAATTAAATTAAATTAAATCAAATTAAATTAAATTAAACAAATTAAATTAAATTAATTAAATTAAATTTAATTAAATTTAATTAAATAATATTAAATCAAATCAAATTAAATTAAATTAAATTAAATTAAATTAAATCAAATTAAATTAAAACTAAATCAAATCAAATTAATTAATGTGACATCAAATCAAATTAAATTAAATTAAATTGAATTAAATTAAATTAAAACTCAATTAAATTAAATTAAATTAAATTAAATATAACATCACCTAAAACAGAAAGAAATTAAATATAAAGCAACTTCGAACACTATTCCAAATTTAAACTCATTAATTGAAATTAAACTAAATCACAAACCATCCGAACACCAATTTACCCTCAAACGTTTGTCATCATAACCCCTAAATAACATTAAATGAAATGTTACTTCACCATAAAGATATTCCAAAATGTCCAGTTCACCGAGCAAGTTAACAAAATCAATTTCGACGATTAATTCATTTGTATAATTAAATTCATTCGACTTAAAAACAATCCTAGAAAATATTAAAAGATGTTTAAGATTTTTCTTAAGAATTTCCTCGATATGGATAGACATTTATAAAGCAATCAACTTAATTGTTCTTCGATGAAGAAAATTGTCCTCAAACCAAAAAACACAAGGAACCTAGACGTCATGAAATGACTAGCTATGTGATTAGGAATTTGGTAAAAACCATAACCCTTACCTTAGCTTTACCAGGAACTTTCGTTAATATTCTAATTGTGTTTTAAGTGCCTCAGATGACTCGGAAGACCCTCCAGTACGCTTTTATTTTATTGCAATTTACTTTTCAAGTAATTTACATTATTGCAATTTATTTAACTCGTATTGCACTTACTTTTCGTATGATAAATAACCGTTGCATGAAAACTCACACCTTTAGATAGCCCCTAAAACTGAAACCAAAACTAAGTTAAAAGTCACTTCGCAAGATAAAATTCACCGCCACAACATTTCAAAATATAAAACAACTCAAAATTTAATCACAAACAGAACACAAAACTACAATTACAACTAAATTAAAACGTCCTCGTTGGATGACGGAACACTCGATGATGTAACCTACGTGTTGCTAACGGGATTTCCCACGGTCTAAATGAAAGTGTGGAACTCATTCGGCTTGAGTTTAGCAAATTCATCTGGACTAAGTAATCCAATAAAAATAATGATGCCGAAGGATGGAACCGTGGGATCTTAACCGGTGTCGTTATAATCAACTTTAAGATTTGTTTTAATTAAAACATAAAAAACACTTGGAAATCAAGATTTTCTCTAAACCAAAACACTTTTCTCATCCCCCGATTTATGATTTCTAAAACTAAACCTCTGCAACAACAAGGAGCTCGTAGCATGGTGGGCAGCACGGCCATCGTCGTCGCAAACTTGAATCCACATCAACAAAACTTTCCTAGAACTAAACAACCAAGCCATAGGATTTCGAGGTAGTTTGCCTAGTGCAACATAAATCCTCAACCTCTTCGTTAGGCACTTGCATTGCAAATTAAGCCCTAACCGGTCTTAGGATCTCCGAGGTAAGCCGTTCGGGTACGACATAAACCCTCACATCTTCAAGTGCTATTTGTATGATTCTATCATATAAATATAAGTCCTAATTAATTAAAATCGCAAGATCAAAACATTAGATAAATATTAGGACTTTCCTAAATTCAAGCCAAACAATGTGATGTTTCGGAAATTACCGGCTCCGCTCGAATCCGTGATTTCTCCTACTTTTCTTCCTTTGGATTCCCAAAACAAAATGTTCCAAATTCGACTATTCCCTATTGAAATTCCAAATTTCAACTCGAAAAATCTTAAACTTCAAATTTTCGAGAGTTAATTATCGATTATTATCGAGAGTTTTCAGTGATTCTCGTCACTTAAGATGTAATTAACTATAAGGGTTTGCTCCCTTATAGAATTTTAAAGAACCCAGTAATATAAACCCGTTTAATGTTTTCATATTGCTAGGAATTTTGTCGGCTTATAAAATTGGTTCCCGTACCAAACAGATGTCACAAATCTTCTAGTTTATTTAATCGAGCCCCACCGCTCATGTGCTGTGTCTATCTTTAGGGATAGATACACGGTTCGTGGTGCGGTGCTCGTTTTTTATATAAGCTATCTCTGGGATGTGAGATCATTTAATCTCATATCTTAAAATCTTCAAATTTAAAATTATTTTCAAAATCAAATATTATTTTCCAAAATTATTTATTTAAACTAAATTAAGAATTCGCCGACAATTTCTATAGGCGACCCTCTTCAAAACACAACACACTCACCTAAAAATATACTGATAAGAAGGATTCAAATACAGAGCATGATTCTCAAAAAGGATATTAAGAATATGGTGGAACAAATAGTGCGAGAAGCCTTAGCCTACTCTAAGAGTGGAAAATTTATTCGACGGTAGACCTTAACCTTAGGAATTTGATGTAGTCCAATACCCTAAAGGCTTCGTACCAATTCGTTTAAGACTTTTGATCGTATAAAAACCCTCTACAGCGCATGTCACACATTTTCGTGCTAGTTGCCGCAATGCCGGGCTGAGCGTAATTTTTTCTTCGTTAGTTCATCACAACATCGGGATTGCCTTCGATTGGTATGCAGAATTTCCAAAATGGTTCAATAAGACTTTTTCTAATTGGAGAATTGTTTCGTTACAGCTTATCAAGCCCGACACCACATCACTATCAGGTGATCTAGTGATGGAGCAACAAAACCAAACGAAACCTTGGTGGATTACATACTTCAATGAAGGAATTTAAGTATGAAGTGAACCAATACCAAGAACAAGATGCGGTCGGAGATCTCATAAGAGTATTCATGGCCCGATAACACTTCTCCTTAAAGGATTCACAATTAAGACTTTCGAGAAGTCGCTAAAGAAGGCCTGAGCCTGCAGAAGAGGTAAAATAGCTAAGTTTACTGACAAACCGATAAACAAGCTAATGTGAAAGTGTTTGGAAAAATCAGGAGTTGTCGCGACATTGGTTGGATAAAGGTAAACAAGCCTAGTGCAGATACAAATGCCAAAGAGCGGCTACAACCAAGTTATCAACCACCGCAATGAATTTATCAGCAACCTCAGCAGAGTTATCGCCTACCTTAGTAGAGTTATCAGCTACCCCTACCGTAGCTATCATCAACCTCACAGAGATATTAATAGTATCGACCGAACTATCAACTATGGTAGTTTGATCAACCGCCGCCGCCTCCCACCGTGTACTCTAAGGAACTCTTGAATAAGGAATACCCCTTTAAGACTAAAGTAGTGGCCGAGATGTTTACCGTTTTCGATGAAGACGCCCGACTTTCAACCGGCCGCAGCCCAGGAGCGAAGAAGTCGACGCGTTGAAGATCATCCTAACCACTCGTCCCTACCATAGAATGCTCGGACACAAGATAGAAGACCGCTTCACCTTCAAGAATCAAGCCGAGGATAACTTCCGTAAAGGGAACATAACGATCCCGAAGGAATACAAGCATGAAGGAGCCCCAAAAGGAGGTTCCGTCATTGTTATTTCAATGGATCCTAATATTCCGATAGACTCGCACAATAACCATTGATGGATGGAGTACTCGTCTCGGACGAAGTCTTCGAAGAAAATTTTAGATCACATCCGTACCGATTCGGTGCGCTTCAACTTCTAGAGTTTGAAACCCGTTAAGCCGACACTATCACTCGCACCGAAGAACCACCCGAAGGAGGAGAAGATCGTGGAAGAAGAGAAGACGGAGGCTCCGCGGATGTGAGTAGGAGCTACTTTTCCCAGGATGGTCAAGCTCGATTCGGGGGAGGAATCCCCTCTGCACCGCCGACTTTGTATGATTATTCGTTCTCGACCCGACGGATCTTATAATGATAAGAGTTTTGGTTTCGCTTACGTTTCGACCGTTTCTAACCATTACGTAACTAACGACAACCTAATCCGGATCTCAACTTCAAACAATTAACAAATTCTTAAATCATACAAAACCTCGATGGCTATGACGAAGGAGGAGACGTTCACAAGAATGGCTACGAAAGCTCAAGAAGCAACGAGTCCGTTTGTGAATTCCGAGGAGCTCCGATCAATATAGAATTAGAGCTATCGTACACTCGGGCAACTTCGTAAGGAGCGCCTTTTCCGATTCAAGAGGAGACACCGGTAGATTTGGAAGGCGTCAGCCAGCCGAAGTCAATCTAAGAAGTGGAAAAGTTCTATCCCCGAGAGTGGGACCAAAGGATAAGAAAGCTGCGTGGTCGCTCAGAAGAGCCAACCCCAACCGGAAGAATTTCCCATTCGGGAAGAAATTGAAGAGCTTGGTAATAACATGGATTATAACATGCTAGCCCATCTTAGGAAGCTACCACAAACCGAGCATCTACGACGCCTCCCGTCTCCGTCAAAGGAGATGAGGGAAACTCGATCAAGGCTTTACTGACCAAAATTTTGTTACCAAAATGGCCGTATTTCCTTAGATGAGGTTTTCCCGTTAAGAGAACAACGCGGTGTTACCTTCACGGATAATGAACTACTACTCGTAACAACTGATCATAATCGACCATTGTACATTTTGGTCTCCATCGAAAAGTTCACGCTCTCCTTTCGTGCTAGTTGATCCGGGAGCATCAATCAATATAATGAACCTTCTGACGTTGGCATATCTGTAAATTGATGCCCGGGACCTCAAGGGACAAACTCGTTTTTAAGAGGTTTTAATCGTAAAGGAGAAAGAGCCCTTGGGTCGATAACACTATTAACGAAAATCGGTGATTTGGCAAGAACAACCGCAAAATTCCACATAATCGATTCCGAGACATCGTTCAACGCTCTACCGGGGCCAGCTATGGATCCATAAAAACCGGATGGTACCATCATCTCTTACACCAAGCAGAGCAAAGTATTATGAAGGAGGATAAGAACAGCGTTGCATCAAAGGTGATTTGCAACCTTTCTCCGTGCATGAAATTGGATTTCACGAAGATGCATCCTACTACGTCATTTCCGAAGAAAACTATCTTTTCCGTAAATACCATACCAAATGAAGCAAAAGAAGTTCAAGATGATGAGAATTTTTTTCAACAAGCATTTCACGACTTTGACGAGATTGTGAAGGAAGAAACGGTGGAATGGGGCCTTGAATGTATAGCTACCATCGATGGTTATCGGGAAGACAAGCTTCAAAAGAAGAAGAAGAAATCAAGAAAGAAGCAATGAAGATAAGCCAAAAAGAAACCCCCGTTCAAGATCCCTCTCTAAGATGATGAGAATGAAGAATACAAAGCAATGTACGAGAAAATGAACTGATGTGTACATACTATGACTTCGACCCCGATCTATCCTAATAAGATCGAGGGTATGGTGGCCGGGCGTAAGGCATGGTGCTGGTGCTAAACATTAGCTTCCACCGTCTTCTTCTTCCAAAAACCGATAATGATGTAAAATTTGAAGATGTTGCTTCATCCGAATTAATGGAATCGGGCTTCGATGCTGGTATTCTCCTGTGTTAAAAATTTTATGCAACGTGGTGTATTACCTAAACAATGGACAAAAGATCGGGCCACAACGCTTCGAAAACTTATGGTGCGATGTCACGACCGCCTAATTCAAAGCATGGTCTCGTATTCGGGAAGACAATAAAGATCGGCCGACGATTCGAATTTTCTCGGTTGCCACTGAAACCTAATGAAGACTCGCTTGGAAGCCTCAGATATTCCCAAGGATCTACCAATCGAGATGCTCCAATTTAATTAAGAAGAAATTAAATCTACAATAAGAGTTAATGGTGCTAAATTAGGTACTAGCGAAGAGCCTAGGCCGACCTTTAGTTAACTCTTTACTCAATAAAGGAAGACTCCAAACTATTTTACATTGAGCTACCGTTAAAATGCTGGGATTAACTACGAAGTCGCAGCTCACAAGCTAGGAGTGGATCACGCCGCTGCTCCAATGTATGCTCCGAGAAGAATGCGTCTAGAGACTGAATAAATGCGACAACAAGTTAAGAAGCTTATCGATGCTAGATTTGTCCGTGAAGAATAGTATCCAACTTGGTTAGCCAACGCGGTACCAGTTAGAAAGAAGAAATCCACACGTAACTGTAGATTTCGTATATTCGAATAAAGCATGCCCAAAGACGAATTCCCACTCTGCCGATTCCAATTGAAGATCGACATCACATCGACACATGAAATCCTTTCATTCATCGTAGGATCATCAGATACAACGATAAAGATGGCACTTCGTAGGATGAAGCTCACAGCCTTCAAAACGTCAACGGGAGATTACCGCCATACGTAATGCCTTTCGGATCAAGAATGCAAGAGCAACATACGAAAGAGTGATGACAAGAATTTTTGATGATTTCATTCACAACCAAGTCGAGTGCTACGCGGATGATGTGGTCATCAAGAGCAAACTGAAAGAAGATCCCCCGTATGATTCGAGAATTGTTTTCAAGCTATTAAGACAATTTAACCTTAAGATGAATCCCCGAAATGTATTCTTTCGGCGTCACCTCCGAGAAATTCTTAGGATTTATCGTCCGACATCACGAATTGAAATCGATCCGGAGAAGATTAAAGCTATCTTAGAAATGCCACAATCCTTTCAAGGGAAGTTGGTATATATTCGACACTTTATTTCGAATTTATCGTAAAGGTGTCGACTTTTTCCTCGCTGTTAAGAAGGATGCCAAGTTTACCAGACACCAAACGTTTTGGTTGATACTTGATGACATCAAACGATATCTAATGACACCTCCCCGTCTTGGGCAGCCCCGCCCTCGGTCGACCGTCGATGCTTTATACCGCGTCTTTGACAACTCCCCTCGGAGCCCCGCTAGCTCGTGTCAATGACAAGGGTAAAAAAATCGTCTTCTATTACTTAAATCGTCATCTAATTCGATGCGAAGTAGTATCTCATTGAGAAGCATTGTCGCCCGATCTTCGCCGCTCAAAGCTCAGCATTACATGCTTTCATAGTGTCAACCTTGTTTCCAAAGCCTAATCCGTTGCAATATTCGATGACCCGACCACGTTCACGTACCTGTTAGGTGGTCGATGATACTATTACAATTCGATATAACTTTTTGCTCTCTTTGTGCCGTAAAGGGACAAGTCCTAGCAGATTTCCGCAAGATACACCCTTCACCTAATCGCCTCTCAACAATGATTTGCCAGACGAACGTATAATGAGCCTAGAAGACTCGATGATCGATGCCGGGAATTGTACTTTGACTCCCGAGCATCATCTTCACAATGAGATAAAGAGTTGTAGACAATAATGCCCGTAAGGAAGGAATCAAACTAATATTTATAACACCAGAAAGGATGTTAAGATACTCCTACCATCTAACAAAACCGTGCACAAACAATGAAGCGTAATACGCGAAGCTCTTGTAACTCGACTAAAGTTAACCATTCGTAATGGGATAATAAATATATCAACATCTACTACGATTCATAGTTGATTATACAATAAAGGTTCGGACAAAGATAAGATTCCGAAACCAAGGCTCGAGCAGTACTTAAAGCATGTCATGAAGTTATTGAACATTCCGAATGTAATGATCTACAAGATTCCTTAAAAGAAAATGCCTTTCGTATGTGTTACCACAGAAAAAGAGCTCATTCGCTAACAGATGAGCCGCCTGAAATGTCATTTCAAAGGATGACAGTCCTATCGTAGCCGACATGGGATGCAAATGCCTCGAGTCAGAAAAAGAAGAAGAAACAAAGCCACAATGGGGCTGCTAAACTACAGAAGATTGGCGGCGCCCATTAATACACTACCTACAAACAGAAATCATCGACGATAATTCGTTAGCCCATCAAATCAAGAAAAGAACTCGTCATCACATTAATAAACAATACGTTATACAGAAGGTCTTTCGATCGATGTGTTTCAGTTCCCGAGCGAGTCCGAGGCTCGGCAATTTCAAGAAGTGCACTCAGCGACTTTGTGGCGCCATCAACATTGGGTCCAAAAATACGAAAATGAAGATTAAAAAGACCAGTGGCATACGGCTCTCAATGATGACCGATCGCATGAAAGTTGCCAAGAGTTGTCACCAGTGCCAAGTGCATGGAGTGGTTCTACATTAACCTCCAAATGTGCTACATCTAACAATCAGACGCGCTTAATTGGGGTATCGAGGCACGTACATTATAGACCATAAAATCGCCTTCCTCAAGAAGACATTGCTTTATTCTTGTAACACAGACATTTTTCCAAGTGGGCGTATACTACCGCCTCAGAAAAGTGAAAGCACATCACGTGCTACAAGCTTCTTCAAGAATCAAGTCGTCTACCGTTTCGAGGTACCACATGCACTTATCTTAGATAACAGTCCAAATTCGGAAGTACGAAGATCAAATGGGCTTTGTCAGAAGACAGAATTGATTGGCGCTATTCACGATCTACTACCCAAGAGCAAACGGCTTGGCTAAGGCTTTTAAAACTCTCGTCCAAATTCCTGAAGAAAACTTTGACTCAAAACAAGAGAATTGACACGAGAAGTCATAAGCCCATAGCCTGGCGCGTAATGACTTATCGAACCGGCTACCCGCCCACAATCTACGCTTTAGTGTACCGGTCCGAGGCCGTCCCGCCTTTGGAGGTTCAACTTCCGTCACTCGAATCGTTCGTTAAAAGATTACTACTTTAAGAGAACACCAAACTACGAGTGAAGAATTGGAAAGCTTGGAAGGAAAATGACTTTCGCCGCAACAGAATCTTGAATTGTATCAAGCCAAGATGGTCCAGCCCACGATAAATTGGTCCGCCCAAGGACGTTCAAAGCCTAAGTGGACTTGGTTCTAGTTCTCAAGAGACCTATTCCCGCACATCGCAAGACAGAGGTACCCCGAACCCACTTCGGGAGGGGTCATTTGTGATCGAGACAAGCCTACTCTGGAGGTTCCTACCAACTCGTGGATTTCCGTGGAGAGCGACCAATGCTTCCAATCAACGACGATATCTAAATAAGTATTACACAACCCGATGTTTCGAAGGATGAAATTTAGAAAATGGAGTCTCCTTCTTAGAAGCACGGCGGAGTAATCACTTGTAACTCGGGTCCGAACCCAAAATTGAAGAAAAATGATTAATGAAAAACATATGTATTAAAAAAAATGTGTGAAAGAAATCATTGTAATAATAAATTTCGATCCTTCCTTTCAAGCCAACTACTCCCGATCTTTCCTCATCTTTTCCCTTTCCCTTAAAATTCGAAAAGAAATAAATAAGAATTTTTCATTAATAAGCAAACTTTTAGTGTTCTCGTTCCGAGTATAGCCCTTGTTCCTTTCCCTCTACATTTTACAGGGAAATATCGAACGGGCGGTTAGTTCTAAACTTTAAAGATAGCATAAGTCTTTGTACTTAATGAAGAAAAGTCAAAGCCGGTGCCGTGATCGATGTCGACTCGTACTTCACTAAAAGCTAGAATGGGGAAGAAACTCCGACTATCAGAGACTCCTAGGAGCCCCGTAACAAGACATCGATGAGGCTCAGCGAGAAAGTTCACCATATTGCAACCGTAAAAGGAAAATCAACGCGATCAAGAAAAATACGAGAAATCGTTGATGACCGCCACAAGAGGGAAGCTTGTTAGTGCCGTCTCTACCAAAATCTAGGGGGAGAGGAGAGCCACTTTTGATCCCAACTCAAAGAAGATACAAGAACCACCATATCCACAAAATGCTGAAGAAATTGGATAATAACGAAAAGAAGAAATACCGATGACAGCAAAGTTAGCCGTCCTTAAGAGGCCACTTCGGATCACCATGCGAGGTTGTTCCGCAGGGAGGTTACCATGTAGCCCGCACCCGAGACAGAGATGGTTCCGAGAGAGCGTGCCGGTGTGGAGTCGTACATCCTGTCGCATGTCACTGTAATCCTCGATAGTTCCGTATGATTTAGAAGACGGGCTTCGGAGATGATCCGTAGGAGTTAAACAAGATTTTCAATACTTTCAGAGAATCTGAAAGTGCGCATATGTCAACATCCCCGGAAGGTCTAGACTTGCATACGTATGTCTTCTCTCACTACGAGTGCGTAGTGAGATCGGTGGACTACGTCTCCGAGCCGAAGAAACAGGTCGAGCAGGACGACTCTGAAGCAAGACCTACTCCGAGCCGAAGAAATGGAAACGAGGCAAGAGAAGGATTACAATCCAATTGATGTTGTTACAACTTTGCCGATGACAAGAAAGGAAATCCTCCAAAGTATTCCACTACGATAAAGTGGATCCAATGCCGCCCGATTAAGAAATGATAAAGAGATGGTGGTCACAGTCTTACCCGCCGACCGCATACCAAATGCTTGCATAATCAACATCTGGCGTTGCATGAGACCGCATTCCACCTCACGGACCATCACGATTTTCAGGAGATCCGTTTACACCATTTCTTTCATCAACCAATGGAACATAATGTTCGGGATAGAACTCAGATAATCGCCCGAGAATTCCGAGGGCCAAGAGAGATACCCCTACCCGTAGGCTCGTCCTAGTACTACAAGGAAATGGTGCGGATGTGGCGAAGCACCGCATCCCAGAGTTCCCTACGAGCGCATCTCCATCACCTTCAGATGATGGACGAGAGAAAGATTCTGGATCTACTCCCGCCAGATCCAGAATTAGAAAATTTACATCCGTACGAGCTGTAAGAGACATGCGTAGTAGCACACCTCTAAAGCACACTTGCGTGGGATTCTCTCTCCGAAAGTGGCTTAGAAGGTGATGTTATCACCTATGCAGTTTACTTTTTCGCATAGATAACCGGTATCAAGATAGTTTTGTCGAATACATGAAGATATCAAGGTACTGGTAATTCGATATACATGGATTTTGTAAAGTTCACTTTCGAAAATGTCATCGTAAATGTTTTGATGGAATCACCTTTTGTTCTTTCGACATTTTTAATGGAAACGACTATGTACCTTCAGTTTTGTGCAATTGACTGCAAACACCACTAAATCTGAGTTTGACTCGATTTAAAGAAAGTTAAACGAAGAACGATTTGAATATACGAAAAATGAAATAAAAAAGATCCAAAGAAATAATAACAACAAAATTTAAATTCAAAATCTAAATAAAACACAAAACGAAACTTCAAAACAAATCAATTCAAAATCTCAAATTATAAACAAAAAGAAATGAATGAAAACCCAAATCAAAATGAAATTTCAAAACAAAATTAAAAATTAAAACAAAATCAAATCACTAAAAAAACAACGAACAATGAAAACGAATTCGAATCGAAATCCCCAACAAAGCTATTCTCGAACCCTTTCGACTCTCCACGATTCCTTCCCTCTTTTGAAGGTCGACCGAGTCTACCGACATAGAACCACAAAATTTTTGATTTGGTTCTCGATAGCATGGATTCATATCCTTCGCCAAATAATCAAACTTTCGATCAACTCTCTCGTGATGTGAAACACTTTCATGTCGCATTCCAATCTCGTCGCTACACTAAATTCTCCGCAGAATTTTCAAAACTAAATCAAATACCAACTTTTGGGATCGGGTACCTAACTTCCGCTCCCATCCTTCTAAGGTCGGCACTAAATTTCAAAATTTCTCATTCCGAGATCAATACTCAAATTTCACTCCTCTTCTCTTTGAATGTCCGCTAATCTCGCACTCCTCCCCGTAAAGTTTTTCGCATTCCGATCCTCCTCGACTTGGGTATAAGACCGACAAGGCATCCTAATCTCTATGTCCACTAATCTCGCACTCCTTCGCAGAAACTTTTTCGCATTCTAATCCTCCAAATCGGCTATAAGACCGACAAGGCATCCTAATCTATGTGTTCGCTAATCTCGCACTCCTTCCAAGAAACTTTTTCACAATCTAACTTCTCGACTTGGGTATAAGACCGGACAAGGCATCCTAATCTCAAAGGTCCATTAATCTCGCACTCCTTTCGAGAAACTTTTTCGCATTCTAATCCTCGTACTCTGGGTATAAGACCGACAAAACATCATAATCTTGGTGTCCGCTAATCTCACACTCCTTCCGAAGATTTTTTTTGCATTCTAATCCTCCGACTTTGCATAAGACCAACAAGGCATCCTAATCTCGGTGTCCGCTAATCTCGTACTCCTTCCAAGAAATCTTTTTGCACTCAAATCTCGAGGTTGGTACCAAACTTCCGACTCTCTTCCGAGCGTACCTAACTTCCGCCTCACCCTTTTCGAGGTCGGTACCTAACTTCCTCGACTCTCTTCCGAGACCGGTACCTAGCTTCTAGTTCTCACCCTTTTCGAATTCGGTACCTAACTTCCGACTCTCTTTCCGAGGTCAGAGCCCAACTCAGCTCACCCTTCTCGAAGCCGATACCTGAACCGCCTAAAAATACCCATTTTTATGCCTTATTTATGATTCAATTTTAAGGATATTATGCTTTAATGGAGGGTATTTTCATGTTTTTGGATGTAGATGATTAAAAAGTGTCCAAGAAAGAAAAAAGAAGGAAAAAGGAGCAAAAAGCAGTAAAAAATGGATCTTATGGAGCAAATTTCGAATTATCGTCCGAGCGCCTGTGCGCCGCAGTCCCGCGCGCTTGATGATGAAACAGCAGATTTTTGTCGACTTCGTCGCCATTTCGACGGTGTTGCTGCTATTGAGCCGAGAAGATTGGAAGTTACTCCCAATATATAAAACATGTGATACAATGTATTTGGACACAAGGAAAAGGTCTGGATCGCTAAGAGAGGTGCGACCCAAAGTGAAGAGGTGCGAACTACCCGGTCACGGAGCCCGGCCGCCTAGGCGCGACAAGCTTACCTTTCATAAGATACATTGAATTTGGCCAATTTTTGAAGAAGTGCCTTAAGCAACCCCTAGTCAAATTCGCGTAGCTCTATAAGTAGGAGCCCATTCCACAAAAAAATTCATACCCCCCCTCACACCACACCCCTCTTAGTTCATTCTCTCTTCCATACTTAGGGTGCCACTTTATTTTATTATCTGGGTTGAGTTTATTTTGAGTGTTTATTGTGTGTTATTGCTGTTGGAGTCTTTTCATCATTGCTTTGGAGTCAGAGAAGTCACATCAGCTCAAGGAACACTTTAGATAAGTATTTGTATCGGTTCAAAGTTTATTAAATATGTTTTGTTGTGTTATTTCAATGTGTTCGAGTTGTTAGTTATCTTCTCCCCTTTCAACTATGAAAAGATTATAAATTAAATAAATTTTGTAGGAAAATTAAATATAAAATATTTTAAAAATATCATGATGAAATTAATACCCGATCTTAAGCTTTTTATTTTTTAAATTAGCCATTTAAATTGTTAAACCTCGTCGAAGAATTTTGAGACCTATCCGGAGATAAATTCTTAACTAGTAGATATCACATGAATCCTTAGGTAATTCCAGTTACATAATTTGATTATTTAAGGTGAAGTGCAAATAAATATGAAGATAATATTTATCGGGCATAAAATTAATTAGTTTTTAGAGCGAGCGTACTCAAATTCTAATAATTTCAAGTTTATAGAAAGGTAATGGGTCACCGGTAGGCCGACCACAACCAATTCTTGGACATCAGTAGTGTGCTCAGATTAACCCATTCTACTAATAACACATCCGGAGCCTAACTATGATTACCAATGTTCTTTGCATCCTGGACAAAGGGTGGCAAGAATAAGATCGTTTCCTATTCGGGTACAATACCATAATCTTAATTACCTACAAAAGATGATTAATCTATAATTCTTAGCTTAGTTGGAAAAGGAGAAAGTCGTTCTTATAATTGCATTTTAATTACTTTACTTTCCTACACATTGCTTAATTCTTTCGCATAAATTATAATTAATTAAATTCGAGTATAAAAAAAGAGAGTATTTATAATTATTTTCTAAAAATTCAAAATATTACTTATATTTCTTACTTTTTATTTCACTATCCCCGTGATGATAACCAGGACTCCACTAGAGCCCTGTATTACTTGAACGATACATTTACTTATGTTTAAAATTGTGACTTTACAATAATAAAATCTAACTATAAAATTATAAAAGTAAACCTCGCACATTAAGTTTTTGCTAAGCCATTTGCCGAATTTAAATATTCTAAAAGTAGTATCAAATTCTTGTATTTTAAAGCATATATAAAGTCCATCACATCAAGTTTTTGGTGTCGTCGCTGTAGGGATGTAATAAAATAAAAGTAAAAAAATAAAAACAAAACAAAAATATTTTCTTTAAATTTTTATGCGTAGTTCGGGATCCGAAGGATTACTACCTTTTATTCCGAATTATAAATAACAATTAAAATAATTAAAAAAAGGAAAACAAATTTCAAAACATAAAATGGCTAACTTACATAACAATAATCAAAATCCAATCAAAATTAATAAAACAAAATATTTATAAACCATTAAGGGAATATGCAAACCCACGATCGATGAACTTGTTGTTAGTATTCAAATTCTGGCTGTAGATGCTAATTCTTATGAGCTTAAACCTTCTATTATTCAAATGGTTCAAAATAATCAATTTGAGGAACACCTAATGAGGATCCAAATTTACACCTTGCTTGGTTTTTTAGAACTTATATACCTTTTAAATATAATAATGTTTCTGATGATGTTATTAGGCTTAGACTCTTCCCTTTTCCTTAAAAGATAAAGCAAAGATGTAGCTTAATTCATTAGCAACTTGTTCTATTAAAACATGGGCATATATGACAAAAAATTCCTCGCTAGTCATTTTCCTCCTTCTAAATCTTCTAAATTAAGAAATGATATTACTTCATTTACACAATTTGATGGAGAAACTATTTATGAAGCTTGGGAAAGATTTAAAGAACTATTAAGAAAATGTTCTCGTCATGTTTACCGTATCAAGTTAATTATTCAAACATTTTATAATGACTGATAGGATCACTTAGATCTATTATCGATGCTGTCAGCCGGTGGTTCTTTAATGGCTAAGACATTTGAATAAGCTCTACATGCATTAATTGAAGAAATGACTAATAACAATTTTCTATGGCCTTCAAAGAGTTAATCCTAAAAGAATGGCTAGTATTAATGATAATGAAGCCTTCTCTATTTTAGCTTCACAAGCGACTGTGATATCTAATAAATTAGATAAATTTGCTATTAA
Organism: Papilionanthe hookeriana x Papilionanthe teres; assembly: GCA_022702705.1. NCBI lineage: Eukaryota > Viridiplantae > Streptophyta > Magnoliopsida > Asparagales > Orchidaceae > Papilionanthe > Papilionanthe hookeriana x Papilionanthe teres. The sequence goes on along the minus strand of CM040438.1, from coordinate 63,583,303 downwards.
TATCGCATGTAAGTAATGATAATTCTACAAATTCCCGATTCTCAAACATTGGAAACTTTGCAAGCTATTGCTAGTAAAACTAATAACCCTATTCTAATTATTATAATCCCGGCTTCGGAAAAATCATCCTAATTTTAATCGAGTAATGGACATCAAATTAATATAAATCGGAACAATCAAGGAAATTCAAACTATGTGACCAAACTTATCCTCCCCGGTTATAACAATCACAGAAAAGTTGTCCGTAGAAGAATTGATCTTGCAACTAAGCAATCAACTACAAAGTCAAAACACCGCTATTCATAATATCGAGAATCAAACGGGTCAAATCGCTAATTTCATTAATTACGTACCTCAAGGAACACCGCCTAGGAATGTCAAAATTAATCTTAAGGGATCTGGAAAAGAACATGAATAAGCAAAAGCTGTACAACTCAGAAGTGGAAATGAATTAAAAGAGAAAACACGAGATGAGATTTAAAAAGAGAAAGAAGTCAAGAAATTAAAAAACTTAAAGATACCCTTTCTCCAAGTAAAGATCAGACTCTTATACCTATTGAAGTGAAGTTGAAAGATTGCCACAACCTTTTCTCTCAAAGACATAAACAAATTTAAGTTTGACCATCAATTTTCTAAGTTCTTTAAAATTTTTAAGAAACTTACAATCAACATTTCTTTTGTCAAGCTTTGGAGCAAATGCCAAGCTATGCAAAATTTATGAAGGATATTTTAAGCAAAAAGAGAAAATATGAAGATTTTGAAATCGTTGCATTAAAGAAGAATGTAGTGCAATAAGTCGAAGAAATTACCTCACAAGCTTAAAGATCCCGAAAGTTTCACTATATCATGTGCTATCGTGAGAAAAATTTCAAGGAAAAGCCTTATGTGATTTGCATTTCGCATTAATCTCATGTCATTTTCAATCTATCGTAGGATAGACTTCGAGAGATTTCTTCTACCACCGTAACTCTTCGTTAGCCGATCGATCGATCACTTATCCTAAATGAGTTTATAGAGGATGTTCTTGTTAAGGTAGTGATCCATTAAAAAAAAATACCTATTTTTATGCCTTGATTTTTATCAATTTCTAAGGATATTTTCGTGTTTTTGGATGTAGGTGATGTAAAAAGGTCCTAAATAGGAAAAGGGTGAAAAAAGAGCAAAAAGGAGCAAAAATGGAGCAAAATACACAATTATAAAAATTTTGCCTAGCGCCTGCGCTAGAAGTCAGCGCCTACACGCGACTCGTTACAGAAACTCACAAGCTACGACTTTTGGACTGCCATTTCGACGAGCGAGCAAGCATTTGACATTCTAGAAGACCGGCAATTGTTCCTTGATAATAGGACATGTGATACATTGCATTTGGACGCTCCAAAATGGTTTTAATCTCGAAGAGGTGCGAGCTCAAGCAAAGAGGCGCGAAGAATCGGACGCGGTGTCCGGCGCCAGCGCTGCATTCCGCCGCCAGCGCCGCATGCACCTTCTAGAAGATTCATTGAATGTGGACATGTTTTAAAGAGGTGCCTCAAGGCAACCCTCGAAGCCTATAAATAAAGGAGTCCACCCTTCCCGAAAAACGTGGCCCCCATTATAACCCTTATCTCTACCACTTTTAGATCTCTCATCCTTAGAGAGAGAAATAAGCGAGAAATTTAGTGGCCACTTTTATTTAGTTTAGTGAGTTTATTTTCAAGTTGTTGCATCCGGAGTTCATTACACTATGGAGTCAAGAGAGGGAATCGAAGATCTTTAGAAGGAATATTTAAGATAATTACTTTATTTTGATTCAAAGTTTATTTATTATTTTTTATTGCTTATATTCAATGTCTCGAGTAGTTAGTTTACTTTTCCTTCAATTATGAAATGATAAATAAGATAATATAAAATTCAATGAGAATTAAAAATCAAAATATTTTCAAAACAGTGGATGATATTAATACCCGATCTTACTTTACTTTTTAAATCGGGTGATTTAAATTATTAAAACCTCGTTGAAGAGTTTTGAGACCTAGAAGGAGAAGAAATTTTAACTTGTAGATATCACATGAATCCTCGGGTAGTCGAAGGCCATGCGCGGGCTATTCAAGGTGAAGTGCAAATAAATAGTAAGATATGATTTAAAGGGCGTAGAATCGATAAGCTTTAGAGTGACAAAATAAATTCTTATAATTTGATTTATAGATAAGGGAATGGTCACTTCGTTGGGCCAACCATACCACCCTCGATATCTAAGTAGCTGTGAGCCTGACAACTCCATTCTACTAACAATACATCTAGACCTCGATCTCAGATTAGCCAATGTTCTTCAGGCATGGATCAAAGGGTAAAGAATATGAATGCTTCTATTTCGCACAATACCATAATATGTATCTCCTTCAAAGAATATTAAATTATCTTAAAAATCTGGATTAATCGAAATAAGAAAGTTATTTGTTTTATATAGTTTTCACAAAATCATTTTCTTATTATTGTTTTCTTTATCTACATCTAGTAAATTAAAAGTAATTTATAGTTAGATTAAAATACAAAAAGATTTTGAAATACAATATTTAAAAATTTATTACCATTTTTTTCCCCGTGGATCGATACCGGGGTCTTTGTTTCAAAGCCCTTTATTACCTAAACGATACGTATACTTGCGTAGTACCCAAAAAGTATATAAAATATTTTCCTTTAAAAGTATATTTTGCTATATAAACATATATTTAAAAAGTATTAATCACTAAAGGCCCAGCATTCAAGAGTAATGAAGCTTTTATTTAATGCTATACGGCGTAAATTAAAATTTGGTACACATCTATATAGCAAGTTGCTCCCGGTCAAGTGTTTCACTCCTTCGCTGAATTAAATTTTTTTAGCAAGTAACAAATTTCTTGTATTTGGAAATACAAAATCGGTCGTGTAGATAAATTTATCTTTCATGTGGATTTTACTATTCTAGATATGGAGAAGATAAAGAAATACCTATCATTTTAAGGAGACCTTTTCTAGCTACTCTGGCCGAGCTATGATCGATGTGCAGAAGAATTAACAATGAGAGTTAATGAATTAAGAGATAACATTCAATGTTCTGAAATCATCAATGAGGTATCCCCGAAAAGAAAATGCTATCGAATGGATATTTTTGATTATATGATCAAAAGTATTACCAAGAAAAAATGCAAGGTCATTTTCGATGATAAAGATAAAGAACCCATATTATATGATGAGTCACTAAATGAAGAAAATTTATCTAAAGATGCTCATTATATTCAATAAAAATTGAGAAATTTTAGATACAACTAAAATGATATACTTTTAACTTCAATTAAAAGCCCCTAAACCGGAATTAAAATGTTACATGCACATTTAAAGCATGCATTTCTCGAGATTCATTAATCCTATCGTTAATAATATCTTCTAATTGAGTAAAGAAAAAGAAGGAAAATTAATACGAGTTCTGAAGAATTATAAGAAAGCTTTATTGCATTATTGCAGATATAAAAGGAATAAGCCCTTCAATTCGTATGCATAGGATTTTAATGGTAAAAAATTGCAAACCCACTCATTTCAACCTCAAAGAACATTAAATCCCACCTTATAAAAGAGGTTATTAAGAAAGAGATTTTAAAATTGTTAGATGCTGGAATTATTTTATCCAATTTCGAATAGCCAATGGGTAAGTACTATTTGTTGCTTTTCAAGAAAGGAGGAGTAACCGTCATTATTAATGAAAAAAATGAATTAATTCCAACAAGAGGTTACCTGTCAGCGAATTTGCATCGACAATCGAAAATTAAACAACACCACTAGAAAGGATCATTTTACTTTACATTTCTTGGATCAAATGCTGGATAAACTTGCTCGATACTCATATTTCGTTTTCCGGATGGATATTTTGGTTATCATCAATTACCTCGTTGCTCCCGAGATCAAGAAAGATAGCATTTATGAGTCTTTATGGAACATTTTCCTTTAGAAGAATGCCTTTCGCTTTATGCAATGCACCCGCAACTTTTCAAAGATGTATGATGTTAATATTTTGTGATTTGATTGATAAAGGAATTGAAATATTTATGGATGATTTTTCGCTTTTGGAACTTCTTTTCGAATCTTGCTTTAAAATATAACGAAAGTTTTGAAAAGATGTGAAGAAACAAAACTTAGTTCTAAAACTCGAAAAATGTCAATTTATGGTCACAGAAGACATTGTACTTGGACATAAAGTTTCACAAATAGGGATGGAAGTTGATCAAGCAAAGTGAAAATTATCGATGAACCGCAACCACCTACTATATCGATGTAAGAAGTTTTCTGAATATGCTGGATTTTATAGGAGATATATATAAAGGATTTTTCAAAAATTGCCAAATCTCTTTGCCATTTATTGGAAAAAGAAACTAAATTTTAATTTAATGAAGATTGTCCGAATGCGATCAATATTCTGAAAGAAAAATTAATCACTGCACCTGTCATTGTTGCACCTGATTGGAATAAAACTTTTGAATTAATGTGTGATGAAAATGATTATGCAATTGGAGCTGTATTGGGACAAAAATATGAGAAGATTTTCAAAGTTATATACTACACTACGAAACTATTAATGAAACTCAAGTAAACTACACTACTATTGAAAAAGATCTTTAGCAATAAGATATGCTTTCGATAAATTTACCATATCTTCTTTGAACAAAATGTATCGTGCATATCGATCATTCTGCTATTAAGTATTTAATATCTAAAAAGGATGCTAAACCTAGATTGATCGTATGGGTTTTACTTTTACAAGAATTTGATTTTGAAATTGTAAACAAAAAAAAGAGGGATTGAAAATCAAATTGCTGATCATTTATCAAGAATCGAAAATAATAATGAGAAGATTTATAAAGATAATATAAATGAGAAATTTCTAGATGAACAATTATATGTCGTTCAAGGATTACAAATACCTTGGTATACGTATATAGTTAAATACTTAGTCTTCGCAAAATTTTACCTTATGGAATGAATAATAAATACATTAAGAAATCAAGAATGATTGTAAATCATACATTTGGGAAGTTCCTCATTTATTTAAAATAGGAAGAGATTCCGTGATTCGAAGATGTATACCTTATGAAGAAACTTTTGCAATTATTCAAAAATGTCATGATTATAAATTTAGAGGACACTTGGAGTAGAGAAAACTCGTATTTAAAATTTTAAATTATGGATTTATTGGCCTACTTTATTTAAAGATGTTGGACATTACGAAACTTGTGATTGATGTCAAAGAAATGGGAAATATATCTAGAAAAGATGAAATGCCTCTAAACTTTATATTATAAATCGAAATTTCGATGTAACAGGTTTAGATTTTTATGGGACTTTTGTACCATAACTGGAAAAAAATTATATTTTATTAAAGGGGCCGATTATGTTTCAAAGTGGATCGTTTTCGTAGCTTTATTCTCGAACCGTGATTCCAAAAGTGTTTCGAAATTTTTAAAGAAAATGATTTTTACAATATTTGGAATGCCCAAAGATAAATATCGCGTATGGGGGAAATTATTTCTGTAAATATAAGAATTCAATCATTGCTGAAGAAATTCATAATTAAGCATACACCGCAACCGTTTATCATCCTCAAACAAGTGGAATGGCCGAAGTATCAAACAAAGAAATTAAAAGAATATTGGAAAAGACTCGTTAATCCTAAAAGAACTCGACCGGGTTGATAGACTTGATTCTACATTATGGGCTTATAGAACAACTTATAAGACACCTATCGAATGTCACTATCGGTTAATTTATGGTAAACATTGTCACTTACCCGTCAAACTGGAGCATAAAGCGATTGGCGATAAAAGAATTCAATTACAATTTGAATACTACAAAGAGAAAAATGATTATTACACCGTAATGGAAATGGAAGAGATTAGAAATGAGTCCTATGAAAATGCAAGAATTTATAAGGAAAGAATGAAGAAATTTGCATGTCAAAATGATTTCAAAGAAAATATTCGAGCCCTCGACAAGAAGTATTATTATTTAATGCTCGTTTAAAACATTTCCCCGGAAAATTAAAATCTAAATGGATGGGACACTTATAAATGCAGAAAGTATACCCTTATGGAGCGTGGATATTAAAGATCCCAAACTCGGAAAAGTATTTAAAGTTAACGGATTAAGACTAAAGCCTTATACGGGAAAATTGAAATTAAATTACAAAGAGGCTTATGAGCTGAGTCTACCCGATTAATTCAATTAATTAGGTCGGGCCGACGACGTTAAACCAAGAGCTTTTGTGGGAGGCAACCCATATTTATTTATTAGTTCGAGTTTAATTATTGCTACGCGTTATGCCTCTCGTCTCGACTAAATTTTTATAACTTCTCAAAATAAAATGCTAATGAGTCCGTATTGACTTAAGCTAAACGGTTTTTCCGAAGTATATAGAAATTAGACTTGGACCACTCCATGTCAAATGCGAGTAAAAGGAGACTGCTGACCTTGTTTGTGATTGTTCGTGGATTTGAGTTTTTGGTAATTATGTTTGTGTGTTGATCTTACTCCTCGTGTTAGATTCATTTTTACAACCGAGACTTGGCAAAAAATTCGACGATAGGTGAATCGTAGTTGATCAGGTTCTCGGCGCCAGCGCCAAGAATTGGCACCTAAGCGCCGTAAAACCTAGGTATCGATGATCCGCCGCCTAAGCACCGCGGTTACATATCGTGGAAAAACCTAAATTCTTTCGCTTTTTCACATGAAATCTCTTTATATATAGCCTATTTTTCATCCCCAAGCCCATAGAAACACTAATTTTGACCGCAGTAATTCATTTCGGAAGAATTAGGAAGGATTTTGGAGGCAATGGAAAGAGGAAATCATGGAAATGAGGTAAGAGACAAATCTCCTAAAGATCCTCACCCTTATTTTAATAGTTTTATTGCTATTGGAGAAAATTGTTTAGTCGAATGGATAAGATTGAAGCTTAACTTCAAAGTATTGGTAATCGTCTTCATGAGATATACCACCATTACGAACATTTGGAATGACAAACCAAACTTCAACTGATCAAGGCTTCGCCGCTTATCATGACGCTCAAGTAGAAGTTTTCTCGCGAAGAACAAGTGGATTGATGAAAAGACAGCCTTTGGAATTTCAAGGGCATTGGTTTCTTATCCCTTCGGTCCTAGCGAACTCTTTCGAAAGACATGGAAATTGAAGATCGTTGTTAAATAGATTCTATATGGGTTTTTTGTGTGATCGAGTCTCGTGGTTAGTGTGTCGAATATCTTATGTGTGTATTTGCTTAAATTGTTCAATGTGTGTTTTTGATTTGGAATGTTTTTTTTGAATATGTTGTTGTTTATGTTATTTATAGCGATGAACCTTGATACAAGTCTTGTACCGAATGTTATCAAATCGGAATGGATATAAGAATTTAATCAAGAACTCAGATACATTTCGGTGGATCCGAACTATCATTTAAATTGATCGTGAAAATATTCGGAGGTTATAAATTGGATTAATACTCTCAAAAAAAGAGTAATTAGGAGTCAAAATTTTATATGATTTGGTGGGAAATATTTAATTTAATCGAATTTCGGGAAAGGTGAGTTCGGCGCCAGCGCCGCGACCCGAAGTTTATCTCACAGAAGAAGTTCGTTCGTTGTTGTACACTCGTTACATTGATTTTGCTATGACTTGGAAGTTTATCTCGAGCGAAGTTTCTATAATCCCGGAGGAAGAATTGAGGAAACTATCGTTGCACTCAACCGGCAACGATTTTGTTATTTCACCGTTGTCGTTATCCTGCACAAGCGAGAATTTTATGCTAATTTTGTGGATGCGGAAGAATATGAGATTTTCGTTCGAGGAGTTGGAGTAGGATTCACACTCGAACGCACTAACATTTTCTATGGCCTATCGCCAAACATAAAGTGTTATTACTCGATTTATCTCCATCTCGAGGGAGATTTTGACATGATCATTGCCTACTGGATCGATAAGACGTGAGCTCCGGAAGATTCGAAATGGAAAAAGGGTAAATTGTTCATCTTCTAAGCTTAATGGTGTTTCCAAGGCATGTCACTATTTTATTTCCTCGCTCGTCCGCTTCCATCCAATCATCTGAGTGAAGTTACCGCAGATGGGGAGCTATTCTAAACTACCGCATTCAAGAGAGAAAGTCTTGCTAATGTGGAAAGCTTTATTTATGATTCTATAGAGGCTACTCGCTCATTCTAGCACATCCGTTGGACTTGGTTTTCCATCACCGATCTATTCTATGCCAAAGTGCCGGAGTAGCCGTCGAGTTTTCCGAGGAAAAGCTCAAGTCGACGGCTTCATTGAAGAGAAAGTGTCGTATTTATGATCGACGGAGAGGTAAGAGTTCTACTACACCCGCTGGTTCATTACTTACTTCAGGTAGAGCTTCTACTTCTAGACCATTTACTTCTACCGAGCCACATTCCGATTTTCGGGAAACCATGCACGATCGACGTATAGAGCAAGAGCATGAGTTATTCTTAACTCAATCGGCAGTAGCAGATACTATGTAATAAGAAAGCTCGATCATCTTTCTGAGTTTACAAAAGAAAGAATGATTTTGATGCTGAGTATTCAGAGTCTCTAGTGAGATTCCTAAAAGGTGAGCATGATGTTCGCCCCTACTCGTCCCTGTGTTTTCACCCTATGTCGATCATAAGGATATGGAGTTCTCTTTTGGTGATGAATGGCGGGGGACGGGTTGCCGTACAAAGGATTAGTAGCTTGAATTATTTTTAAAAAACCGCCGGATCTGTTTTTAGCATGTTTCCTAGTTTTCTTTTGTTGTTTATTGTGCCGTTATTTGTTAGTATTGCTGCGAACTTTTTCTCGTTAAAACTGTTTTTAAATTATCTCGATGTGTGTTTAAGACCGAGATGCGAATGAATTTCTAAAAAAAAATTTTGTTTTAGCCTACTGTTTAGTGTTCATGAATAGTTAAAAAATTTGCATGTTCAAAAATAAAAAATATATGTAAAAAAAGAAAAAAGGAATTATATTTAGAAATTAACCTCGCTCTCGCAAAACTTTTCTATATATGCTTAATCATTTGGCTTATATTCACTTGCCACGAGTAGAAGTAGAAGTTAGTTTTTCCTTACTACATCATTATTGCACTTAGATTAATTCTTGTTTCTTTCTTTCTCTCATGCTTTAGAAAATTTCGATTTATATTTATACTAAAGTCAGTCGGGGAAAGGAAAACATTTATCAAGTTTAAATATTATTCTTTATTCTTTAAAGAACTAATATCTTTTAAAAATATATTAACATGACACAAGGAATGAAAATCTGCTTAAGATTACCTAAATTTTTGAATTTATAAATAATTTGGTAAACTTAACGTAAATTTCAAAAATTTTGGTTCATTTTAAGAATAATTTATTTAAATTTTAAAGAATAATAAGATGAAAATTTCTATTTATAAGAAAGAGAATTGTATTTTTGAAATACTACAAATCAAGATTATTGCTTGAAAAAGAAAAGATTGAAATAAGTTTTGAAAATAATAAATTATTAATGTCATATTTATTAAGTAAGAATGTATAAGTTTTTGAAAATAAGCTGGTGATAAGTGAAGTTCAAAATCATTAACAAAGTTATCCAAAAATAAGAATCCTTACAAATAAAAAAGAGAGGATTGAAAAATATCCTTATAAAAAATATAAAAAAAGAAGTGTGGAGAAGCTTGAGGAAATACCTAATCAAAAAATGGTTTCATCGAATTATCTTAGTAAGAAAGGCATTACATTTTAACTTAATTTCTATGTACATATATTTTTGCTAGAAAATATTTCATCAAAATCTCTTCTTGTAAATATTCTATGTGACCTTAATATGAGAACTACAATTATTCTTGAAATAAATGAAAAATTGGAAGTCTTATAATTTGGTAGTTAAATTTACTTAATTCTTAAACTTAAACTTAATGAGTGAAATTTCGTTAATAATTTACTAAAGCATTTGTAAACCAAAAATTTTAAGGAATCTTAAATAGTTTAACTTCATTCCAAATGTTATTTATTTTATGTGACTAAAAGGGTTACGTGAGGACAAGTAACGTTTAAGTTTGGGGGGAATTTGATCTTCCTAAAAATACTCATTTTTATGCCTTATTTATAATTCAATTCTTAAGGATATTATGTTTTAATGAAAGGTATTTTCATAAGCTGATGTAGACGATTAAAAAGAGTCCAAGAAAAAAAAAGGAAAAAGGAGCAAAATAGAGCTTATGGAGCAAATTTTAGAATTATTGGCCCGACACCTGTGCGCTAAAGTTCGGCGCCTAAGCGCCAGCTCGATACGTACCAGCTTAAAATTTTCGATGACGTCGTCAGTTATTTTGATGGTGTTAAGCTAGTTATTGTAGGCGAGAAGACCGGAAGTTACACCTAATATATGTGACATGTGATAATGGCCGACACAAGGAAATGGTTTGGATCGCAAAGAGGGGCGACCCAAATGAAGAGGTGCGAACGACCTAGTCACGGAGCACGGCGCCAGCGACAAGTTTACCTTTAGAAGATACATTGACTCGACGATTTTGAAGAGGTGCCTTACAACCTATGGTTTCAAATCTGCAGCTCTATAAATAGGAGCCCATTCTACAGAAAATTTCGTACCCCCCCCCCACACCACACCCCTTAGTTCATTTTAGCATATTCTCTCTCTTCCATACTTAGGTGCCACTTTATTTTATTATCTGCTGAGTTTAATTGAAAGTGTTTATTATGTGTTATTGTTGTTGGAGTCTTTCATCAGTCAGTTGAGTAAGTAGAAGTCAACATCACTTGAAGGAACACTTTAGATAAGTATTTGCATTTCGGTTCAAAGTTTATTAAATATGTATCAAGGTGTTATTTCAACGTGTTCCGAGAAGTCATTATCTTTCTCCTTCAACTATGAAAAGATTATAAATTAAATAAATTTTGTAGGAAAATTAAATATAAAATATTTTAAAAAATATTGTGATAATATTAATACCTGATCTTAGTTTACTTTTTAAATCGGCCATTTAAATTGTTAAAACCCGATGAAGAATTTTGAGACCTATCCGGAGATAAATTCTTAACTAGTAGATATCACATGAATCCTTGTGTAATCGTATGCTATACACTATTATTTTAGTGTATGCAAAAATAAATAGGAAGATAATATTTATTTGGCGGAAATTAATTAGTTTTTAAAGCATGTGACTAAATTCTCCTAATAATTTGGTTCATAGAATGATAATGGTCATCAGAAATTTCACCAAATTATATTACTTAACCCATTCTACTAATAACACAATCGAGCCTAACTAAGGGATACTACCGTTCTTTGCACCTGGACCAAATGGTAAAGAATAGGAATGCTTCTATTTGGAACAATACCATAATCTTAATACCTACAAAAGATAATTAATCTATAATTCTCTGATTAGTTGAAAAAGGATAAAGTCAATCTTATAATTGCATTTTTATTACTTTACTTTCTCACAAGATTGCTTACTTTCTTTCAAGATAAATTATAATTAATTAAATTTGAGTATAAAAGAAAGAGAGTATTTATAATTGTTTTCTAAAAATTCAAAATATCACTTATATTTCGACTTTTTATTTCACTATCCATGTGGATCGATAACCAGGACTCCACTAGAGCCCCGTATTACTCAACGATACGTATACTTACAAGCAATATCATGACTTTACAATAATAAAATCTAACTATAAAATTATGAAAGTAAACCTCGCACATCAAGTTTTGGAAGCCATTTTCCCGTAAATTAAATATTCTAAAAGTCGTATCAAATTCTTATATTTTAAAGCATATATAAAGTCGCATTGCATTAATACTAATCACTTCTTCCGAGACCGGTACCTAACTTTGTTCTCACCCTTTTCGAGATCGGTACAAAAATTCTGATTCTCTTCCGAGGTCGGGTACGAACTCAGCTTCTATTTCGAGATCGTTACCTAACTTCTGCGGATTTTCATCCTTTTCGATCGGTACCTAAATTCTGATTCTCACTTCAAAAAGCCGGTACCTAAATTCCAGCTTCTCTTGGCAACCCCGAGGTCAAACCTAGGTTCCAAAATCTCGCTTAAATCCAAAATTTCCACGAATTAATCTAAATCAACCCCAAATCAAGTTTAAATCCAAACTCGATCAAATCAAAATTCAACTCAAAATTAAAACTTGAAATAAAAAAATGAAATGAATCTGAAATTCAATCTCTCGAAATCTTGTGATTTGAAATTCACCTCCTTTCCCCCAACAGAGTTCTGAATCTGTCACTTTGGATATTTACCTAAAACTCCCCATCAAAATTTTCTACGCTGCTCTAAGTATGTCACTTAGACATCCGTGTTGGTTATGTTGATTCCTTCTGGCCAACGCCACTACGCGCAAGGTGCTCCCTTTTAGTACACCACACCTATCGGGGTCCATTTGCCGACCTCATTTCTGCTGAGGTCTTTCCTTTCCTTTTAGTGCCTGTGGATCTACCCATAGGTATTCCCTTCTGGATTTCATCCTAGAGGATTGGGGAACGTGGGACCCACCACTTAGAAATTCAAACACCTGTTATCTTTATCAATCCCCATTACTAAATGACCATAAACCTCCAAGCTCCTTCGAAGGTTAAAAGTCAAATGTGGAGGTTCAAGATGAGTTCCAATAGGATTCTTCGGGCTCAGATTACCCCGGTGGCCTAACTGTGAGTTTCACTTGCGTACACTACACTCTCACACACATTCTAAACCTTAAAACCACTCTTACAATAACTCGCTTCCCCGACTCATGTAGGAAACTCATATGGATAAACCTCAACCCCTAAGCCCCCGACTAAACAGGTTGCAACAAATTAAGTGCCTAAAACGAATCCTCTCATGCCTCTTGTGAGCTTAACATGGCTTCATGGCTCAACCAAAATGGTTTCATTTTACTCACATCTAATCAATCTTCATTTTTCCCAAATTTCAACCACCCCCGAGGGCCCTAAACCCACCAAACCTACCAAATAATTTCGAAATTGTCCAAAATTCCCAAAATCGCCTAAATTAACCAAGATTTCTTAAAATCAATCCTAAACATTCCCCACCACTAAAATTGATCATTCATGACCAAATATATTAAAATTTTCAAAAATATCCCCCAATACCCTTCATGGTGTAAATTTCGTACCCCTAAATAAATTTCTAAAATTCTAAAAATTCAAAAAATTCCAAAAATTCTAAAATATTATTCACATTATTTTCTCTAACTCGCCAAATACCCTAATTTTGTCAATTTAACCTAGTTTGACTGTAATCCCAAATTGGCCGTTAAGGCCCAAAGTGACCAACTAACCCAATCCATCCCAAATCAACCCAAATGTCACCCAATTTTCCCAAAATTTGTTTTTGAAATCTTTTCAACATCCCTTACAAACAAAAATCTAACTTAATTTATCCATTATTTGGATTCAAACTTCATCCAAGCCCAACTCAAACCAAAAATTCCCCAAATCGCCTAAATCAATCATGAACCCAAACAAGCCCAAATCCCAAAAATTAAGACCCAACCAAAATTGAAAACTCTTTTCACACTCCCATAAACATTTTGCAACTTTAATTTTACATCAAACCAACATTAGCCTAACTGTAGCCCAAATTAGGCCCAATTTGACCCACTTTAACCTTATTATTAAAATAAACCCAAATTAAACCCAATTCAATCCCAAGTGACTGCAAATATTTTCTCACACCTTCATAACACATTCCTAAAATAAATGTAATATTTATTTGACACAACCTTTTACCTCCAATTTTTATGAAAAGTTTATTTAAAACCTAAAACCCCTCTCCTTAAAATATTTTAAAAGCCCATTTGCATCAAATTTAAAACCCCAAAATCTATTCCAAGGCCCACATGACATTCTTCATCATCCCCTTAATTGAAATGATTCCATAACTTCCAATTTCATCATAAAATAATTCTAAATCAAACTCATGCCAAATTACACGTAAATGTCAAAATCCCAAAATCCCTTTCTCATGCAAGTGAGTCAAGCCTTTCCCATGCCCCGAGCAAGCCTGGAGCCATGTCTAAGCCACATGTAAGCCATGTGAGTTGTGCCCATGTCACCATACCATCTTGGGCAAAAGGAGGAGCCTATTTCTTGATTCCCTTAAAGTGATTAAACATTCCCATGCTTCCCCTAACCCATGTTTAAGCCTAATTGTACTTGGATCAGACTGACTCCACTAATCAAGTCAACCAAATGACTTTCTCTTTAGCCCAAACCAGCCTTGAAGTTCCATGGCTTTTTGACCAAATTAAACCCAAAAAGCACCCTTCTCCCCTTCCATTTGAATCAAACCCTTTTACACATAATAACCAAGTCAACCCAATCAATCTCAATGCTAAACAAATTCAATTTCTAACTTCAATTTAACATCCCCAATACCAATCTAAATCAAATCCAAGCCTAAATTGACCTACATTTGAGTTCAATCCCACTTGAAATCCAAAATCCCCAATTTTGCTTAAATGATGCAAAATCCCCAAATCGAATCAATGTCAACCACTCCCCAAAATTTCAATCATAAACCCTTCATATCACTCCTATGAAAGACATGAAACATTCAATTGTCCCAATCCTGAGCCCAAGTCTAACCTAAATCCACTTGAAATCCGAAAATACCCAATTTTAACCTAAATTGAACACATGCCCAAAATCTACCAAATTAATCGTCTAACCTTAAAATTCCCTCCAAATCGATGTCGAAACTCTCATCACATTCCCTGTAATTACTCAAAACACTTAATTGGGTGTGAACCCCACCTTAGCCCAACTTAGACCCAACTTGACCCAACTTACCCAAATTGACCAAAATCTCAAAATCCACCAAATCGACCCATCAATCAACTCAAAACCATTCCAAGTCTTCATGAAAAATCTTCATCAAATTATTTCGTACAATGCTGTCAAGACACGTTGACTCAAATCAAGCTCAAACCTGCTAACCCAACCTTAACCCAAATGAACTAAATTGAACCTATGACCAAACCTAACCAATTTAAACCAAATGCGACTAAACCAACCCTTCCACAACCTACCAAGTGAACCCTAAATGAACCACCCTGCATCTGCCCTAACCTAAGCTAGGTGAGCCATGGACCAAGGGTCTCCCCCATTTTAGGGTATTTCTTCCTTGGGCTAAACATCCCTTTTTGCATTACCCTAAATCTCCCCACAACTGATTAATCACAATTAAAACTCCCCATGATTCACATGACCTCAAGGCTGGCCTTTGTCCAAACTACCGTGGGCGTGTTTTACCACCGGAGGGAACCAAAACCGAGAGCGACCTCCAAGCTAAACTCACCCGAACTCTACCAAATGGCCACCTCAACCAAAATTTCCCCATTAGAGCCCTTCTTCCCTCCATCTAAGCAAATTAATCCACCCAGAAATTGGCTCTAGTTCAACTCAACGGCCCCTGGCCATAAGCACCCCTCTCGGCCAAAGTAAGGTGCTAAAATTTTTCTCCAAGAAACCCTCCCAAATTGCTCCCAATCCTTCTCACAACATAGAGAAGTCAGCCCCAATCGCATTTTTGCCCTTAATCCCCATTACCGAGCTCAATTTCGCAGCTCAATTTTAGGACGTAAAATCAGACACCTCGGAAACAAGACAAAACCAAATTAACTCTTCCCACACCTTCACTGGGGAGAGAAGAAGTTCCCCAGTGAAAGCCCAATCACCGTACCATCTATTTGCTCTATCGACCGGAACACCAAATTCGTCCGGTTACTTTCATATCCAGACACCACCATCAAGCCAAGGCTTCATCCCTAGCTTCCTTAGATCACCACGAAGGTGTATAGCACTTCGATCAAAGCCTCACTTCTCAAAGCCAAGGTATTTAACCTCTTCTTCCTCCCGAGCTTCCGCCAGTCACCATTTACCTTGGTCGATTTCGATGCATGTTAACCGTATGGATTTATACCACGGTTGGGGACGAACCCTAGCTGTGGATCAAAACCTCCCGTGATTCGTTGAGATGAGGAAGATCTGGGTGGTTTTCGCGTGGATGGCTCTCAGTCGAAACTGTGACGCAGACGATGACCGGGTCACCGTTGGGACCCGTGTAACGAATGGACGGCCAGGATCGCGCCTCTGATGAGGAGATGAGACAAAAACTATGGAGATACGTGGCACCGATTCCATGCGCCGCCTAACCAAGAGACCGCGCGTGCTTTCGACCCGCCATGTGTCGAGGTGGCGCCTAACGTTTAAGTAGGAAAATCAATATTTTCCGAATTATTTAAATACTAAACTTCAAAAATTCATAACTTTGCATAGAAAAATCTAGAAATTAAAAGAAAAAATACTCCTCTTGCCTGAAAAGAGGAGAATGATGTGGAAGAAAAATCAAAATTATTTAATAAATATTTATTTATAAATTATTTAAATACAAGAACTGAATATATTCTCCACAAACACACACAATTCACCATGACTTAGGACTATTAAAGCTGCTCCTCTCATTATTAGGAACGTTCGATTTTTAAAGTCGAGAATATCCTCATGAAAAGATATTCATTTTTCAAGTTTTTATGTTCCAAGTTTTCAAGATATTAATTCCAATACATCATTTATTGTTTTGAAAATTCTAGAAATTAGGGTAGGTTCCTCATCAAATGAGAAACATAGTAAAATTATCAGACACGAAACATTAAAACTAACTCGATTGCTCAATGACTTCAAACCAATTTTAAATTAACTAGAACAAATTAAAAGGAAATAACTCAAATCAATCCTCCAATTGTCTACAGGATAATAGAACCCCCATAAAATTTTCTGAAGTTAATTGGTTATTAACCCATTAAACAGAATGAAATAATATATTACTTGACATTTAAAAATCATAAAACTAAAAATATAATTTTAAAATTCACCAAATTGGTTTTAGGATTTTATACTGCAAGGAGTCTAAGAAAATTAAAGTTGAAATTTTACTAAAAATTCCATTTTTTTCTACCTATGTTTGGATATTTAATAATTAAAAATTATAAAAATCATAAAATATTAAAATTCACCAAAATGTCTATTTCCGTCTCCACCTTTGGAACCAACCAAATATTTTTCCTAAGTACTAAGTAAAGATATTAAATTTTGAAGGCTTAAGATAATTTTTAATATTAAAAATGGATTTTCCAACCTCCTCTTTCACTACATAAAATACCCTAAAATTCAAAGAAAAATCAGTAAAAATATAAATTTTATTTTCCGAGTTTCTTTGGGATCACATAAATTTAAGAAAAATATAAGTAAAACTTAATTTTCCACCTCAAATTTATTTTGCGAATTAATTAATACCTAAAAACAAAATAATTATAATATAATAAATAAAATTTAAAAAAATCACCAAAATTGCTCCAAATGATCCTCTAGTCGCAAGAACTTAATAATTTTCCTAAGGATAAAGTTCTTTTTCTTATTCTCGTCAGGAATTTTCATCGAAAATCCCTATTTTCTAATGCAACAATTACATAAATTAAATTAAACACAAACAAAATCACATTTTCTCCTCTAATATCTTAATTGACATGTGAGTGAGGTGACATAAAAGTTTCAAATTCACTTGAGCTTAATTTAATAAATTACAGATGAATAAGTTTAAGAGGGCATAAAGGTAATTAAGGAACTTTAACCATAATTAAAATTTAGGCTAAGACCAAAAGGGAAGGGTAAAGCTCTGATCTTAATTTTCCTCTGACAGATTGAAACATAGGAAGATAAGGGTAGAAAAATCACAATCACCTTAAACATTAAAGAAGAAACTTACCTACCAAATCACCTAAACTTCGAAGATTAATTAAGGCATGAATTATTAAGATTAGGGAATGTGATTCTAGCATAGACGTCATAGGATTTGGTAGTCACCAGGACTTCAACCTAGACATCATAGGGTTTGCAGATGATACATCTAAAATATATAGTATTTTTATGCACATTTTTATACCTATTTTTTAATGATATCACACTTTAATGAAAGGTGTTTGTAAGCTACAGCTTATGATGAAAATGATGGTCATGATGAAAGGAGCAAAATTGATCAAATTTGGAGCAAAAAATGAAAAATCAAAATGGCATCGGGTGCCTAAGCGCCGTCAGCCGGCACTTACCGCCATAGTTAAAAGTCGAAATTCAAATGAATTTGGCGCAATTTCAAAGGGGACGGGATGTAACTCTGGTGGTAACTACCATAACTTCCTTTTAAGTGCAACTTTGAATGAAGGGGTGCGTTCCTTGGTTGATACATTGAATTCTGGACACTTTTGAAGAGACACCAAGGCACCTCGTTTACTATTAAAGAGTCTTAGGAAAGCATCAGAGACCCTTCCTTACTTCTCAAGGGTTCTTTCTTTCTTCTTTTGTTGTTCCACTCGCATTTTAAGAAGCTTTATTTTAGAGTAGGAGTATAGAGTATAAAGGGAGAAAAGGTCGCAGTGAAGTCTTCTTCTTCCCACTTCTTTTTCTTTCTTTTTTTAATTTAGTTTTTATCAATTCTCAAGTCCGTATTCTCGAGTCATCTGGAAAGGATACTATTTCCGAGGAGTAGTTTGGCCGAAGAGTCAAAGTTTCAGAGAACTTCCTTAGTCTTGTGGAGAGGATTTTAGATAAGTGTTACTTTTTAATCTTTTTATTAATACTGTTTTCGTTTGTTATTTTTCTTTATTGTTTTTAATTCCAAATCAATTTGCTTTTGTATTTTCCAAATGCATTCAGTAGCTTTTTACTTTTATCTTTTTCTTTTCTTAAATGGAGAAGTATTTAATTTACAAAGAATTGTCAGAGTATAAGTGTTTAAAAGTTCGAAGAAGTTGTGAAGATCGATTCAAAAACTTTTTTTACTTCTTAATTGGCCTCGTTAAGTCAGAGAATTTCTTTGGAGATTATATAAGATCCAATGCGTATTGTCTCATAAAAGTTAGTAAGAATCACATGCAATTATATGGGTGAGAATTGTAGTCCATATAATTGAATGTAATATTAGAAGATATTTTTATGAAAGGGAGTAAAACTCGAGGATTTTAGAGTGACAGACTAAAACCCCTAATTTGCTCAAGTTTTAAGTTTTATTACGAGAAGTTAGCCCCTGTGTGGCGGGCATCGAGGGAATTCTAGAATGAGAGACTCGGTATCTTCCCCGCCTAACCATGTTCAAAAATAATAAAAATTCAAAACTAACCTATGTTCTTTATAGAACAAAGTAAGTGGTAAAGAACACATTTGCTTCTATCTCGTCACAATAAATTCAATACTTTCACAACAATATTTTAAGAATTATTACTACTCGATAAAAGGAAAGAAAGATATTCTAGTTAATAGAGCTTTTACATCTAGTGTTATTAGTTATTATAATTTTAATTTATTGCTTAACATTTTATTATGAAATTTTAAAAGACAAATCAACTTTCAAAACTTTTCAAAATCAAGACATACTTTGTCAAAATAATTAAAGAAAGTAAAAAAAAGATAAATTTTCTCGATTTCTTTAAAAAATTTTCATATTTTTCCCTGTGTGGGTTGACATTCGGCTTAATCAAAAAGTCCTATATGACTTGATAAACGATACGTATACTTGCGTAACATTCCATATTATAAAATCATAATTTTCATATCTAAATTATCGTGAGCATACATTCTTAGCGGCCCATGTTTTGGTGTCGTTTTGCCGGGAATCAAGTTTTTAGCGTCGTTATGTTTACAGATGCGCATCAAGTTTTTTGGCGCTGTTGCATTTATCGGGATCAAGTTTTTGGCGCCGTTGCCGGGGAAAATTAATTAAATTACATTTTAAAGAGAATTAAGAAATTTTAAATTTTTTACTTTTCTTCGTTTTTGTTAGTGTGGTGTGTTTTGTTTTGTTTTATTGTTGTATGTGTAGATCAGGTCCTCGAAGGACTTGTGCCCTTCGATTTCGAATTAGAAAGAACCGTTAGAAAAATCAAAAAATTTAAATACGTAAAAAGATAAAACATTCAAGAAATGAAAATCACCAAAATCAAAATGTAGGCATCCATCAAGAATTAAGACACTTTAAGAGATTATGTTAACCCTACAATAGATGAACGTGGTAGAATCTTTCAAAACCCGCTCGTAGTCGCTAATTTTTTTGAGTTTAAACCCGTTATTATCCAAAGGTTGTCTAATAATCAATAGTATAAACAACCGAAGATCCTAATTTGCATCTTGCTAATTTTTTAGAGTTGTGCTACTTTTAAATATTATGGTGTTTCAGATACATGCTATTAGACTTAGACTTTTTCTTTCTTAACTAAGGGATAAAGCTAAAATGTGGTTACATTCGTTAGCAATCGGATCAATAAGAACTCTGGGGTAAACCGTCACAAAAATTCTTTGCTAAATATTTTCCACCATCTAAGACTGCTAAGTTAAGAAATGATATAACATCTTTTGTCAGTTTGAAGGGGAATCAATATATGAAGCATGAGAAAGATTTAAAGATCTCCTTAAGAAATGTCCACATCATGCGACATACTGTGATTCGTTATCAATTCAAACTTTTTTATAACGCGATTAGTTGATCTCTGCATCAATCATCGATGCCGCTGCTGGTGGATCATTAATGTCTAAACTATTTTCTAATGCTTATGCTTTAATTGAAGAAATGGCTACTAATAATTTTCAATGGCCTTCTCCGAAAGGTTAAATCCTAAAAAGGTAGCCAATGTTTATGAAATGATGCTTTTACAATGTTACAGAAATAAGTTCTTTACGTATCAAGGAAGATAGACCAAATCGATGAATTTTCTCAACCAAATCTCATGATTGAAGAAAATTCATTAAAGCCAAAATGGTTGATTCTTAATTTCGACCGTAAACCGTGAATGTTATAATAAAACCTACCAACCCATATTCCAATTATTATAACCCCGAAGCCGAAGAACAACCAAAATTTAACTCGAATAATAACAATTAGGGTGGTGTTAATCAACAACGGGGGAAAACCGAAGTAAAACCTTAACAGGAATTGGAACAACCGCAATAAAAATAATGGGGATTAACTTATCCTTCGTGTTATAAAAATGCTTTACAATATAAGGAGAAGAAGTTGTCTATGGAAGAAGTAATATCATATATGGGAAATTAATTACAAATTCAAGCAAAGAACTATCGTAAATAATGAAAATCAATTCTGGAGAAATTGCAAATGCTCTTAAGTAATACATCCTACAAATGCTTCCAAGTAATACCGAAGTGAATCCAAGAGAAAAGAATAAAAGAACAAGTGAAAGCAATTCAACTCGAGAAGTGGGAAAAGAATTCGACAGAGTTCAAAGAAACTCATCGAAGCAGAGAAAGAAGAGATCGAAACTTAAAGAGGACGCTCTAAAAGGTTTTGAAAGACCTATTTCTCCACCAAAGGTTCATTTAGAAAACCACCACCTTCATTTCCTCGCAGAATTTGTCAACAAAAGTTGGATAAGCAATTTTTTAAAATTTCGGAGATATTAAAGAAGCTTACCATTAATACTCCATTTGCTAAAGCCCTAGAACAAATCCCAAGCTATGCAAAAATTTATGAAGGATATTCTTAATTAAAAGAGGAAGTTTGAAGAAAATGAGACCGTTGCACTTAGTGAGAAGTGCAAAGCAGGATAATTCAAAAAAAAAGCTCAAAAACTTCTAAAGATCCCGGGTAGTTTCACAATTCCATGTGCAATTGGAGAAAGATTCCAGGAAAGCTTTATGTGATTTGGGTGCAAGGGCATTAACCTTATGCCTCTATCAATATTCAAAAGACTGGGACTAGGAGAAATAACCCCAACTACTATAACTCGCAATTAGCGGATCATTCGATCACATATCCTAAAGGAGTTATAGAAGATCTTTTAGTAAAAGTGGATCAAATATAATTTTCCCGGATTTAATCGTGTTAGATATGTATGGAAGATAAAGAGATACCCATAATTTTGGGGAGACCTTTTCTAGCCACAAAAGTAGCCATGATAGATGTGCAAAAAAGGGAATTAAAGATGAGGGTTAATGATCGATCGTTACATTTAATATTTCAAAATCAATGAAATATCCCGCGAGGTAAAGAAGATGAGGTTATAGGATGGATGTTATTGAATATTTAAGTGAATGACATTTTTAAATCAATTTATAAAGAGAAATCTAAAAGAGAAGAATTTGTATATAATTAAGAAGAGGAGTTATTTCCATTTTCAAGATTTTCAAGAGAAGATTTAAAGTTTGTTCATGAAAGTTTTGAATTGTTGGATATGAACGAGAAAGATAAATCTTATGGTCCATCAATTGAAAAACCCCCGAAGTATGTTTTTCTAGGTGAATTATCAACCTTTTCCGTTATAATTTCCTCTCACTCAATCGAAAAACAAGAAGAGAGTTTACTTCGAAATTTCAAGAAGCACAAGAAAGCTCGTATTTATTGGAATTGCCGATATTAAAGGAATCGCCCTTCAATTTGTATGCATTGCATCTATGGAAGATAATTGCAACCACGTCGATCCCCAAAGGAGATTAAATTCTATCATGAAAGACGCCGTTAAGAAAGAAATTTTAAAGTGGTTGAATGCTAGAATTATCTACCCTATTTCGTATAAGGTATCGTTAGTCCTATTCACCGTGTTCCTAAGAAAGGAGGAGTAAATCGTGATCGCAACGGTTAATGAAATGATACCAAGAAGACAAGTTACGTGGTGGCGAATATGCATCTATTATAGAAAGTTAAACCTCACACAAGGAAAGATCATTTTCCACTCCCTTTTCTAGATCAAATGTCAGATGTGGATCGTCGCACAACATGTTTATTTTGGATGGATATACTAGTTACCACCAAATTCAAATTGCTCGTATAGATCAAGAGAAACTACGTTTACGAGTCCTTATGGTATGTTTACTTTTTAGAAGAATGCCCTTTGGTTTATGTAATGCCTCGCTACTTTTCGAAATGTGTATGATACTATTTTCTCGCGACTTATTTCGAAAAGGGATCGGGTTTTTAAGTGGATGATTTCTTTGTTTGAATTTCGTCAACTCGATGTTTAGAACATCTATCAAAAGTTCTACAACATCAGAAGAAACTAATTTGATCCTTAATCGGGGAAAAAATCTCAAATTATGGTAGTAGAAGCGGAATCGTTGTGGACATCGGATTTAAAGTGCTCGAGGTAGATCCTCGCAAAGTCTTCAAGTTATATCTAATTTAATTGCCTAACCAATGTGTGTGAATTAGAAGTTTTTTTAGGACATCCTCGATTCTCAGCATCAAAGATTTTTCAAAGATTACAAAACCTTTATGTCGACACGGAAAAGGATGCAATTTTTAATTTTCGATGATGACTACCGTAAGTTTTCAAACATTAAAAGAAAAATTAATCACCGTACCCGTAATAATTTCACCAAATTGGAAAACTCAATTAATGTGATGTCAGTGATTATGATATTGGTGGTGTTTTGGGTCAAAATATGATAAATTTTCAAAGTAATTTATTATGCTGTAAAACTCTTAATGAAGCTCAAATTAATTATACCACTACCGAGAAAGAGTTATTAGCTATAACATTTACCTTCGATAAATTTTGATCTTATTTAATCAAACTAAATGTGTTTTCGTGCATACGGATCATTCTGCTATTAAATACTAATGAAGAAAATGATGCAAAACTAAACTCGATAAGATGGATTCTTCTTTTGCAAGAATTTGATTTTGAGATTGTAGATATGAAGGGTTATGATAATCAAATTGTCGATCATTTTTCCAAAGAAATTGAAAATTCTCTCTCGTGATATCAAGAAATTAATGAACATTTTCCTGATGAAAAACTGTTCACCGTTAAAGAATTGCGTTTCTCAGAAGGCGTGCATAGTAAAATTTATTGTTACATATACCCTATGGTTTGACATACCAAGTAAAGAAGAAATTTCATCTCGATGCTAAGACTTACTGGGATGACCCATTTTTATATAAACAAGAAAGATCTTATAATTCGAAGATGTGTACCTTTGGAAGAAACTTATGAAATTATTCAAAAAATATCATGATTCTGATTATGGGGGACATTTTGGAAGTGATAAACCGCATATAAAATATTACAATTAGGATTTTATTGACTACAATTTTTAAGGATGTGAATGTTTATATTAAAAATTGTGATAGATGTCAGCGTGTAGGCAATATTTCTAGAAGAAAGGAGATGCTCCTCAACTATATGTTGGTTGAAATATTTGATGTTTGGGGACTAGATTTTAAAGTACCATTTACACCATCTTTCGTAAATGTTTATATTTTGATAAGAAAAGAGACTATGTTTCCAAATGAATCAAGCTATTTGCCTTACATCAATGTGATGCTCAAAGTGTTGCAAAGTTTTTAGAAAATAATATATTTTGCGTATTTGGAATACCAAGAGTAATCATAACTCGAGTTGGGGGAGTCATTTTAGAAATGCGATTATTTGGAAGTAAGCAAAGAAATGTCTTATTAATCATCGCATCAAGCATCGTTTATCATCCGTAGACAAGTGGTTTTGTTGAATTATCCAATCGTGAAATTTAAAGAATATTCGAAAAAGTGTTAATCCAAATAGAAAGGAATGGTCAATTAAACCGGATTATGCTTTTGTGGGCCTATAGGAATACTTATAGAACACCTATACGAATGTCCCCATAGAGGCTAATTTTTTTCGAAAAGCTTATCATTTTCCTTTTTAATCCGAGCATAAAGCATATCGGGCTATTAAAGAGTTCAACTACAATTTGGAAGATACCGCTAAAGAGATTATTGCAATTGAATGAGCTGAGGAATATGATAACTTATAAATATGCTATGATTTATAAGGAAAAGATGAAGTTATGGCATGATCGAAGATTCTTACCAAAATCATGTACTGTGACAACAAGTTTTCCTGTATAATGCTAGATCAAGAATATTTTCTCAGAAAATCTCTAAGTCCAGGTGGATGGGTCCGTTTTATTGTGATAAAAGTGTATTCTCTATGGAGTCAGAGATATTCAAGATCCTAAGATTGGAAAAAAATATTTAAAGTTATCTAAAAAGACTTAAACCATATTTTTTAGTCAATAAATCTAAATCTGATAATCATTTTGATGTCAGGGGTCACTCGAATGAGTTCTGCATGTCAGCTGAAGACGTTAAAACAAGCGCTTCTCGAGAGGCAACCCATATTTATCCTGTGCTTTGCTTTTATGTTTGTTTTATGTGTTTTGTTTGCTTTCGTTTGGTTTGTTTTTATGTTTTTTATGTTTTTATGTTTTTAGTGGTAGTAATTTGGATTTTTTAAACATAAGTAGAGTTTATTTGACCTTAATCAAGATTAAGAGAAGTTAGAATGAAAATTTGACACTTAAAGAGACCCTACAAAGTGTGCACCGGCGGCTAAGCGCTCACTAGTTGGGCGCCAGGCGCCACGCTATAAAAAATTTGAAATGTGGATCTAGAAGCCTAGATCGTGGGGGAGAAGTTTTGGGAGTTATTTAGATTTTATAAACATCTTGGGGAATATTCTAGCATTTTTCAAGTCTATAAAAAGACCCGACTTAAGAAAAACACTTGCCCCAAGTCCTATTTTCATTTTTGACGATTTAAGAAGAGAATTGTGAGTGCATCATGTCTTTTTGAGAGAACGAGATGAAGAAGAAGCAAGATTCCGACAAAAGTAAGTTCATTAGTGATATATCTCGCTTTTATGGTCTACAAATTTTAAATGATTGCAAAAATATAAGCCCGAGTGACTTCAATGGAAGCAAAGATCAATGAAACTAACCCGCATTTGGATCACATGGGATGGCAAACTCAAGTCACAATTCAATCATTCAAGGTACATGGAAGAAATAGATAGCGATGTTCGTAGAGAACAAATGGATTCAAGAAGATGATGTAAGAATGAACAATGATCTCCGTTCTATCAAATTTATGTTCTAGAAGGGTCAAATGAGAATAATAAAGGGTCCCGGATATATTCCGCCTACCGTAGAATGGAATTAAGAGAGTGCTTTGTTTTGTTTTGTTAGTGTTCTTATGTGTTATGTTGCTGTTCTCAGTGTGTTATGTTTGGTGTGTGTTTAGTGTTTTTTAAATACAATCTGTGCCATGATGTGATAGTTTTGCTATATTCCAGAGATGTATACTTTATCGCCTTTGAGATTAAAGTCTCTTGTTTTTAGAGAATTTCATCCTCTATGTTTGGATAGAAATTCTAGCACATCATTTGGAGTGTTGGAAGATTTGTGCAGGGAGAAATAATTATTCGGGAGTAATTAAGGGTAATTAACAAAGTGATTTAGTGCATATACCTTAATTATGAAAATTTCGGTACTTGCGGCTAAGCGCCGCAGTGCCGGAGCTTACGCGTATTTTGCAGCTAAGCCACGAAAGTTCGCGCTAGACGATAGTTCGCTAAAATTGTTCCCGAAAGATAAAAACCTGAAAATTGCCATTAACCGCCCCATCATCCTCAACCTTCGTTTACCGTAAAAGAGGAGTTTGTGGTATCATTTCGTGGATCATTTAAGAGCCGATCTCAACAAAAATTGTTAGATTAGAATCCCTTAGGTAAAAGCATTACTCTGGTAAAAAAATTTTTATTTTCACCATGTATTTTGAGTACATTATGGAAAATCTTAAAATCACTATTCATGGTGAAAATTTGAGGAAAAACTTGAGAAATTGCTTGGATTTAGTGAAAATATCTTTGGAAGATAATTTAGCAAGTTTAGTTTCGATTTTGGAATTTTATGGCTAATTGATGCGACTTTTATATGTAAGAATTTATGACCACAAACATTTATAAATTTATAATGATTTTTGTAAAGTCACAATTTCAAATACAAGTATACGTATCGTATCAAGTATTGGCTCTAATGGAGTCCTAGTTATCGATCCCACAAGGAAGCGAAGTAAAAGGTCCTTTGTCAAATTTGTCTACTACTAACAAATTTTAGATTCAAGGTCGATATAAGTGACTTCAACAACTTACTCCTAAATGCAAGATGATTATATGTAAGGATAATAACTACTCCTAAATGCAAATATTACTTCTAAAGATAACCCTTTTTGTATGAATTGGTTCGAGAATTTTTAGATATTAAAAACTACTATTCTTATGTAATGACATAGACAATGTATGTGAATGAGATGCATTTAATACCGTATGTGCAAAAATAGAGCAATCCTATTCTTTACCCCTTTTGGTCCAGCATGTGAATACTGATTCAATCCTATGCTTCATTACCTAACTGCGGGATAGCCGGGAGGATATCGACTCCTCACTTCGGGAGCCCCATGTTCCCCTCAATTGAGGGCTAACAATCTACACACGTTGTTCCTAAACGACAGATTCAAATTGAGGACTTTTAGTCCGTCACTCTAAAATCTCCAATTCTACGCCCGATTAATTATTTCCTATTTATTTGCATTCAATTCCTAAGAACTTCACCATCCATGGAATTTGAAAGGGTTCCACTTCGTCGAGTTACACGACTCCTTTTGTAGTCAATGCAATTACAACAAATTTTAACACTACAACGAGCTCTTTTTGTAATGTAAATGAAGTGCGCAGTAAAAACCATCACATTTATAATTAAATTTACTTCTATCATGCTTCACAAAATCCTAAACATGATTTCTACTCATTACAAAGGAAAAGTAAAATGAAAATAACGACATAATCTTCTCATGCCACTATTTCCAAAGAAGAACAAAACATAAGAAAGATACGTCACAAAGCGCGAAGAAAAACACAACAAAAACTCATGTAACCAAAGTAAATCCACTAGGCGAGTGTTTACAAAATCATATGATAATGAAGAACAATACTTAAATTTTTTCCCTTTTCGAAAAAAAGACGAAGATCTCTCCCACAAATTCTCCCGGTGATCCATGCAATGTAATCGAAATCCCTTAGAAATTCTCACAAAATCTCCTCTCCAATCTCTCCAAAAGGGTAGAAATCTACATTTCTACTCCTATTCTAAGATCTCTAATCATTCTCTACATTTTTCTAATCCTCCTCTCTTTTCTTGGCTTCAAATTGTATTTAAAATAGTGTGTGGACAAATTTCCTCAAGAGGTGGCATGAAGAAACCTTCCAAAAAGTGTCCAGATTCAATGTATTTGGCCAAAAATCGCCCAATTTCGCATCCCAACGCTCCCCAGCACGCTCACACCGAATAGGGCGATGTCGCCGCCCTCATTTTTGTGTTTTGGGCTTCTAGTGCCGCGGGCGCCTATTTGGGAGCCCCAACGCCCCATCCCAGCCTCTGCCATTTTGCTCCGTTTCTGCCCGCTTTCTCTCCGATTTGCCCCGTTTTAGTTGCGTTGCATTCGTAACAGATAGCCCTACAAAATAGGTATTAAAACAACCTTTCTTTAAAGTGTAATCTCTTATCCAAAATATTCAAGAAGTGTAAAAGAGATTAAATATAGAGAAACCTATCAAAAATAAGTGTCAAGCCAAAATTTATTTTCGTCGTTTTCGTCTAAACACCATTTTTGTTTGTTTTTGTTCCAATCACCATTTTTGTACTTAAAACCAAAATAAATACAAAAATACCTTCCTTTAAATGTAATATCTTAAAAATGAGTAAAATGATATAAGCAAAAAGCGTATATATTTTAAACGTGTCAAAATCCTAAAACTTAATCGTTACTTGTCCTCAAGTACACCTTTTACTACTTAAAAATATAACTCAAGGCAATGTAATTTTCACCTTAAGACACTAAAATTTTTCATTTAAAATAATATATTGGTTAGACTTTTAGAAGAAATTCAAGAATTCAAGTTAACTCTACAAGTATAAGAATATTCAAAGAATCAAGTCTAAGGGTTCTAGTCTTCTATTTATTTCAAGATAAACCATAATTTGTTACATTAAGAATGTCTTGAAAGATTATGGAAAAAGAGTTCATGCAAAACTTTACCGAATGGAGGCTAATACTTTAAATATAAATTCAGAAATGAAATCAAGTTCTCCTTGTGGTGACTCATGAAGTTTACTGACAGCATCTCCTCGTTTCTCTCATAAATATTTTTCATTCTTTTTTTCTTTTTCTTTCGGATCACTTTCAATCCCTTTTTTCACTCTCTTTTTTCTCTTTTTTTTCTTTTCTTTTTTTTTAATGAGGATTAAGCTATATCGCGAGAGCCCGTAATGATTTTCAACTTCACTTCCTCTTTCAAAGTTTAAACTTAAAACACATCCTTACTTTATAATTAGGAATGAGCTTTATTATTCATCATAAAGTCATAATCTCTTCTTAACACACAATACATAAGCTTCCTTACCGTTTAAAAATACGCTTTTACTTTAAATAGTTAACTATGATCAAATTCTTTCATACGAAATGTCTTATCCTTATAAAATTAACTTTTATTACTAAAAACTTTCATCCAATCCTTCTTCCATAATATTCAACAAAATAAAAAGTTTTAGGTATCTCAAGCGAAGTTCAACTGCTAGAAGTTATGCTAATAATTTTTTGAAAAAGTATGACAATCGAGAACAAATAAGAGTTAATATTTTTTCTTCCCCCCAAACTTAAATTCTTAAAAATATTTTGCAATTAATTCCATAAAATATAGGAGGAAGAAAAAGTAAATGTGTTGAGTCTACTTACTACTACAACATCCTATGAAATTCATATGCATGCATAATCAGGATAGAATGATCAAGCCTATGAGAAAGTAAATCTAACTTAAAACATGCTTGTAATGTCACTATATCAAAAGGAAGTATTTTTACATTAAAATTTTATTTTTCTTCCTACCCCAAAAGTTAATTTTTTAATATATAGTATTCAAGACATAAAATATAAGTGAAGAAAACAATTTAAAAAATTCTATCTAAAGCATTTACAAGTATTCATTAAAGATTTAACAATAAGGCAACAGAAGTAAATCTAAACTAATCATGTCGAATAAAATTAACTAAACCAAAGTCTAACTAGCATAGCAAAGACTACCGTGAATAAAATGTTCTCTAAGTCTTAAATAAAATTGTAACACAAACATAAACACACATAAGATAAATGAGGTCAATTCTTCATTAACTCATCACATCACATCGATTTACTTCCAATTTCTACTGAATTACTACACTAATAAATTAGGTACTTTCAAATGATTTTATAATATAATCCAAAGATAAGATTATCCCCGATAAATGGTTTCCAGACACCAATCTCGTGTATTATCTAATCCCTTTAATTAAACACATATAACCTTATGAAGATAGTGTACGATCATCCACAACTTATTCATCAAATAGGTACCATGACTTTTCAAATGAAAATAAAGTTGTAAAAAGGAAGTAACAAATTAAGATAGAACTATCAATGTTTGAAATTCATGATTTCTCGTAAAACTTAAGTCCGCGGACCTTAAGTCATAATGACTCGTCGATCCAACTACTACAAGAGAACAAGTCTAACCATAATAAGAAGTTAAGGAATCTCCTCCTCATGACACACAAAGATTATATCAAACAACTAACAATCCAAACATCTACCAACAACAATCAAACCGATTAATCCATAATGACATATAAAGATCAAACTATCCACTCTAAAGCAAACAATTCATACAATACTAACTATCATGACTCTCAAGTTGGATAAGCAATTTTCAAAATTCTTGGAGATATTAAAGAAGCTTACCATTAATATTCCATTTGCTGAAGCCCTATAACAAATGCCAAGCTATGCGAAATTTATGAAGGATATTCTTAATAAAAAGAGGAAGTTTGAAGAAAATGAGACTGTTGCACTTAGTGAGGAGTGCAGTGTGATAATTCAGAAAAAGCTTCTGAAAAACTTAAAGATCCTGGTAGTTTCACAATTCCATGTGCAAACGGAGAAAGATTCTATGGAAAAGCTTTATGTGATTTGGGTGTAAGCATTAACCTTATGCCTCTATCAATATTCAAAAGACTGGGACTAGGATAAATAACCCCAACTACTGTAACTCTGCAATTAGCAGATCATTCGATCACATATCCTAAAGGAGGTATAGAAGATGTTTTGGTAAAAGTGGATCAATTTATTTTTCCTGTGAATTTCATTGTGTTAGATATGGAGGAAGATAAAGAGATACCCATAATTTTGGGGAGACCTTTTCTAGCTACAGGCAGAGCCATGATAGATGTGCAAAAAGGGGAATTAATGATGAGGGTTAATGATCAGACTGTTATATTAAATATTTCAAAATAGATGAAATATCCTGCTATAGGTAAATAAGATGAGTGTTATAGGATGGATGTTATTGAATATTTAAGTGAATGTCATTTCAAATCAACTTATAAGGAGAAAGCTGAAAGAGAAGAATTTGAATATAAGCAAGAAAAGGAGTTATTTAATTCTGAAGATTTTCAAGAGGAAGATTTAAAGTTTTTTCGTGAAAGTTTTGAATTGTTGGATATGACTGAAAAAGATAAATCTTATGGTCCATCAATTGAAAAACCTCCTGAACTTGAGTTAAAAATGCTTCCTGATCATTTGAAGTATGTTATTCTAAGTGAATCCTCAACCTTGCCTATTATAATTTCCTCTCAATTAACTGAAAAAGAAGAAGAGAGTTTCTTGAAATTTTGAAGAAGCACAAGAAAGCCTTTGGATGGACAATTGCTGATATTAAAGGAATCAGTCCTTCAATTTGTATGCACGTAATTCTTATCGAAGATAATTGCAAACCGCGGGCTGATCCCCAAAGGAGATTAAATCCTATCATGAAAGATGTTGTTAAGAAAGAAATTTTAAAATGGTTGGATGCTGGAATTATCTACCCTATTTCAGATAGTGCATGGGTTAGTCTTATTCACTTTGTTCCTAAGAAATGAGGAGTAACTGTGACTGTTAATGAAAAGAATGAAATGATACCAACAAGACAAGTTACAGGGTGACGAATATGCATTGATTATAGAAAGTTAAACCTTGCAACAAGGAAAGATCATTTTCCACTCCCTTTTCTAGATCAAATGTTGGATAGACTAGTTGGGCATAAATACTTTTGTTTTCTGGATGGATATACTGGTTACCACCAAATTTAAATTGCTCCTGAGGATCAAGAGAAAACTACGTTTACCAGTCCTTATGGTACGTTTGCTTTTAGAAGAATTTCCTTTGGTTTATGTAATGCCCTTGCTACATTTCAGAGATGTATGATGGCTATTTTTTGTGATTTAATTGAAAAAGGGATTGAAGTTTTTATGGATGAATTTTTAGTGTTTGGGAATTCATTTGAATCATGTTTAGAACATCTATCTAAAGTTCTAAAATGCTGTGAAGAAACTAATTTGGTCCTTAATTGGGAAAAATGCCAATTTATGGTTGCAGGAGGAATTATTTTGGGACATCGGATTTCAGAAAAAGGGTTGGAGGTAGATCCTGCAAAAATTCAAGTTATATCTAATTTACCTTGCCCAACCAATGTAAGGGGAATTGGAAGTTTTTTAGGATGTGCTGGATTCTACAGGCGTTACATTAAATACTTTTCAAAGATTACAAAACCTTTATGTCGTTTACTGCAAAAAGATGCAATTTTTAATTTTGATGATGACGCCGTAAAGCCTTTGAAACATTAAAAAAAATTAATCACTGCACCTGTAATAATTTCACCAAATTGGGAAAAACCTTTTGAATTAATGTGTGATGCTAGTGATTATGCTATTGGTGTTGTTTTGGGTCAGAAATATGATAAAATTTTCAAAGTAATTTATTATGTTAGTAAAACTCTCTATGATATTGAAGAAATTAATGAACATTTTCCTGATGAAAAACTGTTCACTGTTAAAGAATGGCAAGTTCCGTGGTATGCAGACATAGTAAACTTTATTGTTAGTAATATTATACCCTATGGTTTGACATAGCATGAAAAGAAGAAATTTTTGTCTGATGCTAAGACTTATTTTTGGGAGGTCCCGTTTTTATATAAACAAGAAAAGGATCTTATAATTCGAAGATGTGTACCTTTGCAAGTGACTTATGAAATTATTTAAAAATGTCATGATTCTGATTATGGGGGACATTTTGGAAGTGATAAAACTTCAAATAAAATATTGCAATCAGGATTTTATTGGCCTACAATTTTTAAGGATGTGAATGTTTATATTAAAAATTGTGATAGATGTCAGCGTGTAGGCAATATTTCTAGAAGAAATGAGATGCCCCTCAATTTTATGTTGGACGTTGAAATATTTGATGTTTGGGGACTAGATTTTATGGGACCATTTACACCATCTTTCGGAAATTTTTATATTTTGATAGCAGTAGACTATGTTTCCAAATGGATTGAAGTTATTGGTTTACCTCGATGTGATGCTCAAAGTGTTGCAAAGTTTTTAGAAAAGAATATATTTTGCAGATTTGGAATACAAAGAGTAATCATAACTGATGGGGGAAGTCATTTTAGAAATGCGATTATTGAGAAGTTAGCAAAGAAATATCATATTAATCATCGCATTGCTACTACTGATCATCCGTAGACAAGTGGTTGGTTGAATTATCCAATCATGAAATTAAAAGAATATTGGAAAAAACTATTAATCCAAATAGAAAGGATAGGTCAATTAAATTGGATTATGCTTTGTGGGCCCATAGGACTGCTTACAAAACATCTATAGGAATGTCCCCATATAGGCTGATTTTTGGAAAAGCTTGTCATTTACCTTTTGAACTTGAGCATAAAGCATATTGGACTATTAAAGAGTTCAATTATAATTTGAAAGATGTGCTGAAAAAGAGATTATTGCAATTGAATGAGTTTGAAGAAATAAGGAATGAATCTTATGAAAATGCTAAGATTTATAAGGAAAGATGAAGTTATGGCATGATCGGAAGATTCTTACCAAAAATTTTGTATCAGGACAACAAGTTTTGCTGTATAATGCTAGATTGAGACTATTTTATGAAATACTTAAGTCCAGGTGGATGGGTCTATTTATTGTGATAAAATTTTATTCTTATAGAGCTGTAGATATTCAAGATCCTAAGACTGGAAAAATATTTAAAGTTAACGGACATAGACTAAAACCATATTTTTCAGTCAATAAATCTAAATCTGATGAGAATTTGATGTTGGATCACTCAGAATGAGTTCTGGGTATGCCAGGCTGAAGAAGTTAAAACAAGCACTTATGGGAGGCAACCCATATTTATCGGTGTGCTTTGCTTTATGTTTGTTTAGTGTCTTTTGTTTGCTTTGTTTGGTTTGTTTTTATGTTTTTAGTGATAATAATTTTAAGTTTTTAAATTTAAGTAGAGTTTATTTGACCTTAATTGATGATTTAGAGAAGTCAGAATGAAAATTTGGACACTTAGCAGACTTGTGCTAAATTGTGCACTGGGGGCTAAGCGTCGACTAGTTGGTGCTTAGGCGCCGCAGTTATAAAAAACGTGAAAAATATGGATCTAGAAGCCTAGATCGTGGGGGAGAAGTTTTGGGAGTTATTTTGGAGTTTCTAAACTTCTTGGGGTTGTTCTAACATTTCCCAAGTCTATAAAAAAGGACCTGACTTAAGAGAAACACTTGCCCCAAGTCTTATTTTCATTTTTGAAGTCTTAAGAAGAGAATTTTGAGTGCATCATGTCTTCCTGGGGGAATGAGATGAAGAAGAAGCAAGATTCTGACAAAAGTAAGTTCATTAGTGATAGTGCTAAAGAGTTATTTAATGTATATCTCGCTATTAGTATTCAGGGTATTGCAGAAATGATTGATAATTTGAAGCCCGAGTGACTTCAATGAAAGCAAAGATCAATGATACTAACTTACATTTGGAACACATGGGATGGCAACTCAAGATGCAATTCAATCATTCAAGGTACGTAGAAGAAATCGATAAGGTGATGTTTGTGAAGAACAAATAGATTGAAGAAGATGATGTAAGAATGAACAATTATTGCCCGTTCTATCAAATTTATATTCCAGAAGGGTCAAATGAGAATAATATTGGTCTGGGATATATTCCGCCTAATGGAGAATGGAATTAAGAGTGTTTTGTTTGTTTAATGTTCTTATGTGTTATGTTTAGTGTTCTGCTGAGTTCATGTTTGGTGTGTTTAGTGTTTTTATTTAAATATTAACTAAGCTTGATGATGTGATGGTTACATCCTAGAGATGTATACTTATCAGTTTGAGATTAATGTCTCTTGTATTTAGAGAATTTCATCCTTTATGTTTGGATAGAAATTCTAGTATTGTATTAAGTGTTATATTTGTTTTAATATAAGTTTGTTTTTTTTATGAAATTTGTGTGGAATCAATGGTTATTTAATTTTGATTTGGAGTATTGGAAGAATTGTGGGGAGAAATAATTATTTTTGAGTAATTAAGGGTGAATAACCAAGTGATTTAGTGCATATACCTTAATTATGAAAATTTGGGTATTGGCGGCTGAGCGCCAGATTGCCTGTGCTTAAGTGCCAGATTTCGCGGCTAAGCGCCGAGAGTTCGCACTTAGGAGCTAGTTCACGAAAATTGGTTCCCAAAAGTTAAACACCTGAAAATTGCCATTTTCAACCACCCCATCATCTTCAACCTTCGGTTTACCGTGAAAGAGGAGCCTAGGGCATCATATTGTGGATCATTTAAAAGCCGATCTCAACAAAAATTGTTAGATTTGGATTCCTTGAGGTAAGAGCACTACTCCTAAGTATAATTTTTGATTTTCACCATGTATTTTGAGTACATTATGGAAAATCTCAAAATCACTATTCATGGTAAAAATTTAACGAAAAACTTGAGAAATTACTTGGATTTAGTGAAAATATCTTTGGGAAGATAATTTAGAATGTTTAGTTTGATTTTGGAATTTATGGTGAATTTTTCGTGAATTTTAGAGATGGCTCCAAAGTCAAAGCGTGCACGAGAAAAGACGAAGTTTGATTCTGACAAATTTGTTAGTATGAGGGCTGAGGAATGATACGTCGATGCATTGCAATCACGTAAGTTGATTCCTGAGCGTGTGTTTAGAAAGTCAGGAGAGGTGTTTGAAGATATCATTGCTAGAAGAAACTGAGAGAATTATTTGTTCTTCTCTGCTGTTGTTGTTGTTTCTTTGGTTAGAGAATTTTATGCAAATTTGCCTGCTGCATAAGAGAATCAAGTGATGGTTAGGAGGCATGAGGTCAACCTTTCTTCTGGGGTAATCAATAATTTTTATGGAATACCTCCTGACATGTTCTGTTTTTATTCTAACTATCATCCTTCGGAAGGGGAATTAGATGAGATCATGGAATTTTTGACTGATGGAAGAGGATTATGGAAAATAACAAATGATAGAAGAGTGAACTTTCCTGCTTCCAAATTGAATGTCATTTCTAAGGCATGACATTATTTTATCTCATCTATGTTGTTACCTTCAAGTCATACTAGTGAAGTAATGAGAGAAAGAGTTGTGTTGAACCATTGTATTCAGCAAGGGAAGCCTATTGACATTGGAGGTATAATTTTTTATTATGTTTTGAACTGTGCTAGATCAACCACGACTGCAGGTATGGGATTTCCTTCCTTGATTCATTCACTATGTGAACGATCTGGAGTGAAGTTTGATACCTGGGAAGAGGTACTTCAGCCATTGAGACCAATTACCAGTGTAAACGTTGGTGCTTACACTGTACATTCAGAGTTTGGTTGGTGAGGAAGATTTGGTAGGGCTTCTACTACTGCTTCTGCTGCATCTACTTCTCGTGCTACTACTTCATGTTCTTCGTCACCTACTGATTCACAGACTAGTTTATTAAGAAAGATTTTGAAAAAAAGTGAGTCTTACTCGAGAGCATATGAAAGAAATGGATGGTAAGCTGGATAATGTGGAGAGATATATTATAAAACATGATGAATATGAGGAGAGTTATCAGCAATATTTAGATAGACTGATTAGAGGTGATCAGAATGCTGAGATGCCACCTCATCCATTCTACACACCTTATGTGCCATCCAGGGATTGGAACAAGCACGATGATGATGATGAGGATGAAGAGTAGATGTATGTTGTTTGTTTTAGTTATTGTGTTGTTATACTGTGTTACTGTGTACTTTATCTAGTGTTTTGTTTGATGATTGTGTTGTGATGTGAACCTTGATAGTATGCAGATTGTAGTTGAACTATTTATCTGTTATGCATATTCAGGTATTATTGTTCTTTTATTGTGGATTTATATGTTGCTTTGTGATGGCGTGTAATAGTAAATGTTTTTATGTGTATGTTATGTCAGAGTTTTTAATAGTGTGTACCTTAATTCAAAAACTGTTAGGAGATTATAAACCACTATTAGGAACTTCTACTTAGGAAACTATATGTTTAAAATTTTTTCAAATTTTACTATCATTTGTTATCTGTATCAGTGTGTTATTTTAGTTGGTGTGTATTTGCTTTGAAAACCTCCACTACTGTAGAAGTCTTTTTGAAATTTTTACTTTTTTTTTGTATAAAATTTTTTTTTGAAAAACTAAATTTGATTTCATTTTACTCCTGTTATTTAAATTGTTATACTTGCATATTAGGATATTAAAAATTCCTGCAAGCATGATATGTTAGTTTTTATTTCTCACACATATATCATTTATTATGCTTAAATGTTTTATCTTAATTAAAAAACTAAAGTTTGGGGGGATTTTTAAAAAAACAAAGATTTTCAAAAACCTAAAATTTTATTTGATTCTCAAGAATACTTAAAAATAAATCTTATTTTTGATTGAGAGCAGTTATGTACATGAAGTTATATTAGGGGAACAAAATTTTGAATATAGAAATGAATAAAAGAATTTAGTTAAAAATTATAGTAATCTTGAAAAAATTAAAGTTAAAATTTTCTTAATGAAGAAGTATTAAATAAAGTTAAACTATCTTTAGTAAGAAGTTTTGTATTTTTGGATAAATAGAAGATTTGACTTTTATTCTTCAAAGCTTAAATTTCTTTTATTGAAAAGTAATTTTCAGATATTATTATTATGATTTTTAAGTGAAAGACATAAATCTAATCTTTATTTTAAATGGAAGGATGGAACTCAAAATCATTAAAGGTCTATCCATATATAGTAATACTTGCCTTATATATAAAAAAAGAGAAAAATAAAAGAAAAAGTGAAAATTAGTATATGAAAAGGGAGGAGAAGCTTGAGGATTTAAGGGCCTAATAAAAAATTGGTTTTATACCAAAAGTTTAAGATATAAGTTCAAAATAAAATCTAAAACTTAAGGTTATAATATAGTAAGTAAAATTATTTTTCAAATAAATATTTTTAAGTGAGAAAAATAAATGTTTGAATCATATATTTTGAAGAATCTAAAAATATTTCTGAAATAGATAGAGACTTATATTTGTCATTTATCTTTACTTAAGAACTTTTTAAACTTTAAGTTGGTTTTAATTTCTGAAATTTTTTCTAAATTGGACTATTCCATTTCTAGAACAAAATTTTGTTATCTTCCTAAGAAACTCATTACTTAATTTGCATGCTAAAATATTCTATGAGATTAACTGTCACTTAAGGACAAGTAACATTTTAAGTTTGGGGGATTTTGATACACCTAAAATATATAGTATTTTTATGCATATTTTTATACCTACTTTTAATGATATTGCACTTTAAGGGAAGGTATTTTGTGTTTTTCTTTGAGGTATGATGAAAATGGATGGTCATGATGAAAGGAGCAAAATTGGATCAAATTTGGAGCAAAAATAATGAAAAATCAAAATTTTGGCACTAGCGACTCGCCGCTGGGCCGGCGCTTAGCTGCCACAGTTAAAAATCGAAATTCAAATGAATTTGGCGCCAATTTCAAAGGGGTTGGGATGCAAGTCTTGGTGGTAACTACCATAACTTCCTTTGGGTGGCAAGTTTGAATGAAGGGGTGCGTTCCTTGGTAGATACATTTAATCTGGACGCATTTTGAAGAGACACCAAGGCACCTTTTGGTTTACTATTTAAAGAGAGTCTTAGGAAAGATTAGGGGAGGCTTTAGGAGGCTCTTCCACTGCTTTTTGAAGGGAGGCTTTAAGAGGCTCGTCCACTGCGTTTTGAAGGGTACTTCCATTGTTCTTCCACTGCATTTTAAGATTTTTTATTAAGAGTAGGAGTAGAGATTAGAAAGGAGAAAATGGTTGGAGTGAAGTCTTCTTCTTCCCACTTCTTTTCTTTCTTTTAGTTTAGTTTTTATTGAAGACTGAAGTCTGTATTATGAGTCATTGGAGTTGGGAGACTTGCTCTGAGGAGTAGTTTAGCGAAGAGTCAAAGTTTCAGAGGAACTTTCTTTGTCTTGTGGAGAGGATTTTCAGATAAGTGTTTACTTTTAATCTTTTTATTAATACTTTCTTTGGTTTGTTATTTTTCTTATTATTTTTAATTTTGAATCAATTTGTTTTTGTTTTTTTCCAATGTATTATGAGTAGTTTACTTTATCTTTTTCTTTCTTAAATGGAGAAGTAATTAATTTATAAAGAATTGTTGTGGAAATTATAACTGTTTAAAAGATGGAAGAAGTTGTGAAGATTGATTCTGAAAACTTTGTTTACTTCTTAATTTGGTCTGTTAAGTTGTAGAATTTCTTGAGATTATGTAAGATCCAATGCGGTATTGTCTCATAAAAGTTAGTAAGAATCACATGCAATTATATGGGTGAGAATTGTAGTACATATAATTGAATGTAATATTAGAAGATATTTTTATGAAAGGGAGTAAAATTAGAGGATTTTAGAGTGACAGGCTAAAACCCCCTAATTTGGTTTAAAATTTTGAGTTTTGTTATGAGAAGCTAGCCCACAAGTGGTGGGAATCGAGGGAACTCTAGAGTGAGAGATTGGTATCTTCCCTGCCTAACCATGTTCAAAATAATAAAAATTTCAAATTAACTTTATGTTCTTTATAGAACCAAGTAAGGGTAAAGAACACATTTGCTTCTATCTGTCACAATAAATTTAAATACTTCCACAACAATACTTTAAGAATTATTACTACTTCATAAAAGGAAAGAAAAAGATATTCTAGTTAATAGTATTTTACATCCAGTATTATTAGTTATTATAATTTTTAATTTCATTGCTTAACATTTTATTAAGGAAATTTTAAAAGACAAATCAACTTTCAAAACCTTTCAAAAATCACGACATACTTTTTCAAAAATAATTAAAGAAAGTAAAATGATAATTTTCTGATTTCTTTAAAAATTTTAATATTTTCCCT
The DNA here is from genome assembly GCA_022702705.1 of Papilionanthe hookeriana x Papilionanthe teres. NCBI lineage: Eukaryota > Viridiplantae > Streptophyta > Magnoliopsida > Asparagales > Orchidaceae > Papilionanthe > Papilionanthe hookeriana x Papilionanthe teres. Next base: position 63,543,067 of record CM040438.1, on the reverse strand, counting down.
GTGGGTTTGATATCTCGGGTCTTAATCAGAAAGTCCTATATTACTTGATAAACGATACGTATACTTGCGTAGTACCCCATATTATAAAATCATAATTTTCATATCTAAATCATCAGCGCATTTATCCAGCGGAGTCAAGTTTTTCACGCCGTTGCATTTATCGGGGATCAAGCTCCCACTCACCCTTCACCCTGTCGGCATATTTTAGGTTTGTGTGTTTATTTTGAAAAGGGGTCGCCTAACAGAAGTTTTCAGCGAATTTTAAATTTTAAATTTAATTTAAATATATATATATAATTTAGAAAGTAGTATTTGATTTTTTTGAAAATAATTTTAAATTTGAAAGTTTTAAGATATGAGATTAAACCGATCTCACATCCCAAATAGTTTATATAAACGAGCACGCGTACCACAAACCAGTGTATCTATCCCTAAGGATAGACACACTCGCTTGATGGTGGGGCTCGATCAAATAAACTAAAAGTTTTGTGACATCCGTTTGGTCTGCGAACCAATTTTATAAGCCGACAAATTCCCCGCTTAATATGAAAGCATTAAACGGGGTTTATATTACTCAGGTTCTTTAAAATTCTCTATAAGGGCAAGCCCCTATAGTTAATTACATCTTAAGTGACAGGGAATCACCTAAGAAAACTCTCGATAATAATCAATAATTCTGCTCTCAAGAATTTCAAAGTTTAAAGTTTTCAAGGGATTGAATTTTGGAATTTCAATAGGAAATGGATCAAGTTTGGAACATTTTGTTTTGGGAATTCAAAGGAAGAAAAGTAGGAGAAATTACTGATTCGAAGTGAACTTCGATAATCTCCCGACTATCCTATTGTTTGGCTTGGATTTAGGAAAGTCCTAATTTTTATTTAATGTTTTAATCTTGCCAATTTTAGTTAACTAGGGCTTATATTTATATGATAGAATCATACAAATAGCCTCGAAGATGTGAGGGTTTATGTCGTATCGACGAGTCACCTCGGAATCCTAAGACCAGGTTAGGGCTTAATTTGCGATCGCAAATGCCTAACAAAAGGTTGAGGATTTGTGTTGCACTAAGCAGAACTACCTCGAAATCCTATGGCTTGGTTATTTAATTCTAGGAAAGTTTTGTTGAAGTAGGTTCGAGTTTTGGCGACGACGATGGCCGTGCTTCGCCCATCATGCTCCGAGCTCCTTATTGTTGCGGAGGTTTAATTTTAGAAGTCATAAATCAGGGGATGAGAAAAGTGTTTTGGTTTAGAGAAAATCTTAATTTCCAAGTGTTTCTTATATTTTAATTAAAACAAATCTTAAAGTTGATTATAACGACACCGATTAAGATCCCACGGTTCCATCCTTCCGGCATCATTATTTTTATCGGATTCACTTAGTCCAGATGAATTTGCTAAACTCAGTTGAATGAGTTCAACACTTTCATTTAGACCGTGGGAAATCCCGTTAGCAACACGTAGGTTACATCATCCGAGGTATTCCCGATCATCCGACGGGACGTTTTAATTTAGTTGCGATTGTAGTTTTGTGTTCGTTTGTGATTAAATTTTGAGTTGTTTTATATTTTGAAATGTTGTGGCGGTGAATTTTATCTTGCAATGACTTTTAACTTAGTTTTGGTTTCGAGTTTTAGGGACTATCCTAAAGGTGTGGGTTTTCATGCAACGAGTTGTTTATCATGCAAGAAAAGTAAGTGCAATGCGATTAAATAAATTGCAATAATGTAAATTGCAAGAAAGTAAATTGCAATAAAATAAAAGCGTACCACTGGAGGGTCTTCCTAGTCATCCCGAAGCTTCACTTAAAACACAATTAGAATATTTAAGCAAGTTCCTAGGTAAAGCTAAGGGAAAGGTTATGGTTTTCTACCAAATTCCTAATCCTATAGCTTAGTCATCTCCTATGACGTCTATGTTCTTTGTGTTTTAGTTTAAGGACGATTTCCTTCATCGAAGAACGATTAAGTCCAATTGTTCTTATAAATGTCCTATCATATTGAGGAAGTGCTTAAGAATAATCTTAAACATCTTTTCAATATTTCTAGGATTGTTTTAAGTCGAAATGGGTTTAATTATACAAATGAATTAATCGTCCAGAGAATTGAAGTTTTGTTGTTATCTTGCTCAGTGAACTAGGACATTTGAATATCCTATGAGTGAAGTAACATTTCATTTAATGTTTTGTTTAGGAGTTATAATAACTAAAGCTTTCAAGGGTAAATTGGTATTCAAATGATTTGATTTAAGTTAAAGGGTTTAAATTTGGAATAGTGTTCAAGTTGCTTTACATTTAATTTCTTTCTGTTTTAGGTGTTGTTATTTAATTTAATTTAATTTAATTTAATTGAGTTTTAATTTAATTTAATTCAATTGAGTTTTAATTTAATTTAATTCAATTGAGTTTGATTTAATTTGATGTAATATTTAATTAATTTGATTTGATTTAATTTTAATTTAATTTAATTTAATTTAATTTAATTTAATTTAATTTAATTTAATTATTCAATTTAATTTAATTTATTTAATTTAATTTAATTTAGTTTGATTGTTTAATTTAATTTAATTTAATTTAATTATTCAACTTAATTTAATTTAATTTATTCAATTTAATTTAACCTTAATTTAATTTTATTTTTAATTTTAATTGAAATTTTTAAAAGAGTTTAATAATTTAATTAAGTCTTTTAATATTTTAAATTTGAGTTATCATTTTAATTAAGAATTGAATATTAATGAGATAATTAATTTAGGGATTTTTAAATTAAAGAATGAATCTCTTCCTAATAATATCCCTATTTTAATAATTCCAATTTTATTATTCTTCCAAATTTAATCAATTATTTAATTAAGATTTAATCATTTTAAAATTGCTTATTGGGTTTCTACCCTTTAATCATTTAAATTTCAATCATCCAAATAGATTAGGATCAAATATTTTACTTGTTAATTTTTATATTAAACCTAAAGTTTTAATTAAGGATTAAAATTTTAATTACCAGTTTACCCTTTAAGCTTAATAATTTCATAACTCACTAAATTGAACTCAAATGAGCTTGAAATTTTTATGTGACTTCACTCATATATCAACAAAGACATGAGAGGAGAAAATGTGATTTTTTCTGTATTTAATTTATTTATATAATTATTTTTAGTAGAAAATAGAGATTTTCAAGGAAAATTTGATAACATGACCAAGGGAAAGTTTCTGTCCTTAAGAAAATTAGGGGACATTCCTAATGACTAGAGAAGCACTTGGACCAATTTTGGTGATTTTTTGAGTTATATTATTTTTATTATAATTATTTTAAATTTTGGAGTGTTAATTACTTTAAAAATAAAATAAATGTTGAAAAATGAATTTTATATTTTTCAAAAATCTCTCTGATATCAAGGAAATCAGAGAATCAAATTTTATAATTTTCTGATTTTTCTATGATTTATTATAATTATTTTGGTGAAAATGCTAGAAAATACATTTTTTTAATTTTAAAAATATCCTAAAGCTTTAAAATTTAATATCTCACTAAATAGACCTAGGAAAAATATGGAGTTTGTTCCTAAGTGATTAAAATTCAAAATGTGACATTTTGGTGAATTTTATTATTTTTGTGATTTTTATTATTTTTTAATTATTAAAAATATTAAAATAACATTAAAAATCAAATTTTTTAGAAAATTGAAATTTTAATTTTCTTAAATTCCCCTGATATCAGAGAGGCTCCAAAACCAATTTGGTGAATTTTTGAAAAGTATTTTAAAAGTTATGAATTTTTAAAGTCTAAAATGGCTAAGTGGCTTAATCGACGCCAATCGATGGAGCTAACCAAGTCCAATTGACCTCAAATTTTTATGGTGAATTCCCCTGATCCTAAAGGTCAGTGGAGAATTGATTTCAAGTCAATTTGATGCCTGGTTAACTCTAATTAAATAAAGACCTATTTTGGGTGTTTAAGCCAATTAGGGTTGTTTTAAATGAACTAAGTCAAAACCTATTTTTCCTAGGGTTCTCTGGTCATAAGGAACATCACCAAATTTTCCTAGAATTTATTTCACAAGATGCTATTTATTGGAATTAAAATACTCAAAACAGTGACATGAACTTGAAAAATCAATAACTCTTCATAGGGATGGCCTACGACTTTGGAAAATTCGGGGAATATTCCCAAATTCGGAGGCTTCAAAAGCCCTATGGTCTCATGCCATGGTGAATTGTATGCATGCATGGAGAATTAAAATAATGCAGAGAGTAAATAAATTATAAAAAATAAAATACTTGATGAAATTAAATGATTTCTTTTCCACATTATTCTCCTCACGTTCACCGAGCAAGAGGGTATTTTTATTTTATTTTTATGATTTTTCTACACGAGAGATATGAATTTTTGAAGTTTAGGGAATTAAATAAATAAGAAAATACCCTAATTTTCTATTTATCCACGCGGCGCCAGCGCATCCTCGGCAGCTCCGAAAGGCCACGCCCATTCGACGCCGCCACTTGAGTCAGCAGCCCGGGCCCCGCGGTTCTAGCACCGTCTCCTGGTCCGACGCCATCTGAGCCGTCCGTCCGCACGTGTATTGAATGGACGGCATCCGTTCATCGTCCCCAAGTGTTCTCACCCGAGAGCCGTCCACACTAAATCCCTAAGATCTCACTCGATTCTCAATGGATTTTTATGTTCTTATACTCTATGGATTCGTCTTGAAGAGACGAACACATCTATACGGTTAACATGCATTGAAGCTAAGGCATTTGAAATGGAGAATCTCCGAAGCTCGGGATGAAGAATTAGCTCATACCTTAGCTCGGAGAAGTGTGGCTTCAATCCGAGAGTTGTTGCACCTTCGATTGGATCCCGTGAAGCTCCGGATGAAGTCTCCCGAGTGCGGTGAATTGTCCGGATATGATTTCGACCAAGCCCGATCACAAAGCTTGGAGGTCGGAGCAAGCCGGGTGGCCTGGAGATGGGGCTTTTGCCGGTGGACACCTTCCCTTGGTACGGTGAAGGTGTAGAACCAATCAATTTGAGAATTGGCTCATCTGTGGAGAAGTGTCCTGGTTTTGGGTGGAATTTCGACTATGAAATTGAGCTTACGAGAGGAGAAATGGCAGGGGGATTTCACTGGGGATCAAGTGCTCTAAGGGTGGAGAAGGGTGCTGGAACAATTTTGGCGAGTTTTGGCAAGGTTTGTGCTTAGCTCCCCCATGGCCGAGAGGGGTGGAGTTTAAATAGAGTCAGCTGGGGGCCTCCGGGGGAGTTAGGGCTTGGGATCCAGTTTGCTGCGGTGAGGAGAAGATTAGTCGTGGTGACCACTAGGCATGGGGCGGCTCGGCAAGTGATAATTTCAATGTTGGCTCACATGTGAGCTCTCGGCCATGGCGTTTTCCGGCGGCCCAGTGGCCGGCCGGCTGAGCAATGGTCACCATCTTGGTCGGAGTGGGTCGTGGTAGGGGTTTAGTGTAGGCGATTGGCAAATTCCATGTGTAAAGTGGTTGAATCAAAGTAGAAAGGGGAAGGGGCCATTTTAGCTTATTTTGGTCAACCCATGCAAATGGGTTGGGTGCACCCTCCCGAAGACTGGTTTTGGGCTGAGGAGGTCAGAGTGGGTCGACCTCCCATGTGTGGTGGAGTCTCCATCGAGGATTAGGTGGCAAAGCATGGTTTAGAGTGTGACATGTTTAAGGTAAAAAGGCTTAAGGGAGGCTTAAGAAAGATCCCCCTCTTCTTGCCATAAATGGACTAATGACAAGTCGAAGCTCTCATGGCTTCATGTGGCTTGAGAATGGCTTGTTCATGGCTCCATTTGGCTTGGGAAAAGGTTGGCTTATTTCATGAAAAAGGGTTTTAGAAATATTTGGCATTTAGGGGGTAATTTGACATGTGGCTTGATTTGGAATGGTTTAATTGATGATTTTGCAACTTAGGGGTGATTTTGATCAAATGGATGATGAGGGGAAGTGTCATGTGGGCTTTAGGATGATTTGGGCTTTTGAATTTTGAAGGAAATGGGCTTTTAGGAGGGTTTAAGGGAAGTGGGCCTTTAAGTTTATGAATGTGTTCATGGATGAGAATTTTTGTAAAAGGTTGGGCCAAATAATTGTTGGTTGTAGCTCATGGATGTGTCATGAGTGACTTGAGGCAAATTGGGGGTGATTTGGATTTGAATTGGGTTGAATTTGGGTTAGGTTTGAGTTTAGGTCAAAAATGGGCCTTTTAACCTTGGGTTGAGTTTGAGTGGGACTTTGGGTCTAAATTTTGGGCAAATCATGTTAGTGTTTTGTTTGTGGGAATGTTAAGGAAGATTTAGAAAAGATTTGGGGTTAATTGGAATTGAATTGGGTGAGTTTGGGTTAGGTTTGGGTCATGGGTCCAAATTGGGCTTTAAGGCCAAAAGTGAGATTGGATCCAAATGTCAATCAAATTGGGCTTGGATTTGGTCTAGATTGGTATTGGGGATGTTGAATTGAAGTTTAGAATTGAATTGGACCAAAATTGGAATCAATTAGGTAGGTTTGGTTTGACATTGGGTGCACTTAGGATTAAAATGGGTCAAATTGGGGGTTTTGACAAAAGTAGGGTAAATTGACAAAATTGGCCCATGGTGTAGTTGGACAAAATGAAATTGGGAATATTTGGGATTTTCTGGAATTTTCTGGGAATTTTCTAAATTTTTGGATTTTTTGGCCAAGAAGGGTATTTTGGGTATTTGGAGGGTATTGGGAGGTATTTTTGGAATTTTTGGCATTTTTGGGTATGGATGATCAATTTGAGTGATGTGGAAATGTTTGGGATTGATTTTGGAGAATTTTGGGTAATTTGGAAATTTTTGAGAAATTTGGGTAATTTCAAGGATTTTGGGTAGGCTAAGCGGGTGTATGGTCCCGGGGGTCAAAAAAATGAAAATTTGGGAAATTGAAGATTGGGTGAATTTAGGTGTAAAGAAATCATTTTGGTTGAGCCATGAAGCCATATCAAGCCCATATGAGTCATGAAGGGTCTCATTTGAGGCATTCACTATGTTGTTCCTAACCCTCTTAGCCAAGGGCTTAGGGGTTAAGGACCATCCATGTGAATCACCTATATGAGTCAGGAGGTCAAGTTAGGTATGAGTGTGGTTTTAGGAAGTGTGTGGAAATGTGTAGATGTAGTGTATAAATGTAGTGTGTGTGTAAGCCAGCCCCTTCACTAGATCAGGCCACCCAGGGCAGTCCTAAGGCCAAAGAGTCCTATAGGAACTCATCCTTTAAACTTCCACATTTGATTTCAACCCTCACAGGTGATTAGGGGTCTACGATCGAAGTTTGTAGAGTTTGCAGGGAGTTAAGAAGTGGTTTGAATTTCTAAAAGGTGGGTCCCAATTCTAGTCCTCTAAGATAGTCAAAGGAAAAGCCTAAGGCTAGATCCTAAGCACTAAAAAAAAGAGAAGAAGAGAAGACCTCATCAAAAATGAGGTCAACACACCCGAAGGCTAACCTTTGATATTAGTTACTAATCTTAGAACCAATTTAGGGATTTCAGCCTATCACCCTGAAATCTCCACATTGAAGTCCATCAAAACATATTTCCCTATTTATTTGCACTCAATTCCCATGAACTACACATTTCATCCAAAGAAATTGAATGATTCATTCATTATTGTTGTAGGACATTAAATCCTTTCAAACTTAATGTTCAACAACATATTTTAACTTTTCAATTGGCTAAATCGAAATGTAAATTAAGTTCAAAATGAAAAACTATCACAATTTCTTCATTACATTAAAAGCACATTAAATCTACATCAATCCATCATCACATCTTTATGTAAGAAGAAAGACAAGGGAGACTACTCAGAATTCTCGGAGAAGATACAATAAAACATAGATTTTATATATAAAAGAAAAGTCATACAAACCATAAAAGAAAATACAACTTATCTCTTTCTCTTCCCCAATGCAATTCCCTTGAAGTTCCTTTAAATTCTCTTATCTCTTTTCTTTTCAACACTTGATTCTCTCTTTAGAATGGAAAGGAAGAAGCAATTCTCACCTTACTCCTTCTCCTTCACTCCTTAGAGAAGAATTCCCGTCAAATCCTCACTCTACACACACTTCTTCTAAACCCTAACACTTAACACTCACTAAAACTACTCTAGAACCACTGAAGAAGCCCCATTTTCATCTAAAAACAGTTACTTATAAGATAGGGATGAAATCGCAAGAGTTTTCATAGACATCCCTTCAAAAAGTCACCAAATCTCTTCAAATTTGAATTATACCGACTTCAGGCACCGGCGACGCTCTATCGTGCCAATATTTTCTGGAGTCACTGGATTTGGGCTCCGATGGCGCCCATTCTAGCGCGAGAACACTTGTTTTACCATTTTGCTCCTTTTTGCTCCTTTTTGTTCTGAATTCGTTCCTTTTTTGCTTCTTTTCACTCCAATCACCTAAAATCATTATACCTGCAACAAATCATGAAAAATACCTTTCTTTAAAGTGCAATATCACCAAAAATGGGTAAAATTATATAGCATAAAATGTATATATTTTTGGTGCATCAGTCCCAGGGTTAAATCACGAAAATTTGGAGTTTCGGGCATTTTTCACGTTCGAGCAACGCGTTTGACGCTAGAAGCAGCTCCATTCAGTGCATTATTCTGCTGAAATATCCAAACTCTCTGACTTTTGGCGCTGTCCGGCACTGGTGGCAGCGACGTTCGGCGCTTCTGCAAAAACTGGGCTTCCAACTTTCTTTTGCAATTTCGATTATTTCAAGCTCGCTCTGATGTCTAATTAGTCTAATTAAGCATTGAATAACATCCTAAAGCCTTGGTAAATGATATTTTTTAACACAAACAACACATAACATTACTTTCATATATAAAATCCATGAGTCATACACATACACAAAACACTAAACATGACACATTTTCAAGCCATATAATCTTAAATTCAGCGTCGCACACAACCACAACTCAATAATGCTGAGAACTAAACAAACAATCATATCCAAATATAGCATTCAAACCAAATAACATAAAACAAAGCAAAGCAATCCAATACACAAACACATAAATACACTAATTAAGTTTTCATTCTTCCTCTGAATTATCATCAATTCTAAGATCTCCCATCGATTGAGCATGGAAAAATAAATTTTAGAATGGACGAAACAAGAATTCTTCAGTAGAATCCTCTTCAATCCAACATTTTCTTCTCATCAAACTTCCTTTCAAGATATCCAGAATAATCAAAGTGCTCCTTCATTCTCCAATTCAGATAATCAAAGAAATCAGAAAGATTGTTGATTGCATTCATCAGATGTTGTATTTCCTTCTCCAATTTCTTGATTTTCTTCAGGATGATCTGTGAACTTTCAGGAAAATAAGGAGTAAAAAGTACTGACCTTTGAGATGGTTGATCTTCAATAATGCTCATATCATTCATACCATCAATTACCTTTTTATTATATGCATCTTCTGGGTCTATAGGCTTCCAAGGTAGAAGTACTCTTTCCCAGTTCTCATATGGCACTTGTGATTGATTGCAGAGGAGAAATATGATGGAATAATTTCTAAGCTCATACTTTGATCCATGAACGATCAATCCCAAAACAGACTTAACAATTATCAAACCAACATCAATAGGCACTCCCATTTGAAAACAGTAATTCAGAATAACACACTCCTTAGTTATCTTATTGATTTTCATTGTTGGGAGCAATTTTGCACAAATGAAGTAATGTAAGTGTTTTGACGTAAGATTTAATAGTGTGGTCGATAAAATTTTATACCTGCTATCTCTTATCACCCATTCATCACTTTCATTCATCAGATATCTATATATGTCATTCATATTGTCCTTCGTCGGGGCAAAATTTGAATAGTGGCAGATTGACACATTCTCTATCATGTATAAATCATTAATCTTTGTAGGAGTAAATGTGACAAACGTACCTCACACATAAAATGATCCTTGATTGATTCCATGAAGATTTACATAAAACTCCTTCACAACCGGAACAACTACAACGGCAGTAGTATAACACAATACTTCCCAACGTCTCTGAACAATAATTTCATCAATTCTATTTGTAGGAGAATTCGTACCTCGATTTACAAAACCTCGCTCCTTAATCAATCTCATTTTTGAGATATTTTTGTTCAAAAGTCGCTGCACTTTGAAACTTATGAACTTTCTACGGTTGAACACTGGAAATCTTTAAATTTCCATCGAGTCGGAATCCATTTGGACAATAATTTGGGTCTTCCTCTTCATTTCTTTGCAAGTTCCAGCGTATAGGGGCAGTTTTTGGAAGTTCTAATGGAGGCATTATTGCTAGAACTGCCAAAACTCGGAATATAAAGATGAGAAACAATTTTTTGAACGGCAGTGTTGTGCGCTCTGATATCAGCGCCGTTTGGCACTAGTTCAAATTCGCCAAACTACACTTCTTTCAATTTTTTTTCCAAATTTCGATTCGATTCATTTCTTAAATATTATTAATGATAATTAAGGAAGAATAAGACTTAATTAAGCAACAAACAAACACAAATATCACATCAAACAAAGCAAACACTTAATAACTGTGGGTTGCCTCCCACAAAGTGCTTGGTTTAACGTCGTCAGCCCGACATAACTTGCAGTTATTCAGGTTGGTCCAACATTAAAACCTATTTATAAAACTCCTATTGGAATGTCACCTTATAGGCCCATTTATGGAAAACGTTATCATTTACCTGTTGAATTGGAACATAAAGCTTATTGGGAAATTAAAGAGCTTAATTATAATTTAAGAGATGCTGAAGATAAAAGATTATTACAATTAAATGAACTGGATGAGATGAGAAATGAATCTTATGAAAGTGCTCGATTTACAAAGAGAAAATGAAGATTATGCACTATAAAAGAATATTAAGAAAGAATTTTAAGCCTAGACAACAAGTTTTATAATACAATTCAAGATTAAAATTGTTTCCAGGATAATTAAAATCCAAATGGATAGGGCCGTATGTGGTTGAGAAAGTTTACCCTTATAGAGTTGTGGACATTAACGATTTAAAAACTGATTCAGAAATTAAGGTAAACAGACATAGATTGAAGCCCTATTATGAAGAAAGCGTATCATCTTTTAAAGATGTGCTATTTTTAACCCAATAGGAGTAAAATGGTGTTTATGTTGGGTTGACAATGTTAAACCAAGTGCTTTATAGGAGGCAACTCATAGTATGATTTTATTTCAAGTTTGATTGCGTGTTGTATGTGACTACACTTAATTACATCCCTTCAACCTACCTTTTTAAACCTTAATTGAGTATGGAACTTAGGAGAATTTGACAAATGACGAACCTATGATTTCAGGATTCTAGCGCCTAAGAGCCAGATACCTGTGATCCTTGCGCCTTGGCGCCACAGTTTCTAGATCAAGGAAAAACCACCCAAAAGCAGTTTTTGCACATTCTAATCCATTTAAACCACCATACCTTCGTCCCCAACCTTCAAGCCATCAAAATTTTTGACTGAAACATTCCTTTTGAGAGAATAAAGAGTTTTGATTGCTTCCATGGAGAGATTAAACATTGGAATCAATGGGAAGAAGAAGTTGAACAAGGATTCATAAACTTATTTTAATGGCTATCTAGCCGTGACTCTGGATAAGTTATGTGATCGCCTTGAGAAGATTGAAGAATAATTAATTCTAGTTGGAGGGAGATTACATGAGATGTCCCACCAAATTGAGCACATTGAGTGGCAAATGAAAGTTCAATCAGATCATTTGGCATGCTTTGAATATTGTCAGGTAACAATGTACGCTAAGAATAAATGGATTGATGAAAAGACGGCTTCGAAATTTCCTCGAGTCCCTTTCTTCCATTCCTTTGTTCGTAGTGAATTACCTTGTGAAACTAATGAAGGTTCTGATGTGAATCCATGAAATTAAGGAGAAATAGGTGGAGAGATTGAATGTGATTGTTAAGTGTGTTGTGATTTGAAATTGTTTTATGTGGAGATGTTTATGAGTGTTTGTGTTTGTGAGATATGAGTGTTTGTTATTGATGTTTATTTTCTGTATTTTTTTAGCCTTATCTTAAAGATCTGGAGTGAATGAAATGAAATAAAGTGTAGATTCTTATTTGTTTGATATTTAGAATGTTATGATTTGGAACCTTTTGGATTATTTTTAAATATTATTTTCTGGAAGATGTATGATGAAGATTAACGTTGGTTTTAGTCTTACAGATGTTAAAATCACCTAAATTAAAAAATATAAAAATTTAAAAAATTTTCTGAATATTTGGTGATTCTGGCGCCTAAGCACCGGCTCACTTGGACCAAATTTTGACCTTTAAAACCAACCCAACTCTATTTTTATGCCTAAGCTTCATCTTCTTCACCCATTTTCACGAAAACTAGATCTAGGGTTCCATTTTGAGCAATATTTGAAGGATTTCGATGCGTATTAACTTTGGATTTCTACTTCTCGAGTTTAGATCTACATTTTAACTTAATGTTCACCATGGAATTTTCTACTTTTGTAAAGTGCCGGAATTTTGGATTTAAGTTTGATTTAGATTGAATCCATGGATTTAAGTTTAATTTAGTGAGGTGAGCTTTTATTTAGTGTGATTTTATATTTTTTGAGATTTATTTAGAATTATTTACAAATTTTAGGAATGGCACCTAAATCAAAGTGGGGTAAGGAGCATAGTGAATTTGATCAAACAAGGTTTAATAGTGCAAGTGCACAAGTTCGTTACAACGAATTTGCTGTTGTTCATAAGTTCATAGTTGAAAGAAGTTTTTGTCATCCCGGTGGATCGATCGGACATATTATTGCTACCAGATGGTGGGAGCGATTCTGCTATTTTTCTGCAGTAGCGATTATTTCTTTAGTTCGAGAGTTCTATGCAAATTTTCCCGAAATGACCGATTTTGAAGTTTATGTGAATGAGGACAACAATTGAATTCACTCCGGAAGTAATCAACATGTTTTATGGCCTGCCTCCAGTGACAGACTGTTTCTATGACACTTTTACTCCTTCTGAGAGAGAACTCGATGAGATTCTGGCTTATTTGACTGATGGAAGAGGAGCCTGGAAAATAAGAAACAATAAACGGGTAAATTTCTCCTCTTCGATGCTTAATTCTACTTTTAAAGCCTGACATTATTTTATTTCTGCTCGTCTCCTTCTGTCAAACCACTTGAGTGAGGTGGCGAAAGAGAGAGCTATTCTGAACTATTACATTCAAGAAATGAAGCTAATAGATGTGGGAGCCATTATTTATGATGCCATTAGCACTTCTTCTAGAGGAAGTGTTATTTCTGGTTTAGGCTTTCCGGCTCTCATTTTCTCGATTTACAAGAATACTGGTGTTCTTATTCTATTTCTGAAGAGCAGCTTAAGCCATTAATGCCGATAGGAAAATCTCATGTTGATATTTATGGGAAGACTAGAGTCAGAGTACTGGTGCATATCCTTCTTCTGTTCCTTCTACTTCCACTTCTATGCCATCTACTTCTACATCTGAGCCTCCTCCTGATGTGTAGAACATTGTTTGTCAGAGATATTTGGAGCATCAAAGTGATCTATTTTTGATGCAATGCAGTGTAGATGAGATGGATAGCAAATTAGATCATGTACCAGACTATATACAGAGGAAGAGTGAAAATGATGGGGAATATAATGAAGCACTGGTAAAATTTTTGAAGGGTGATAAGAATATTGAATTTCCAACATGTCCTAAATTCACCCCATGGATCAACCCCAGAAGTTCTATTCTTGACGATTCTTCTGACGACGAGGAGGTGACTGAGGATGATTATACTTTATATTTGCTTAGCTTTGCTAATGTGTCTGTTATGTGTGTTTATTAATTTTCATGTTTTATTGTACTGATTGAGAACTTGTAGTAACTTTATTTTGTTGGATTTCTTAGACTTAGTCCTTTTCATGCTCCTGTTTTTTTAGCACATTTTTTTAAATATTAAATTTTTCCTGTGTTACTCTTTTATATATCTATTCCTGCTTATACCAGTATTCTTTTAAATACCTTTAAATGTTATACCTTTTCTTCCTGCTTAGTTTAAATTTTCATAGTAAAAAATATTTAAACCTTATTAAAAGAACTATGCTTGGGGGAGGGAAATGAACTTAAATTTAAATTTTACTTGTCCTTAGTAAACAATATTTTTAAAATTAATAACATAACCTATGGAAGAAAAGTTAATTTAAGATAGATATACTATTATTTTCATGAATGTTATAATAAACTTATAAAAGTATTTTTAAATAACAAAGGATAATTCTAAAATTGTAATTATTTAATAACAAAGGTGTTAGAATATTGATTCAAATATCTAAATTAAAAATGTTGTATTTTTTAAATTATTAAGAAATCTAGATGTTTACTTGAATAGTTGGAATTGAAACTCTATCAAAAGTATTTTTGCTAAACACATATTCATTAAGTGAAAAATATGTTAAGTCTTTAAATATAAGTTAAGAATTGTGAAGTTCAAAATCATTAACAGGCTATCCAGATATAGTAATCCTCACTTAAAAAAAAAGAAAAAGGATTGAAAATAATCCCTGAAAAAGAAAAGAAAAATATAGGATTGGAAAGCAATCCAAAATATAAAAAGAAAAAGAAAAAGAAAAGTGAGGAGAAGCTTGAGGAAAAACCTAAATAAAAAATTGATCTCACTTGAATTATCTTATAGGAAGAGACCTAATGCAAATTTTTACTTAAAGTCTTATGTATAAGCATCCTTACTAGTAGAGTTATCATCAAATCTTTTTCCTGTAAATTATCTACATGTTCTTAATATGACAAATTGCAATTATTTTTTGAAATAGATAGGAGAATAAAGTTCTTAACACTTGCATATTAAATATTTTACATATTTAGGTTTTAGCCTAAGTTATTTAAAAAGCTTTTTAAATTTCATTATATCATTTATAAAACAAAAAGTTATAGAAATCTTAAAGAAATTTTTCTCCATAGATTATAATCTTTAGTAGTAAAAGGTTACTTGAGGATAAGTAACGTTTAAGTTTGGGAGAATTGATCCGCTTTAAAATTACTTAGAATTTTATATCAAATTTTTATTAATATTTTAAGGATATTACGCTTTATTGAAAGGTATTTCTTATGTTTTGGTTGCAGGTACAAAAAATTGAGTTTATGAAGAAAAAGTGTTAAAAAAGAGCAAAAATAAGCTAAAAAGAGCAAAGAGGCTGATTATGGCGCCTAGACGCCAAACACAGCTTATTGATTCTAGAGATTTCTCGACGCTTATTGGATGGATATTGATGCATTTCAAACCAATGTAGAAGCCTCTAGACATTTTCCCACATGTTATAAACCAAATGCAATGAATATAGACACGGGAGAGCAGTTATTAAATGAAGAGGTGCAACCTAAATGTGAAGGGGAGCATCCATTTGCGCAGTGATCCTGGTGCCTAAACGCCACAGTTAATTTGTAAAACATTCAATGAATGTGGATGAATTTTGAAGTGGTTTCTTAAACAACTCTTGTTCATTTCTGGAGATCTATAAATAGAGGACCATTTCTACAGTAAAGTGTGTGTGTGCTAGAGTGAGCGAGTAGTGTGTGAGGTAACCCAACCCGCAATAACGCAGTAATTTTTTCTTCCAAAAGATGGCAAAAAACTTGACCCAATTTATAAATAGCGGCTAGTGTATAAAATTAAAATGTTATAAAATTTTAGAAAATATTTTACACACTAAAGGTACTACGCAAGTATACATATCGTTTCGAAGTAATATAGGGTTTTCTTTTATAACCCCAGTATCGATCCCACAGAGAAGCGAGGTAAGAAATCCTTTAGAGCTAATTCCGGCTCTATTTCTATAAGGCCTAAATTTGGAATGTCGATTAAAATGAGTTTTCTAATAACTAATCCTAAATTAAATTCTTAAATAAAAAGATAACTTATGGATAAATTGGTTTGGAAAACAATGTGTAGGAAAACTAATGCTTAGAATTTAATGTAGTGCCAAATAGAAGCATTCATATTCTTTACCCTTTGGTCCAGGTATAAAGAACATTTGCTAATCTATAGATCTGTTCAGGATGTTTTATTAGTAGAATGAGTTAATCTAGGCTCACACTACTAGATGTCCAAGGGTGGCTATGGTCGGCCCTACCAGTGACCAGTTCCCTTTCTGTAGATTAAATTATTAGAATTTAGTCTGTCACTCTAAAAACTAATCAATTCTGCACCCAAAAAAACATATCTCCTTATTTATTTGCACTTCACCTTGAATAACCCACATAAGGCCTTCGACTACCCAAGGATTCATGTGATATCTACTAGTTAAGAATTCATCTCCTTCTAGGTCTCAGAATTCTTCAATAGGTTTTAACAATATAAGTGATCAATTTGTAAAGTAAATGAAGATCCGGTATGAATATCATCACCATAATTTAATAAGAGAATATCTAAACAAATCTTAATTCCTAAACATGCATCTATTTCATTACAAAATAAAAGTAAATGAAAATAATGGCATAAGAAGTAAAAGAATTGATAGAACTATATAATAAATTAAGTGTCAACAAAGAACTTATTTCATTAGGATTCTATTATATTTATGCAACTATCTGTCATCTAGAAACATCTAATAGATAATTCTATCATAAAAATGATTTTCCTACGCATGCCACTACTTCATATTAAAAAGAAAGAGTAAAGGAAATTACTTACGAAACATGGATAATTCACGACAGAAAACTTGGTTTAAAACAAAGAAAATCCACTAGAAAGTGTCTACAACAATTACAAGAGAATGAAGAACACAATACTTAGCTTTTTCCTTCTGAAAGAAAGAAGAAGATCTCTCCACAAAAGTTTCCCACTGATCCATGCGACGCTCGTACATCCCTTACATAAATATCTCAAAATCCCTCACCAATCTCTCCATAAGATGTAAAAATCTACATCTTCATAACTCTAAAATGACTAAAATGACTAAGGGGAAAGAGAGAGACTATATGGTACGATTTTCTCTGAAGGAGTGGCCTCCTATTTATAAGCTTCAAGGGTTGCCTTGAGGCACCTCTTCAAAATGTGTCCACATTCAATGAATCTTCTAGAAGGTGTGTCTGGCGCCTAGGCGCCGGAATCTGGTGCCTAGGCTCCTGACACCGCGTCCAATTCTTCGCACCTCTTCATTTTGGCTCGCACCTCTTCGGGATTTAAACCGCTCTAATGTGTCTAGATTCATTGTATCACATGTCCTATATATTAGGAATAACTTCCAGGCTTCTAGTAGGTCTAGAAACTACTTAACACCATCAAAATAACTCCCAAAGTCATCAAAATTCTGTCCAATAACCGTTTTTGGATGATTCTGGCGCCTAGGCCTTGATTCTGGCACCTAGGCACCATTTTATCATCGTCACTGGCGCTTGGGCTTCACCTACAAGATAAACATAAAAATAACATTTCTCAAAAGTATAATTTCATCCAAAAACATGTGAAAAATATAAAAGATATTAAACATAGAAAGACATATCAATATGTACTAAGTTAAAATCTTCTTCCTTTGCTTATTTTGGCTCAAAATTGCATAGTTTTTGCGTCATTTTCTATAAAATCATATTTTTATACTTGAAAATAAAAATATGCAAAATTATGCAAAATAACTTCCTTTATAGTGTAATATCATTAAAAATATGCATAAAGTGAGCATGAAATGAACACTAAAAATAGGTACTTTTCTCCATGGATCATGAGGGAGAATTAATTAAGAGTGTTAAGTGTTTTCTTCTTTATTATAGTGACTGTTTAGTGTAAATTGAAGAGTCAAAGTCTTGTTAGAGTCTGTGGAGTTAGAGAAACTTCAATGGATTGCTTGGATTACATTCTAGATAAGTATTTATATCTTATTTCTTAAGTTTAGTGCTTTGGATTTGAGTTTTATGAATATGATTTGTGGTGTAATTTCTATGCTTTATGAGTAGTCTTCTTTTCTTTTTCCCTACAAATATGAAATGAATTAAGAACATATTTAAATTAGATTTGAGAACTTAATTTCTTATTTTCTAAAAATTTGTGATGATATTGTACCTAATCTTAATTTAATTTATAAATTGGCCTCTTGTAATGTTAAAAACTGTGGAGAAGTCTTAAGATCTAACCGTGGGCTAAGCACTCTTAACTTGTATGTATCACATTTCTCTTAAACGGGAGGTGCAAATAAATAGGGAGATAATCTTTAATGAGCATATAATTGATTTTTGTTTTTATCGTAACAGGCTAAATTCAATTAATTTGGTTTTACAAATAAGGTGACGGGTCACTAGTAGGCCAGATCGTAGGCAATCATTCAGGGGGGAACCTAACCAATGCTTTTTTCTCAATTAATTGGACCTAACCTAAGCTTAAACTGAACCTATCCCAACTTGAACCCAAGTGACCCAAATTGAACCTATAACCTAATATTGCCAAATTGAACCAAATGTGACCAAGCCAAGCTCACCACAGCCAGCCTTGGGACCCTAGGGACTGAGCTAGATCCACCTTGGTCACTCTAGTGGAGCCTAGACCAAGGGTCCCCTAAATTAGGGGATCCCCTTCCTTAAATTGGTAAAACCTAAGGATATTTGCAATAAACACTTAGCCACTTAAGTTCATCACCTTGATGGCCTGCCCACCTCCACTGGTCTGGTCAGCTGGCCTAATCACCCTAGGAGCCTAAATCAAGAGCCAACTCGTTCCAATTTAAACCCAATCTCACCCCACAACCTGTCGAGCTCTGATTGGCCATTAAAGCTCTTCAGCACTCCACCTAAGAATTTGATTACACCCATAGCCAAGCCCTAAGCTCAACCTAGTGGCAATGGTGACCCAACCACAATTACGTAAGTAAATTATCTTATTAAATTATGGCCAAACTTGACCCCAAATCTGATTAAGCGGCTAATGTATGATGATTAAAGATTAAAGTTTTGATAATTAAATATCAATCGCAAACTAGGGGTACTATGAAAGTATACGTGTCATGAAGCATTTAGAAAATGATTGGAATGGTTTTGAGTTGATTTGGGAGGTGTATTTAGGGAAATTTGGGTATTTGGTCAATTTTGGAACATTTTGAGTTAGCTTGGGTTTAGTTTGGCTAGAGTGGGGTCAAGACTCAATTGAAGGTTTAAAATAGTTTATGGGGATTTTGTGAAGAGTTATTGACATGAATTGGGTAGGGATTTTAGGGTTAGGGCATTCAATTAGGTGACATTTGGACATGTGGCACATTTGAGGGAAATTTAGGGATTTTAGCTTCGGTTGGATTTGGGTGAGGATTGAGTTGCAATTTGGTCCAATTGTTGGTTCAATTTAGTTTAGGGGAATGTCATGAAGGGTTTAGAATTCAAAATTGGGGGAAATTGATTAACATTAGGTTTAATTTGGCGACATTTGTTCATACGGTCAAAATTAGGGTTTTTTGTTTTAAATTAAAATTGGGTTCAAATGTGGGTAAATTTGGGATTGGATTTGGTTTTTTTTTGCATTAGAGATGTTGAATTAAAGTTTGGATTTGTAATTGAGGAGAATTGAAGTCAATTTGGTGGATATTGAGGGTAATTTAGGCATTTTGGGCCTTAAGGGGCAATTTGAGGCTTTGGGTCAAATTGGGCAAATTTAGTCAAATTTGGTCAAATAAAGTTGTTTAAATTAAAATTTTAAATATTTGGAGAGTTTTCAGAATTTTGGGGATTTTTTGGAATTTTTGGGCTAGTGGGGGTATTTTGGTAATTTTGGGGTTTTGGGCTTCTTTTGGGAATTTTGATAAATTTAGGGTGTTATGGGTATTTTGATTAGCAAGGGATGTTTTGGGATGACTTTTGAGGGATTTTGGTAATCTTGGTTGATTTTGGGAATTTTGGACAAAATTAGTGTTTTAGGGGTAGTTTGGTCATTTGGTGGAGTTTTGGGGCAAAGGGGTCAAAAGTTGGGATTTTAGGTAAAATTGGGGTTGCGAGGGATTGATAATCCATTTAAGCCATGGACCAAGGGGATTTCCCATTTGGATCTTCCATGTGCTGTACTAATCAAACCCTTGCCTGGGACTAAAATCTTGGGGAAACCACACACATGAGTTTCCAAAAGAGTAGGAGATCAAGTACAAGGAAGCTTGGTTTAGGGTTGTGAGGTAGTGTGTGAGAGTGCAATGTGCAAGTGTGTGTGTGTGAGCCTCACCCAAACTACCTAGGGTAAGTCTTACAGCTTGACCATCCTATAAGGACTCCTCTTGAGCTTTCTAATGCTTGGTCTCATCCTCCTAAGCATTTAGAGGTTAGACTTTAAGCATTTGAAAACTTCAAGTGAAGCAAAGAAGTGTCTTTAATTTCTATGGGGTGAGGGTTCTAGTGCTAGTCTTCTACGATAGTCATCAAGAAAGTCTAGGCTATTCTAAAGAGAGACTAGAACTCAACAAAATTGATTTCAACACCACGTCGGTCTGATCAGCCACCTCTATAGCTCCGACCGATTAGCTACCAGCGGTCCGATAATGTCAATCGACTCCACTTGAATGTTTCTTTCTTGCATGCTCATGTCATTCCATTTGGATGAACTAATTTGTATCACGCACTCTATTGTGCGCCTGTGAGCATATGTCCACATATGCTCATAGTGAGTGTTTATGCCCCACATAAGCACACCACTTTGTGCCAGCTTGTGACATCCTTGTGTCACTGTTCATCATGTCCTGTATGTTTGCACTCTTATTCATGCACTTTTGCATGTTTCTTTGCACAGCATATTGTGTGTCTTCATTTCATCTGCTTCTGGTTTGCACCCCCTATTCTTACACACTTGCTTTCGACACTCATGTTTACTTTTTCAGGGATGGCTTGCATATCAAGCCTATCCATCAAGTGATTCTCCCCAGACGAGAATCATAGTCCATCACCTCCCTACAACACTGCCTCGGACTATAATACGCATTTTCTTGAGTTACTGATCCTCACACACTATTTCACTTCCTACAGTACCAGCTTTTGACTATCATAGGTATTTTCCTGAGTCATTTGTCCTCGTACATTCTTTGACCTCCTACGACGTTGCTTCAGTCTACTATAGGTAGTTTCTTGAGTCCCTACTTCTCGCACACTCATTATCCTCAACACTCATGTGTCTCGCATTGAGGATGACTTGCATATCAAGCATACAAGATGCATGATTCTCTCCAATGAAAATTACACCACCTCTCCTCATACGACACCACTTCAGACTGTTGTAGGTATTTTCTCAAGTCACTACTCCTAGCACACTCTTTCACCTGCTACGACACCCCTTCAAACTGTTGTAGGTATTTTCTTGAGTCATTGCTCCTCACACACTCATTTCTGACACTCATGTATCCTCTTCGTGGACGGCTTCCATATCAAACCAACCCAGTGTGTGTTACTTCCTAGCGAGAAAAACACCATCTCACTTGTGTTGTATGTCATACATGCACATCGGCGTATTGTCGGCGCATTCTTCATTAGTATGCGCCATCATATACTTGTGGAAAATGTTTGCTATTTGTGGTCACTTCCTATCTGACAAAGTCTTCATGACACATTGAATCACTTTGCATTTGCATGTGCATTTCTAATTTTCTTGACGATGAAGTTGGCTTGTTAGCTGAGTGACCCATTGTCGGTCATTATGCATTAGAGAGTAATGCTCATGAGGATGTCTCGGTAGGTAGTACTAGCATTTGCACAATGCTAATACATGTATGTTATACCAAGGTTCCAAGGGTTGTAATAGCTGCCACTTAAACTTCTCATTTCTTAGAACCTATTTGAAAGTATAAAAAATTAAATTTTTATTATGTATGCATCGTATTTTTCAAAAACATCTATTTTGAAAACTATTGCATAATAATCTTAGACTGTATATAAGGTCAATCTTTCGTAACTTAAGTTTTACAAAACTTGCATCTAGTGGCACCTGATCCACTTTTCGATATTTATACTTACAACTATGATATGAAAATTAGCAACGACACCAAAAACTTGATCCCGCACTGAATAAATATATACTGATGATTCTGTTATTGAATTTATGATTTACATTGTGGATACTACGCAATTATACATATCGTTATCAAGTAATATAGGGCTCTAATGGAGTCCTAGATATCGATCCCACAGGGAAGTTAGCAAATTTCAAAGACAATTTAAATTAAACTTACTTACTATTCTAGTATACGGAAATTAAGAATACTTAAACTAAAATAAACTAATGCTTAAGGTTAAATATAAGATTTCAGAAAAGTATCTTTCTCCTTGTTTTATATAATTAAGTGAATGAAGAATTAAATAAGTTTTAAATTGTATCGTGCCAAATAGGAGCATTCCTATTCTTTACCCTTTGGTGCAGGTGCAAAGAACATTGACTAGTCTTATATTTGATTACTGAATCTGCGGCTAGGCTGGGAGGATACCGACTGCCACTTCAGAGCTCCCACGTTCCCCTCGCCTGAGGGCTAAAATCTACACTTCAGCTCTCAAACAATAAGACTGAATTAAATATTTTAGTCTATCACACTAAAATGTCCAATTCTACACCCAATGGTTAATAATTCCCTATTTATTTGCACCCTCCTTCCAAGGCTTTTGACTTCCCTGAATCTTGGATTTAATCTTTACTATAGTTGATATTTCAACATATGTTAACAAATCAATTGGCCAAATTGAAAGTAAATTAAGATTTAAGTTAAAGATTAGCACAATTTCTATTTTCATATTTTAGGCACTATTACTTTAATTCATCATTTCACATAATCTCAATAACAAGGAGAAAGACTAAGGAAACTACTCAGAATGTAAGGAAAAAATAACACAAAGCATGAATTTCATTAAAGTTAACAAACAAATAACAAATGTACTTATCTCAATTCTTCTCCCCAAGCAGATTCTTGAAGTTCCTTTGACTCTTCCTTCCAGTATAGCACACCAAAACGCTAAACACTCACTCAAAGACTCTTAAATTACACTTAACTTTCACACAAATGACAAAATCTGACACACCAATGACACACAACTGACTAGAATTCGTCTCTATTTATAGAAGGGGCCAACTCTCCAAAGGGTACTTAAGCACTTCTTTAAAAAGCATCCAGGTTCATTGTATTTTGGCTCTTTTCAACTGTCTCACCGTCGGCGGGCTTCTAGAAGATGGGCTAACTGCACCGATCTTGCTGTCGACAGGCTCGATCTCGCCGTCAGCGAGCTCCTTATAATATATTCAAAACTTTCAGGAAAAACTCGCTGTCGGCGGCCTAAATCTCGTCGTCGGCGGGACAGTTCAATTTTTATAAAATTGAGTCTTTTTTGCTCCAAATTCGCTTTTTTTGTGCTTTTTGCTTTCAGTACTTATAAATCTTCATTCCTGCAATAAAACAAAGAAAATACATTTCTTTAAAGTGCAATTTCATATAAAATTGGTATGAAATTCTTAATATATTTTCTAGTGATCAAATTCCCCCAAACTTAACTATTACTTGTCCTCAAGCAATTTAGATACTACATGAAATTAAATGATTATTTGTAGTAAAGTTTTAATTCAAAAATACTATGAATTAGATTTAAATAAGTATTATAGTAAATTTTAATAGAAATATTTTTAAAATAATTAAATTAATTCTATAGATATAAGGCTATTTAGTTTTCAAGTTTAAGATTTCTAGTCTTCTATTTATTTCAAGAATGACTATACTTTTCAATACTAAATTGCTTAAGATATTTAGATGATTGGAATTTCATGAAAACACAACTTAGTAAAAGACTAATCTATATATATAAGTTCAGAAATGTAATTGAAGTTTTTTCCTTTAGGTTGATTAAAATGAAGCCAATTTTTGATAAGGCATCTCCTCAAGCTTCTCCTCACTTTATATATATATATATATATATATATATATATATATATTTTATTTTTTTTATTTTTTTTCTTCTTTTTTTTTCTCTGGATTGATTTTCAATCCCTTTTTCTTTACTTTTTTTTAAATGAGGATCACTATTTTTGTTTAGCCTGTTAATAATTTTGAACTTCATTTTCCTCTTCCTAAATTTGAAACTGGAAACATTTACTTACTTAATATATATTTCAAAATTTTTTACTTTATTGAGTTTCATTTTTTTTCTTTCTCAACTAAATACTTAAGAATTTCATATTTGAAAATATAGTTTTCCTTACTTTTAAATAGTTAAATATATTCTTATACTTTTAAACTAAATTTCTTAATATATAAAATTAGTTAATCATTAAAAGTATTTCTCTTAACTTTCTATAATAATTAAATAAATTAATATTAGCTTACTGAATTAAAATTACTTCA
The DNA here is from genome assembly GCA_022702705.1 of Papilionanthe hookeriana x Papilionanthe teres. Classification (NCBI taxonomy): domain Eukaryota; kingdom Viridiplantae; phylum Streptophyta; class Magnoliopsida; order Asparagales; family Orchidaceae; genus Papilionanthe; species Papilionanthe hookeriana x Papilionanthe teres. The sequence continues at coordinate 63,518,717 of CM040438.1, read as the reverse complement.
GAAAATCATTTTATAATAATTTTGAAAATGTAAATTGAGAACAATTTAATAATTAAATTTGTATTTTTTCCTCCCCCAAACTTAAATTTTTCTATCTATCTACATAGGGTGAAAAGGAAATAAACTGTAATATTTAAATCATACCTTCGAGCTTTAGGTATTTCTTCTTTTTGAAGTTCTGCAGGTTTTTCCCATTACTTAATTAACCTGTACTGTTAGTATTTTTCTACACACATAATATTAAAGAAAGTGTTGGGTAAAGAAGTTTAACACAATACTACCACATTTTATACTAACATATTATACTACATCCACATACATTTACTCATTCAATCCAAGGTTACAATAGTAGTCTAAAAACATTAAAAATTAAAAAAAAACTGTCTAAATTTAACAACAATATTAAAACAATCTACACTACATCATAATCAAGCTTATAAACTAAAACATCAATACTAAAATGTAAAACAAAAACAAACAATAACAACATCAGAATCTATAATTAAACAAATAAACATAACATCTAATTTTCTGCATCAAAGTCCCAAACTATATCATCATTTCCTGGATTAGTTAGAGGATTAGGCTGGTAATGAGTATATCGAGGCACTCAGGAAATACAACATCAATCTCTCCTCTCCTGTAATGATTTTCAGCATCATAATAGGCTATCTCATACTCTGAATGTCTTTAGAGATACTCGCTGTCATAATCATGTCTTCTTTCTAAGCTTCCAATTCTTTGATCAATATGCTCCAGTTTTTGTTCTATTTTCTCAAAACTTTTCTGCTATAAGGTCATCTCATTCATCAAATCTTGAAGGGTAGGAGTAATATAGGGATGTGGGTCATAACTAGTAGAGGGAATATCTCTACTTGAAGAAGGTACATAGCTCCTTGTCCCAGATCTCCATCCTTCATGGGATTCATATTTCTTAATATTAGCCAGAGTAATGGGTTTCATAGGCTCAACCCATTCCTCATCATCTCTTGCCTCTACCCCAGATAATTGGCAGAGTGCATAGATAAGACCAGGATGTCCTAGTCCTCCTCCACTTTCACTTCTTGAGGTGGCTAATATATTCTTATAAATTATACTTCCCACATTAATAATTTTTTGGTTCTGAATACAGAAATTCAGAACTGCTCTATCTCTTGTTACCTCACTATGGTGGTAAGTAGGTAACAAAGTAGAACAAATAAAATAGTGCCAGGCTTTAGATGACGCATTTAACATAGAAAGATGGGAATTTACCCGTTCTCGCTGCTTCATTTTCCAAACTCCTTTTCCGTCAGTGAGAAAGTCGATCACTTCTTACAGTAGTCCTTCCATAGTTCCAAATGTATCATACTCACTAGTGTAGGTGTCTCGTACCTCGTAATAAGCATTTATTCTTGCAGCGCTGAATTCCACAAAAAATCCTCTAACCTTAACTGGTGCATCTTCAGCCTGTGTCAGGTTCGCATAGAATTCCTTTACCACTTCTACAGTGGCTCTGTTGTTATCAAACATAAATTTTCCCATCCTCTTTCTTTAATTATTCACTTTACTTCACCTGCAGGACTTTTAAAAACTCGATCTTGAATGCATGTTCTGGCTTGAATATTGTGAAAATATCTTGATTGTGCCCTTGCATTCACAAAACAAGTTTCGTTGTAATCCACTCTTCTCTTTTATCGTGGAGCCATTTTTCGATCTGTGAAATTCACGAAAATCTTAACTAAACTTCTAAATATTACTAAGATGGCTTCCAATAGTTACTAAAATCAATCTAATTCAAGTTTCATGAATTTCCTCTCATTCTTTTCTTCTCATTTCGAATTTTTCCAAAATTTCTCAATGTAGAAGAAATTCATGGTGAAAATCAAAATTTTTTACATAGGAGTGAAGCTCTTACCAAGGGAAGATAAAATTCGGCGTTAAAATGTGTTGAAATCGCTTCAAATCCAAGATTTCACAAGCCCTAGGTCGGTTTTTTAAGTTTTTGAGGAGGTAGACGATGAATAGTGTCGGTTGACCGGTTAAATAAAGTATATTTTGCGATCTCGCTGTCGGTGAGAATTTTCTCGCCGTCGACGAGCTAATTAATTCACCAAGGCCAAAGTTTCGGGAAAATCTCGCCGTCGTCGGGATTTCTCTCGCTGCCGGCGAGGTTTCCTGAAATTTAATATATTTTAATTTTTCAATTATATTCTACTTAGATTAAGCCTTGTTCATTGTTCCGGTCACTAAATTTGATATATTTATTATTATTTTTTTTAAGATTAGATACTAACACATAAATTCACACTACTAAACATTATAACTTTATAAATGAAATCCATGAACTTACAAACTTCAAACATTACATAACTAACAATTGACTAAGTAAATTAACCCAAACACATTTAACTCAGCATTGCAATCCACACCACGATACTCTAAATGCTGAGACAAAACAAACAACATACAATCTCATCTAATCTGAGATTATCTACGTAAAGTTCAAACTAAATTAAAAATTAAATTCACATCAACACACATACATATAATATGAATAGAAGTCTCTGCTACTCATCGGAATCTGAACTGTTCTCTTCTCTGATGTTTCCAATAGAACGCAGGTGCACAAATAAATTATAGAAAGTCCTGAAAGGGAATTCTGCAGTAGAGTCTTCTTCAATCTACCCTTTCTGTTCAATAATCGTATAAAACTTGCCTCCAGGTGTCCTCTATGGTCAAAGTGCTCCTTCATTCTCCAATTGATGTGATCGAATAAATCAGAGATATTATCAATAGAATTCATCACAGTTTGTAGTTCCTTCTCCAATCCTTTATGTTTCCATAAAATGAGGTTTGTTCTATCAGTCAGGAGCTTAACTAAAGGATTGTTTTGTGATGCTTGATCAGAAATAATTATTGTTTCATCATTATTATCCAATGTAGGAAACATATCTATCAGATCTAGTAGTTTCCAAGGCAATAGTACTTTTTCCCAAGCTTCGTAGGAAACTTGGTACTGACTATATAAAGGAAATATAGCTGATGGGTGTCCAAGTCCATGAATTGACCCGTGCACAATTAATCCTAATGCAGACTTCATGATAATAGATCCAACATCAATAGGCAATCCAGATTGAATACAATAATTTAAAATTAAGCATTCCTTCGAGACTTTGTTTACCCTCATAGTGGGTAGTAACTTTGATGAAATAAAGAAATGCCAATGCTTTGAGAAGGGGTTAAGAAGTGACGCAGAAAAACTAACGTACCCATCTTCTCGTAATTCCCAATCATCAGGTTCGTCGATCAGATATCTGTAGATCTCATTCATGTTGTATCTTGTAGGAACAAAATTTGAATAGTGGCAAACAGAGGTATTCTCAATCGAGTATAATTCATTTATCCGAGAAGGAGTGAAAGTTACCCATCTGCTTCTTACGTAGACACTTCCATTATAGATCGCATGCAGATTAGAGTAGAATTCTCTGACTACCGGAATGACTACGGCGGATGTGGTATAGCGAATACCTCCCAACGTCGCTGAACAATCATTTCTTCAATTGTTGTTGTTGAATTCTCCGCTCCTCTGTTTACGAACCCTCTTTCTTTAATCAGGCGCTTTTTCATCAGAACTTTGTTGAATAATCGCTGAGCCTCAGAAATGACGAACTTTCGTCGGTTAAAAACTCCGGATTTCATGGTTTCAAGTAGTTTGGAGGCCATAATAAATTGTTTTGAAGGGACTCTAGTCGTTTCTAAGGATGAAGATAGTATAAAAATGAAGTTTTAAATGTTTTATATAGAGTAATGCCCTTAGAACCGTCCAAAACTACAAAATAACTCACAAAAACCACTTTTGAACTATCTCGCCGTCAGCGGTAATGATCTCGCCATCAGCGAGATAGTTAATTATTTTAACTTGAAATTGGGCGCGCCGATCTCGCTGTCGGCGGAATCGATCTCGCCGTCGGCGAGATTAGGTAAATTGCCCAATTTTTTGCTCCGGTCCGAATATTTTCTAATTTCTTCATATAGATTCAAATTTGTGATGATTTTAAAAATTAAAATGAGTAGTAGAATTTATTCTATATTTTAATTTCCAATAACATTAATAAATCATAATTAATAATTACTATGGGTTGCCTCCCATAAAGCGCTTGGTTTAACGTCGTCAGCCCGACCTAATTTAATTAGTAATCAGGTTGACTGAGCATTAAAACCTCTTTAAAATCTGGTTTTCTCCCTTCAAAATAAGGTTTTAATCTGTGTCTGTTTACTTTAAATCTATGCCCAGTGTTTGGATCTTCAATTTCTATAGTTCCATATGAAAATATTTGAGTTATAGTGAAAGGCCCTAACCATTGAGATTTCAATTTCCCAGGAAATAATTTCAATCTTGTATTATAAAGCAAAGCTTCTTGTCCTAGCTCAAAATTCTTCAGGTTAATCTTCTGATCATATCATAATTTCATTTTTTCTTTATAAATTCTATCATTATGATAAGATTCATTTCTTAATTCATCTAATTCATTAAATTGCAATAATCTTTTCTCATCAGATTCTTTCAAATTGTAATTAAATTCTTTAATTGCCCAATAAGCTTTATGTTCTAATTCAGTCGGTAAGTGGCAAGTCTTTCCATAAATAAGCCTGTAAGGATTCATTCCAATAGAAGTTTTATAAGCAGTCCTGTATGCCCATAATGCAGTGTCTAGTCTTATAGACCAATCTAATCTATTAGGGTTTACAGTCTTTTCTAAAATACGTTTAATCTCTTGATTAGAAACTTCAGCTAATCCACTGGTTTGTGGATGATAAGCAGTTGATATCTTTTGAATAATTTTAAATTTTTCTACTAGTTTGTGAATATATTTATTTCTAAAATGAGAACCTCCGTCAGTGATAATCACTCTTAGCATTTCAAATCTAGTAAAAATATTTTTCATTAGAAACTTTGAAACACTCTTAGCGTCACATCGATGTAAAGCTTGTGCTTCAATCCATTTAGAAACATAATCAACAACAACTAATATATATGAGTTTCCAAATGAAGGAACAAATGGTCCCATAAAATCCAATCCCCAAACATAAAAAATTTCAACTTCTAATATAAAATTTAGAGGCATTTCATTTCTTCTAGATATATTACCTACTCGTTTGCATGTATCACAAGTTTTGATGTATCTATAAACATCTCTAAAAAGAGTAGGCCAATAAAATCCAGATTGTAAAATTTTATAAGCAATTTTATCTGTTTCAAAATGTCCTCCAAAATCAGAAACATGACATTTATGAATGATTTGTTATGTTTCTTCATAAGGCACACATCTTCTAATTATAAGATCCTTACATTGCTTATGTAAATATGGTTCATCCCAAAAATATGTTTTAGCATCATGAATGAATTTTTTTCGTTGTTGCAAAGTTAACATAGGTGGTAAAATATCACTTACAATATAATTTACTATGTCGAGCATACCATGGTATTTTCCACTCATTAATATTATATAATTGTTCATCAGGAAAACAGTCAGTAATTTCATTATCAACGTCAGATAATTCATTATATTCTAGCCTTGATAAATGATCTGCTATTTGATTATCAGTTCCATTTTTGTTAATGATTTCAAAATCAAATTCTTGCATTAGTAATATCCATCTAATTAATCTTGGTTTGGTATCTTTCTTTTGCATTAGATATTTAATAGCAGAGTGGTCAGTATGCACAATACATTTATTTTCAATTAAATAAGGCCTAAATTTATCAAAGACATAAACAATTGCTAATAACTCTTTTTCAGTAACTGTATAATTCAATTCAGCATTATTAAGATTTTTACTAGCACAGTATATAACTTTGAAAATTTTATCATATCTTTGCCCAAGTACTGCTCCTATAGCATAATCACTAGCATCACACATAAGTTTAAATGGTTTCTCCCAATCAGGTGAAACTATTATAGGTGCTGTGATTAATTTATCTTTTAATAATTCAAAAGCATTCAAGCATTCAGTTGTGATATCAAATTTCTTATCTTTTCTAAAAGTTGGCATAGAGGTTTAGTAATTTTTTAAAAATCTTTTATATAGCGTCTATAGAATCCAACATGTCCAAGAAAAATTCTTTCCCCTTTTACTGTAGTTGGAGGTGGTAATTTAGCTATAACTTGAATTTTTGCAGGGTCTACTTCCATGTCATTTCTGAAATTTTATGTCCTAATACAATTCCTCCTGCAACCATAAATTGACATTTCTCCCAATTTAGAACTAAGTTAATTTTCTCGAATACTTCTAATACTTTTTCAAGATGATTCAAGCATGCGTCAAATGATGTTCCAAATACAAAGAAATCATTCATAAATACTTCTATTCCATCATCAATTAATTTACTAAATATAGACATCATACATCTCTGGAATGTTGTAGGTGCATTACATAATCCAAAAGGCATTCTTCGAAAAGCAAATGTTCCATAAGGACTAGTAAATGTAGTTTTCTCTTGATCCTCAGGAGCAATATGTATTTGATGATAACCAGTATATCCATCTAAAAAGCAAAAATATTTATGTCCGGCTAATCTGTCCAACATATGGTCTAGAAATGGTAATGGGAAGTGATCTTTCCTGGTGGCTGCATTTAATTTTCTATAGTCAATACATATACGCCATCCAGTCACTTGTCTTATAGGTATTAACTCATTATTTTCATTAGCTTTAACGGTCACTCCTCCTTTCTTAAGAACACAGTGAATTGGGCTTACCCAAGCACTGTCTGAAATATGATATATAATACCATTATCTAACCATTTTAATATTTCTTTCTTGACTACTTCTTTCATTATTGGGTCTAGTCTCCTTTGAGGATCTACTCTTGGCTTATGTTCCTTATCTAAAATGATTCTGTGCATACAGATTGAAGGACTAATTCCTTCAATATCTGCTAAAGTCCAACCAAAAGTTTTCTTATATTTTTTAATATAGTTAATAGTTTTTGTTCTTGTGATTCATTCAATTCAGCTGATATAATAACTGGTAGGGTTGAATGGTTACCTATGTAAGCATATTTTAAATGATTAGACAGAATTTTTAGTTCGAGTTTAGGAGGTCTAATTATTGACAGAACTATATTCTTTTCAATGTTTTCAGTATTATCCAACATTTCAGATTTTTCCTGTATATGATCCAGTTTTTCATTATCTACTTCTTTAATTAATTCAATATTTTCTTTTTCTAACCTTTCTTCATAATATTCTTTAAAATGTTCATTTTACAAATGTTCAAGTATTTCCATTCGAAAACATTCATCATCTTTTTCTAAGGCAGGATATTTTATTGATTTTGCTATGTTAAAAGTTACTTTTTGATCTTTTACTCTCATAGTCAATTCTCCTTTCTGAACATCAATCATAGCTTTTCTAGTGGCTAAAAAGGGTCTTCCTAATATTATTGGAATTTCTTTATCTTCTTCCATATATAGAACAATAAAATCGACCAGAAAGATAAAGTTATCCACTTTTACTAACACATCTTTAATAACTCCCTTAGGATAAGTCACAAAATGATCAACTAACTAAAGAGTTACTGAAGTAGGTTAAATTTCTCCTAATTCTAATCTTTTAAAAATTGATAAAGGCATTAAATTTATGCTTGCTCCTAAGTCACACAAAGCTTTTCCATAAAATTTTTCTCCAATAGCACAAGGTATAGTGAAACTACCAGGATCTTTTAATTTTTCAGGAATCTTTTTCTGAATAATTGCACTACACTCTTCGCTAAGTGCAACAGTTTCATTATCTGTAAATTTTCTTTTTTATTTAAAATATGTTTCATAAATTTTACATAATTAGGCATTTGTTCTAATGCTTCTACAAAAGGAATATTTACTATTAATTTTTTTAAAATTTCAAGGAATTTAACAAATTGCTTATCTTTTTTATGTTGCTTAAGTCATTGAGGAAATGGTGGTGGTGGTTTTTCTATAGATATTTTCATAGAGATCAATGGATATTCTAAGTTTTGATCTTGTTGATCCTTTTCTTTCTCGATTTCCACTTCCTCATTTTTATTTTATGTTTCTTTTCTAATTTTAGTTTCTAACTCTTTTTCGCTTCTTAGTTGTATTGGTTTAATTTGTTCTTTTCCTTGGTCTTTAGGATTTATTTCCACATTACTAGGAAAAGTTCCAGGAATTCTATTGTTAAGTGCAGTAGCAATATGTCCGAGTTGAATTTCAATATTTTTAATTGTTGTTCCTTGATTTTGTAATTGATTTCCTTGTATTTGTAATTGATTTCCTTGATTTTGCAATTGATTTCCTTGATTTTGCAAGTGCTGACCCATACTTAGTATTAATTCTTCTATAGATAACTTCTTATCTTTAAATTGAGTGTTATTAAATCCAGGTGGATAAGATGGTTTATAATTTGTATTTCCTTGATTAGATGGATTTCCTATAGAGTTGTTCATCCATTGTTGATTTGTCGTATTGTTATTCCGATTAAAATTTGGATGATTCTTCTAAACGGGATTATAATAATTTGCATAAGGATTATTGGGTCTATTATTAATAGCATTTACGGTTTCATAAGGAGATTGAGAATCTATAATTTGTCCGAGATGAGTTTTCTTCTAATATAGTAGGAGAGTAATTGACCCACAATTTTATATTATGATATTTTTAATTTAATCGCAACGACGCCAAAAACTTGATCCCGCTATATTATATGTATAGAATTGTAATTGTTTATGTTGTGGATGCTACGCAAGTATACGTATCGTATCAAGTAATACAGGGCTCTAGTGGAGTCCTGGTTATCGATCCCACAGGGAAAGAGAAAATTAAATAACAACTAATTTTAAAATAATAATAATAACAGTATTCAAAAATTTAGAATTCTAAATTTAAGCGCAATAAAGTAAACTAAGTATTTCAATTAGGTAACTTAACTAAGTAGAAAATTAATACGTATTGAAAGTGCAGGAAATTAAACTAATTGCTAAATAAGTCTTAACTATTCGAAAAAGTATATTTCCCTTGTTTAGAAATTTAAGTGATTGATGAATTTAAATAGATAATTTTAAGGTATTGTGACAAATAAGAGCATTCTTATTCTTTACCCTTTGGTCAAGTGTAAAGAATATTGACTAATCCTATGTTTGATTACCGAATCGCGGCTAAGTGGGAGGATACCGATCGCCACTTCGAGCTCCCACGTTCCCTCGCCCGAGGGCTAACATCTACACTTCAGCTCTCAAACAATAGGACCGAATTGAATATTTTAGTCGTCACACTAAAATGCTCAATTCTACGCCCAAGTGATATTATTTCCCTATTTATTTGCACCTTCCTTCCAAGGCTTTTGAATTCCCGAATATCCGATGTAATTTTTACTATAGTTGATATTCAACATATTTTAACAAATCAAATGGCCGATTGAAAGTAAATTAAGTTTTAAGTAAAAATTATCACAATTTATTAATATATATATAAAAGTACTTCTATTTTTAGTTCATCAAGTCACTTAATTTCATAACAGGGAGAAAGACTAATAAACTACTCAGAATGCATGGGAACTAAACTAAGCATAGATTTCATTTAAAGTTAAAAACAATAAATTCAAATACTTATCTCGATTTATCCCCAAGCAGACTTCTAGCAGTTCCTTTGACTCTTCCTTCCAAGATGCAGAAGACTCACTAAAAACTCACTAACTCACTAAAGACTCACTAAAGACTCAAAATAACACACAAAAACTGCACACATATAAAGTCTGAATTTCGGCCTCTATATATAGAGGTGAGCAAAGGACCAAGAGGTTTGTAAGCATCCCTTCAAAAAGTGTCCGAGTTCAATGTATCTGCGCCATTTGAACTAGCTCGCCGTCGGCGACGAACTACCTCGCTGTCGGCGAGGCTTCTAGAAGATCTTCAAATAGCGCTATCTCACTGTCGGCGGGCTCGGGCTCGCTGTCAGCGAGACAGTTATAAATACTTCAGAATTTTCTTCTCGTAACCTCGCCGTCGGCGAGCTCGATCTCGATTGTCGGCGACTCAAGACAAATTGCATTATTTTCTTCCTTTTTGCTCCAAATCCGCTCCTTTTTATGATTGTTGCTTTTATCACCTAAATTCTCTTTTCCTGCGACAAAATAAAGAAAATACCCTTCTTTAAAGTGAAATTTCATCAAAAATAGGTATGAATTTCTTAATAAATTTTTCAGTGATCAAAATCCCCCAAACTTACTTATTACTTGTCCTCAAGTAATTTTAGTACTACATAAAAATAATGAGTTCTATAATAAGATTTTTCAATTTAAATAACTATGAATTAGATTAATTAATATCATAATAAAGTTAAATAAAAATAATTCATGTAATTTAATTAATCTTATAGAAATAAATTATTTAGTTATCAGGTCTAAGATTTCTAGCTTACTATTCATTTCAGGAATAACTACTTAAGATATTCATATGATAAGAAATTCAAGAAAACACTATTAGGTAAAATTCTAATCCATAAACATAAGTTTGGAAATATCTAAGTTTTTTCCTTTAGGTTAATTCAAATGAAGTTAATTTTTGATAAGGCATCTCCTCAAGCTTCTCCTCATTTTTTTTTCTTTTCTTTTTCTTTCTCTTTTTTTCTTTTTCTTTTTTTTTAATGAGGATTACTGTATCTGGAGAGCCTGTTAATAATTTTGAACTTCATTTTCATCTTCCTAAATTTGAAACTTAGAAATATTTCTTAGCTTATATATACTTCATAGTTTTTACTTCATTGATTTTCAATCTTTTCTTTTTCACTTGAATACTTTAAGAATTTTAATTTTAGAATATAGTTTTCCTTATTAAAAATAGTTTACTATATTCTTATTCCCTTTAACCAAATATTTTATTCTATTTAATTAATTAAAGCACTAGAAATATTTCATTTAACCTTTTATAATAATTAAATAAATAAAATAATTCATATTAATTAAATTGAAAAATTTGCTATAAAAATCATTTTATAATAATTTAAAAATAGAAATTGAGAACAGGTTAATAACTAAATTTGTATTTTACTCTCCCCCCAAACTTAAATTTTTATATCTATTCTAAATAATGAAAAAGAAGGAAAGTAAATAAATCATACCTTTCAAGTTTAGGTATTTCTTTTTCTTTGAAAATTTTTGCGTGCTTTTTCATTTTTCATTGAACTCCGTATCTGTTAGTATTCTCCATATATATATATATAACAATTTAAAGAAAATGCAGGGATAAAATCTAAGATAAGTATTAAACACAACAATTAAAATAACTTTACACTACACATATGAATTACTAACATATTAAAACAATTTAACTAACATATTAACAATTTTAAAAACTTAAAACAATACAAAATAAAATAAAAACATATTAAAGAAAACTAATATCCTATTTAACATAAAAACAAATGCAATTAACTAACACAAAAATAAAAACTAAACTATTATCACAATTCAAGCAAATTAATCTAACTAACATCCAATGTCTCAAAAAATAAAGTACTGAATATTACAAATATATAAAGTCCTCAAAAAAACTTAACATCAAATAAACAAAACAAATAAAGTCCTAATCTTCAGCATCAAAGTCCCAAACTATATTATCATCCCCTCCTCGATCCGCAGTCGCCGAGAAGACCGAAGCGAGATGATACCGAGTATACCCAGGGCAATCTGGAAAGACAACATCTAAATCTCCACTCCTATAACGACGTTCAGCTTCATAGTATGCAATTTCGTATTCCGAATGTCGCTGGAGGTACTCACTATCATAATCATGTCTCCTCTCCATATTATCAATCATTTGATCAAAATGATCAAATCTTCTCCCATTGTCTCTCCAAACCGCTCAAAACTCCTCCTATGCAGTGGTCAATTCATTCATCGGATCTTGTAGGGTAGGGTGGTAGGCTCAAGAGGTTCATAGCTAGTAGAGGGTATATCTCTACTGACCGAGTGAAATAACTTCTAACTCCTTATCTCCACCCTTCATGAGATTCATACTTCTTGATATTGGCGACTGTGAGTGGTTTCATAGGTTCCACCCATTCTTCATCATCTCTAGCCTCAACTCCGGAGAGTTGGCGAGTGCAAAAATTAATCCAGTGGTGTCCCAATCCAGCCTCCACTCTCATTTCGAGGAGTGGCCGGGATGTTTTGATAAATAATTCTCCCAATGTTGATGCTTCGTTTTCCGAATACAGAATTCGAATCGTTTCATCTTGTGTTACCTCACCGTAGTGATATGTGGGTAACTGAGTAGAACAAATAAAGTAATGCCGAGCTTTGGAGATCGCATTTAATTTAGAAAGAGGAAAATTCACTCTTTCCCGCTCGCTTAATTTTCCAAACTCCGGTTCCATCAGTGAGAAAGCTAATGACTTCCTCCAGTGGTCCTTCCATCGTTCCAAAAGTTTCATACTCGCTAAAGTGCGAGTCATGAACTTCATAGAACACGTTAATTCTTGCAGCAATGAAATCTATAAAAAATCCTCGTACCTTTACTGGTGCATCTTCAACGGCAATCAAATTGGCATAAAATTCTTTAACCACTTCTACAGCTGCTCTATATTGAATGTAACAGAAATTCTCCTAACCTCGTTCCTTAATAATCCGCTCTACTTCTCCTCCCGGATTTTTGAAAACCCGATCCGCAATGCACTTTCTTCCTTGTATGTTTTCAAAATATTTAGCCTGTGCTCGTGCATTGATGAATCGGTCTTCGTCGAATTCTACTCGACATTTTTGTCGTGGAGCCATTCGATCGATCTGTGAAAATCGTGAAAATTTTCACTAAACTTAAAAATAATACTAAGAAGACTTCCTACAACATTTATAAGCAATTTAAATCAAATCCCATGGATTTCCACCGAATATTTCTTCCACATTTTGATTTTTCCCAAAATTTGCAATGTGGTGAAAATATATGGTGAAAATCAAAAATTTTTGCATAGGAGTGAAGCTCTTACCAAGGGAAGATGAAATCCGGTGTCAAAAAGTGTTGAAATCGCTTCAAATCCAAGATCTCTCAAGCCCTGGGTCGGTTTTTGTGAAAATGAGAGGTTGGGGATGATGAATAGTGTTTTTGACCGGTCAAAATATATGTTTTTTTCCACCTTGCTGTCAGCGAGATTTTTCTCTCCGTCGACAAGATAATATTTTTCGGAACAAAAAACTCTCGGGAAAAATCCACTGTCGGCAAGAAATTCTTCGCTGTCAGCGAGATCGATCTCTCTGTCGGCGGGATTTTTCTCGCCGTCGGCGACATTCCAAAAATTTAAATTTCTGAAATTCGTCACTCATTTTCGTCCTTGATTTGCCTTATATTATATTTCCGATCACATCATTTATTAATTTGATATGAAGATTAGCTACTTATACACAAACAAATTCACACAACACAACAAATTAACTTTAATATTGAAATCCATGAGATGTACAAACTAACATAATTTTAAACTCTATAATCAAACTTCAAACTTCAATCCTTACTACTAATCAGCATCGCAAACCAATCCACGACACACTAAATGCTGATACAAAACTATGACGCATATCTCAATTAAGTTTGAGATATTCAAATCATCACTCCACACATAATAAAATCTAAATCAAATCAAATAACATAAATACAAACATACTATGGAAATCTTTACTACTACTCTTCAAGGTCAGAATCTTCATCTTCTCTGATATTTCCGATATGACGATGATGCACAAATAAGTTATAGAAAGGCCTGAAGGGAAACTCCGGCATTCTTCGGTGATCCAACCCTTCCGTCTCGGTAAATGAAGAAAGCTAGCTTCCGGATGTCCGGAATGATCAAAGTGTTCCTTCATCCTCCGATTGATGTGATCAAATAAATCGGATATATTGTCGATTAAATCTCTCACATTCTACGAGTTCTTTCTCCATTCCTTTAATTTTCTTCATAAGTAACTCCGTTTTATCCGAAATAGGCCTTGCTATAGGTTTATTCCGTGAAGCTCTATCGAAATAAATGTAATATCATCATTATTGTTCAAAGTAGGGAACATATACGTAGGATCAAGCGGCTTCCAAGGTAACGAACCTTTTCCCGAGCTTCATAAGAAACTCCGGTACCGATCGCATAATGCAAAAATAGTAGATGGGTGTCCTAGTCCGTAAGCGACCCATGCACAATTAAACCCAATGCGATTTAACAATTATTGATCCAACATCAATAGGCAATCCATTTTGAATACAATAATTCAATATAGCGCATTCCTTCGAAACCTTGTTTACCCTCATAGTAGGTAACAATTTAGATGAGATGAAAAAGTGCCGGTGCTTTGAGACAGGATTCAAAAGTGATGCGGAGAAACTAACATACCCGTCTTCACGCATTTCCCAATCTTCCGGTTCATCGATCGATATCGAAATATCTCATTCATATTATATCGAGAAGGCACAAAATTTGAATAGTGACATACGAGGTGTTTTCTATAGAGAATAATTCATTTACTCTTGATGGAGTAAACGTCACCCATCTTCCTCGGACGTAGATATTCTCATTGTTGATCGCATGTAAGTTAGAGTAGAACTCTTTCACAACTGGAATAAGAACAGCAGACGTAGTGTACCAAAATACCTCCAAGGTTGCTTGTGCGATCGTTTCTTCTATCTTCGTAGTGGAATTCTCTAATCCTCGATTGACAAATCCCCGTTCCTTGATAACCGTTTTCTTTACCAAAACCTTGTTGAATATCCGCTGCGCTTCCGCACTCACAAATTTCCTCCGGTTAAACACTCCAGAATTAGAGGAATCTAAGAATTTGGAGGCCATTATGGTGAATGGAATGAATTCTAGTGAAGAAGGCAGATTTAGAATGATTTAAGAATGGGTTTTCACTAAGGAATTGGTGTTGAAACCGTCCAAATTGGCATTCAAAGTATAAATAACTCATCTTTATAACTTCCTCGCTGTCGGCGAGAAGTTTCTCGCCGTCGGTGACTCGGCTTATAAAGCCGCCTCCCATGTTCTCGCTCGTCGGCGGGACATTTCTCGCCGTCAGCGAGATCAATAAATAAACTGAATTTAATTTAGGCGCGAACCTCGCTGTCGGCGATTATCGACCTCGCCGTCGGCGAGATTCCAAAATAATGTCCAATTTCGCTCTAAATTAAATAATTTTTTTTCTCATCATAATGGTTCGAATATGTGATGATTCTTAATAATAATTGAGTAGTAAAGTTTCAATAATATAGACTAACTATTAAGATACAATAAAAATAGATAACTAATATGGGTTGCCTCCCATAAAGCGCTTGTTTAACGTCGTCGGCTCGACCTAATTTCAGTTATTAATCAGGTCGACTAAGCATTAAAACCTATTTATAGTTAGGTCTTATACCTTCGAAATATGGTTTTAATCTATGTCCATTAACATTAAATTTATGTCCAGTTTTTGGATCTTCGATTTCTATAGTTCCATATGAAAATATTTGAGTTATGGTAAAAGGTCCTAACCATCGAGACTTCAATTTTCTAGGAAATAATTTCAATCTAGTATTATATAGCAAAACTTCTTGTCCTGGTTCAAAATTTCTCGGATTAATCTTCCGATCATGCCATAATTTCATCTTTTCTTTATAAATCTGATCATTATCATATGATTCATTTCTTAATTCTTCCAATTCATTTAATTGCAACAATCTTTTCTCACCAGCTTCCTTCATATTATAATTAAATTCTTTAATCGCCCAATATGCTTTATGTTCTAATTCAACTGGTAAGTGGCATGTTTTTCCATATATAAGCCCGTAAGGAGTCATTCCAATCGATTTTTATATGCAGATCCTATAAGCCCATAATGCAGTTGTCTAATCTAATGGACCAATCTAACCTATTCGGGTTTACTGATTTTTCTAATATACGTTTAATCTCACGATTAGATACTTCAGACTAATCCGCTAGTTCGTGGATGATAAGCAGTGGATATCTTATGAGTAATATTGTATTTTTCTACTAGTTTGTGAATGTATTTATTTCTAAAATGAGTTCCTCTGTCAGTGATAATCACTCTCGGCATTCCAAATCTAGTAAAAATATTTTTCATCAGAAATTTTGAAACACTCTTAGCATCACACCTAGGTAAAGCTTGTGCCTCAATCCATTTGGAAACATAATCAACAGCTACTAATATATATGAGTTTCCAAATGAAGGAATAAAAGGTCCCATAAAATCTAATCCCCAAACATCAAAAATTTCAACTTCTAATATAAAATTTAGAGGCATTTCATTTCTTCTAGATATATTTCCTACTCTTTCGACATTTATCGCAAGTTTTAATATATCCGTATACATCTCTAAATAGAGTAGGCCAAGTAAAATCCGGATTGTAGAATCTTATAAGCGAGTTTATCGATCCCAAAATGTCCTCCAAAATCGAATCATGACATTTTTGAATAATTGGTTCGGTTTCTTCATAAGGTACACATCTTCTAATAATTAAATCCTTACATTCCTTATATAAATATGGTTCATCCCAAAAATAGGTTTTCATATCATGGATGAATTTTTCTCGTTGTTGCAAAGTTAGCATAGGTGGTAAAATATTACTAACTATATAGTTTACTATCTCAAGCATATCATGGTATTTTCCACTCATTGATATTATATAGTTGTTCATCGGAGAAAGCTGTTCTATAATTTCATTTTCAATATCAGTATAATTCATGATTTTCTAATCTTGATAAATGATCCGCAATTTGATTATCGGTTCCTTTCTTATTAACGATCTCAAAATAGAATTCTTGCATTAATAGCATCCATCTAATTAATCTTGGTTTGGAATCTTTCTTTTGTATTAAATATTTGATAACAGAATGATCGGTATGCACGATACATTTTGTTCCAATCGAATAAGGTCTAAATTTATTAAAACCATATACTACCGCTAATAATTCTCTTGCATGAATCGTATAATTTATTTCAAGCATCATTTAGAGTTCTACTAAGCATAGTATATAACTTTAAAAATCTTTTCATATCGTTTCCCAAGAACTGCTCCTACAGCATAATCACTAGCATCACACATAAGTTCAAATGGTTTCTCCCAGTTAGGTGAAACTATTATAGGTGCTCTAATTAATTTTTCTTTTAAGAGTTCAAAAGCATTCAGGCATTCGATTGTAAATTCAAATTTCTTGTCCTTTTCGAGAAGTTGGCATAGAGGTTTAGTAATTTTTGAAAAATCTTTTATATAGCGTACTGTAGAATCCAAGCATGTCCAAGAAAACTTCTTACCCCTTTTACCGTAGTTGGAGGTGGTAATTTAGCTATAACTTGAATTTTTGCAGGTCCACTTCCATGCCTTTTTCCGAAATTTTATGCCCTAATACAATGCCGCCCGCAACCATAAATCGACATTTCTCCAATTTAGAACTAAATTTGTTTTCTCACATACTTCTAATACTTTTTCAAGATGAGTTAAGCATGTGTCAAATGATGTTCCAAATACGGAGAAATCATCCATAAATACTTCTATTCCATTGTCAATTAACTTACTAAATATAGACATCATACATCTCCTGAAATGTTGTTTCGTGTATTACATAATCCAAAAGGCTTTCTTCGAAAAGCGAAAGTTCCATAAGGACTAGTAAATGTAGTTTTCTCTTGATCCTCAGGAGCA
Source organism: Papilionanthe hookeriana x Papilionanthe teres (assembly GCA_022702705.1). Classification (NCBI taxonomy): domain Eukaryota; kingdom Viridiplantae; phylum Streptophyta; class Magnoliopsida; order Asparagales; family Orchidaceae; genus Papilionanthe; species Papilionanthe hookeriana x Papilionanthe teres. The sequence goes on along the minus strand of CM040438.1, from coordinate 63,501,048 downwards.
ATTTGTATTTGATGATAACCGGTGTATCCATCTAGAAAACAAAAATACTTATGTCCGGTTAATCTATCTAACATCTGGTCTAGAAATGGTAAAGGGAAGTGATCTTTCCCGGTGGCGGTATTTAATTTCCTATAATCAATACATATACGCCAACCGGCAACTTGTCTTATAGGAATAAGATCGTTATTTTGATTGGCATGACGGTCACTCCTCCCTTCTTAGGAACACGGTGAATTGGGCTTACCCAAGCACCGTCGAAATAGGATATATAATACCATTATCTAACCATTTTAAAATTTCTTTCTTAACTACTTCTTTCATTATTGGGTTTAATCTCCTTTGGAGATCTCGCTTTAGGTTTATGTTCATCATCTAAAATAATTCTATGCATACGGATTGAAGGACTAATTCCTTTAATATCTGCTAAAGTCCAACCAAAAGTTTTCTTATATTTTTTTAAAGTTTCTAAAAGTTTTTGTTCTTGAGATTCGCTTAATGCGTATGAAATAATAACCGGTAAAGTTTAAGAATTACCTAAATAAGCATATTTCAAATGATCGGGTAATATTTTTAGCTCAAGTTCGAAGGTTTAATAATTGATGGAACTATATTCTTGTTAATGTTTTCGGTATTATCCAAAAATTCAAATCTTTCCCGAATATAATCTAGTTCTTCATTATTATCTTCAATTAATTCAGTATTTTCTTTTTCTAATTTATCTTCGTAATATTCCTTAAAATGTTCTTGTTGTAAATGTTTAAGTATTTCCATCCGAAAACATTCATCATCTTTTTCTAGCGCGAGATATTTCATTGATTTTGCAATATTAAAGGTAAATTTTTGGTCATTTACTCTCATAGTTAATTCTCCTTTCTGAACATCAATCATAGCTTTTCCAGTAGCTAAAAATGGTCTTCCTAAAATGATAGGAATTTCTTTATCTTCCTCCATATCTAAAATAATAAAATCTATTGGGAAGATAAATTTATCCACTTTTACTAACACATCTTCAATAACTCCCTAAGGATAGGTAACCGAACGATCAGCTAATTGAAGGGTTACTGAAGTAGGTGTAATTTTTCCTAATCCTAATCTCTTAAAAATCGATAGAGGCATTAGATTGATGCTTGCTCCTAAGTCACACAAAGCTTTTCCATAAAATTTTTCTCCTATAGCGCAGGTATAGTGAAACTACCAGGATCTTTCAATTTTTCAGGAAGCTTCTTCTAAATAATAGCACTACACTTTTCACTAAGTACGACTGTTTCATTATCAGTGAATTTTATTTTCTTATTTAGAATATCTTTCATAAATTTTACATAATTTGGCATCTGATCTAAAGCTTCGAAAAAAGGTATATTGATTGTTAATTTCTTTAGTATTTCAAGGAATTTAGCAAATTGTTTATCTTTTTTATGTTGAGCTAGTCATTGAGGAAATGGTGGTGGAGGTTTTTCAACGTAAATTTTCATAGGTATTAAAGGATGTTCTAAGTTTGAATCTTGTTGAATTGTTTCCTTTTCAATTTCCACTTCCTCTTTTGGCTTTCAAGTTCTTTTGAATTTGAGGTTCTAATTCTTTTCCACTCCTTAGTTGTATTGCTTTAATTTGTTCTTTTCCTTGATCTTTAGGATTTATTTCCACATTACTAGGAAAAGTTCCAGGTATTCTATTATTTAGAGCGAGTAGTAATATGTCCAAGTTGAGTTTCGATATTTTTAATAGATGTTCCTTGAATTTGTAATTGATTTCCTTGAATTTGTAGTTGATTTCCTTGATTTTGTAATTGATGACCCATATTCAAAATTAATTCATCCATAGATAATTTCTTATCTTTGAATTAAGGGTTATTGTTATTAAATCCAGGTGGGTAATTAGGTTTATAGTTTGGATTTGCTTGATTAGGTTGATTCATCCATTATTGATTAGATGTGTTATTCCAATTAAAATTTGGATGAGTTTTCAACCCAGGATTATAATAGTTTGAATAAGGGTTATTAGTTCTATTATTAATAGTATTTAAAGTTTCATAATTAGATTGAGATTCTATGATTTGTCCAGATGAGTTTTCTTCTAAAGTAGGAGAGTAGTTCATTCCAAAATGATCTAATTTCTTAGATATAGCAGACAATTTGAGAAGCTAACATAGATATTGCATCGTTTTCATGAATGTCGGCTATCTTTTCGGATTTACTCTATCAGTGAGCCATTGGAAATTATTTGTTGCCATTTCTTTGATTAGTGCATAAGCTTCATCAAATGGTTTAGACATTAATGAACCTCCAAGACGAAGCATCGATGATTGATCTTAAAGATCCTACTAATCCATTATAAAGGTTTGAATAATCAGTCAATCTGGTAGCGCATGATGTGGGCATTTCCTAAGAAGTTCCTTAAATCTCTCCCAAGATTCATATATTGATTCTCCATCTATCTGACAAAAAGAAGTTATATCATTTCTAAACTTAGCAGTTTTAGATGGTGGAAAATATTTGGATAGAAATTTTTATGATAATTCTCCACAAGTTTTAATAGATCCAGGTGCTACGAATTCAACCACATTTTAGCCTTATCCCTTAATGAAAAAGGAAAAAGTCTAAGTCTTATAGCATCGTCAGATACTCCTTGATATTTAAAAGTAGCACAAAGTTCTAGAAAACTAGCAAGATGTAAGTTAGGATCTTCGATAAGTGAACCACTAAATTGATTGTTTTGTACCATTTGGATAATTGCAGGTTTAAGTTCAAATGAATTAGCAACTACATCGAGGTTTTGAATAGTTAAATGAATTTCATCCGATGTAGGGTTGGCATAATCTCTTAATGGTCTTTGTTGGTTCATATTTTGAATTTCGGGAATATTCGCCATTTGTGATAAATTTATAGTTTGTTTCTTTTGTTTTCTAATTCTTTTAATTGTACGCTCTAATTCAGAATCGTAAGGTATTAAATTTTCGTTTCTAAATTTGCGAATACAATTTTATAATAGATATTAATTTATTTATTATGATTATTTTAAAATAGTTCGTTACTCTAGTAAATTTTTCTTACTTTCCCCGGCAACGGCGCCAAAAACTTGACCCACAATTTTATATTATGATATTTTTAATTTAATTGCAACGACGCCAAAACTTGACCCCGCTATATTATATGTATAGAATTGTAATTGTTTATGTTGTGGATGCTACGCAAGTATACGAATCGTATCAAGTAATACAGGGCTCTAGTGGAGTCCTGGTTATCGATCCCACAGGGAAAGAGAAAATTAAATAACAACTAATTTTAAAATAATAATAATAATAGTATACGAAAATTTGGAATTCTAAATTTAAGCGCAATAAAGTAAACTAAGTATTTCAATTAGGTAACTTAACTAAGTAGAAAATTAATATGTATTGAAAGTGCAGGAAATTAAACTAATTGCTAAATAAGTCTTAACTATTCGAAAAAGTATCTTTCCCCTTGTTTAGAAATTTAAGTGATTGATGAATTAAAATAGATAATTTTAAGGTATTGTGACAAATAGGAGCATTCCTATTCTTTACCCTTTGGTCCGGTGTAAAGAATATTGACTAATCCTATGTTTGATTGCTGAATCGCGGCTAAGTGGGAGGATACCGACTGCCACTTCGTAGCTCCCACGTTCCCCTCGCCTCGAGGGCTAACATCTACACTTCGACTCTCGAAACAATAGGACCGAATTGAATATTTTAGTCCGTCACACTAAAATGCTCGGTCTACGCCCGATGATATTATTTCCCTATTTATTTGCACCTTCCTTCCAAGGCTTTTGAATTCCCCGAATATCCGATGTAATTTTTACTATAGTTGATATTCAAAATATTTTAACAAATCAAATGGCCAATTTGAAAGTAAATTAAGTTTTAAGTAAAAATTATCACAATTTATTAATATATATATAAAAGTACTTCAATTTTTAGTTCATCAAGTCACTTAATTTCATAACAGGGAGAAAGACTAATAAACTACTCAGAATGCATGGGAACTAAACTAAGCATAGATTTCATTTAAATTTAAAAACAATAAATTCAAATACTTATCTCGATTTATCCCCAAGCAGACTCCTAGCAGTTCCTTTGACTCTTCCTTCCAGTACAATGAAGACTCACTAAAAACTCACTAACTCACTAAAGACTCAAAATAACACACAAAAACTGCACACATATAAGCTGAATTTCGACCTCTATATATAGAGGTGAGCAAAGGACCAAGAGGTGTGTAAGCATCCCTTCAAAAAGTGTCCAGGTTCAATGTATCTGCGCCATTTGAACTAGCTCGCCGTCGGCGACGAACTACCTCGCTGTCGGCGAGGCTTCTAGAAGATCTTCAAACCACGCTATCTCGCTGTCGGCGGGCTCGGGCTCTCTATCAACGAGACAGTTATAAATCCTTTAGAATTTTCTTCTCGTAACCTCGCCATCGGCGACTCAGCACAAATTGCATTATTTTCTTCTTTTTTGCTCCAAATCTGCTCCTTTTTATGATTTTTGCTTTTATCACCTAAATTCTCCTTTCCTGCGACAAAATAAAGAAAATACCCTTCTTTAAAGTGCAATTTCATCAAAAATAGGTATGAATTTCTTAATAAATTTTTCAGTGATCAAAATCCCCCAAACTTACTTATTACTTGTCCTCAAGTAATTTTAATACTACATAAAAATAATGAGTTCTATAATAAGATTTTTCAATTTAAATAACTATGAATTAGATTAATTAATACCATAATAAAGTTAAATAAAAATAATTCATGTAATTTAATTAATCTTATAGAAATAAATTATTTAGTTATCAAGTCTAAGATTTCTAGCTTACTATTCATTTCAGGAATGACTATATTTAAAAGAATAACTACTTAAGATATTCATATGATAAGAAATTCAAGAAAACACTATTAGGTAAAATTCTAATCCATAAACATAAGTTTGGAAATATCTAAGTTTTTTCCTTTAGGTTAATTCAAATGAAGCCAATTTATTTTAACTTGAAATTGGGCGCGCCGATCTCGCTGTCGGCGGGATCGATCTCGCCGTCGGCGAGATTAGGTAAATTGCTCAATTTTTTGCTCCAGTCTGAATATTTTTTAATTTCTTCATATAGATTCAAATTTGTGATGATTTTAAAAATTAAAATGAGTAGAAGAATTTATTCTATATTTTAATTTCCAATAACATTAATAAATCATAATTAATAATTACTATGGGTTGCCTCCCATAAAGCGCTTGGTTTAACGTCGTCAGCCCGACCTAATTTAATTAGTAATCAGGTTGACTGAGCATTAAAACCTCTTTAAAATCTGATCTTCTCCCTTCAAAATAAGGTTTTAATACGTAATACATTTACTTTAAATCTATGCCCAGTGTTTGGATCTTCAATTTCTATAGTTCCATATGAAAATATTTGAGTTATAGTGAAAGGCCCTAACCATCGAGATTTCAATTTCCCAGGAAATAATTTCAATCTTGTATTATAAAGCAAAGCTTCTTGTCCTAGCTCAAAATTCTTCAGGTTAATCTTCTGATCATGCCATAATTTCATTTTTTCTTTATAAATTCTATCATTATGATAAGATTCATTTCTTAATTCATCTAATTCATTAAATTGCAATAATCTTTTCTCATCAGATTCTTTCAAATTGTAATTAAATTCTTTAATTGCCCAATAAGCTTTATGTTCTAATTCAACTGGTAAGTGGCAAGTCTTTCCATAAATAAGCCTGTAAGGATTCATTCCAATAGAAGTTTATAAGCAGTCCTGTATGCCCATAATGCAGTGTCTAGTCTTATAGACCAATCCAATCTATTAGGGTTTACAGTCTTTTCTAAAATACGTTTAATCTCTCGATTAGAAACTTCAGCTAATCCACTAGTTTGTGGATGATAAGCAGTTGATATCTTATGAATAACTTTAAATTTTTCTACTAGTTTGTGAATATATTTATTTCTAAAATGAGAACCTCCGTCAGTGATAATCACTCTTAGCATTCAAAATCTAGTAAAAATATTTTTCATTAGAAACTTTGAAACACTCTTAGCGTCACATCGATGTAAAGCTTGTGCTTCAATCCATTTAGAAACATAATCAACAACAACTAATATATATGAGTTTCCAAATGAAGGAACAAATGGTCCCATAAAATCCAATCCCCAAATATAAAAAATTTCAACTTCTAATATAAAATTTAGAGGCATTTCATTTCTTCTAGATATATTACCTACTCGTTTGCATGTATCACAAGTTTTGATGTATCTATAAACATCTCTAAAAAGAGTAGGCCAATAAAATCCAGATTGTAAAATTTTATATGTAGTTTTATCTGTTTCAAAATGTCCTCCAAAATCAGAATCATGACATTTTTGAATGATTTATTATGTTTCTTCATAAGGCACGCATCTTCTAATTATAAGATCCTTACATTGCTTATATAAATATGGTTCATCCCAAAAATATGTTTTAGCATCATGAATGAATTTTTTCTGTTGTTGTAAAGTTAACATAGGTGGTAAAATATCACTTACAATATAATTTACTATGTCAGCATACCATGGTATTTTCCACTCATTAATATTATATAATTGTTCATCAGGAAAACTATCAGTAATTTCATTATCAACGTCAGATAATTCATTATATTCTAGCCTTGATAAATGATCTGCTATTTGATTATCAGTTCCCTTTTTGTTAATGATTTCAAAATCAAATTCTTGCATTAGTAATATCCATCTAATTAATCTTGGTTTGGTATCTTTCTTTTGCATTAGATATTTAATAGCAGAGTGGTCAGTATGCACAATACATTTATTTTCAATTAAATAAGGCCTAAATTTATCAAAGACATAAACAATTGCTAATAACTCTTTTTCAGTAACTGTATAATTCAATTCAGCATTATTAAGATTTTTACTAGCATAGTATATAACTTCGAAAATTTTATCATATCTTTGCCTAAGTCATCGCTCCTATAGCATAATCACTAGCATCACACATAAGTTCAAATGGTTTCTCCCAATCGAGTGAAACTATTATAGGTGCTGTGATTAATTTATTTTTTAATAATTCAAAAGCATTCAAGCATTCAGTTGTGATATCAAATTTCTTATCTTTTCTAAAAGTTGGCATAGAGGTTTAGTAATTTTTTAAAAATCTTTTATATAGCGTCTATAGAATCCAACATGTCCAAGAAAAATTCTTACCCCTTTTACTGTAGTTGGAGGTGGTAATTTAGCTATAACTAGAATTTTTGCAAGGTCTACTTCCATGTCATTTCTGAAATTTTATGTCCTAATACAATTCCTCCTGCAACCATAAATTGACATTTCTCCCAATTTAGAACTAAGTTAATTTTCTCGCATACTTCTAATACTTTTTCAAGATGATTCAAGCATGCGTCAAATGATGTTCCAAATACGGAGAAATCATCCATAAATACTTCTATTCCATCATCAATTAATTTACTAAATATAGACATCATACATCTCTCGGAATGTTGTAGGTGCATTACATAATCCAAAAGGCATTCTTCGAAAAGCAAATGTTCCATAAGGACTAGTAAATGTAGTTTTCTCTTGATCCTCAGGAGAAATATGTATTTGATGATAACCTGTATATCCATCTAAAAAACAAAAATATTTATGTTCGGCTAATCTGTCCAACATTTGGTCTAGAAATGGTAATGGGAAGTGATCTTTCCTGGTGGCTGCATTTAATTTTCTATAGTCAATACATATACGCCATCCAGTCACTTGTCTTATAGGTATTAACTCATTATTTTCATTAGCTTTAACGGTCACTCCTCCTTTCTTAAGAACACAGTGAATTGGGCTTACCCAAGCACTGTCCGAAATATGATATATAATATCATTATCTAACCATTTTAATATTTCTTTCTTGACTACTTCTTTCATTATTGGGTCTAGTCTCCTTTGAGGATCTACTCTTGGCTTATGTTCCTTATCTAAAATAATTCTGTGCATACAGATTGAAGGACTAATTCCTTCAATATCTGCTAAAGTCCAACAAAAAGTTTTCTTATATTTTTTAATATAGTTAACAGTTTTTGTTCTTGTGATTCATTCAATTCAGCTGATATAATAACTGGTAGGGTTGAATGGTTACCTAAGTAAGCATATTTTAAATGATTAGGTAGAATTTTTAGTTCGAGTTTAGGAGGTCTAATTATTGACAGACCTATATTCTTTTCAATGTTTTCAGTATTATCCAACATTTCAAATTTTTCCTATATATAATCCAGTTTTTCATTATCTACTTCTTTAATTAATTCAATATTTTCTTTTTCTAACCTTTCTTCATAATATTCTTTAAAATGTTTATTTTACAAATGTTCAAGTATTTCCATTCGAAAACATTCATCATCTTTTTCTAAGGCAGGATATTTCATTGATTTTGCTATGTTAAAAGTTACTTTTTGATCGTTTACTCTCATAGTCAATTCTCCTTTCTGAACATCAATCATAGCTTTTCCAGTGGCTAAAAAGGGTCTTCCTAATATTATTGGAATTTCTTTATCTTCTTCCATATATAGAACAATAAAATCGACCGGAAAGATAAAGTTATCCACTTTTACTAACACATCTTTAATAACTCCCTTAGGATAAGTCACAAAATGATCAACTAACTGAAGAGTTACTGAAGTAGGTTAAATTTCTCCTAATTCTAATCTTTTAAAAATTGATAGAAGCATTAAATTTATGCTTGCTCCTAAGTCACACAAAGCTTTTCCATAAATTGTTTCTCCAATAGCACAAGGTATAGTGAAACTACCAGGATCTTTTAATTTTTCAGGAATCTTTTTCTGAATAATTGTACTACACTCTTCGCTAAGTGCAACAGTTTCATTATCTGTAAATTTTCTTTTTTTATTTAAAATATGTTTCATAAATTTTACATAATTAGGCATTTGTTCTAATGCTTCTACAAAAGGAATATTTACTATTAATTTTTTTAAAATTTCAAGGAATTTAACAAATTGCTTATCTTTTTTATGTTGCTTAAGTCATTGAGGAAATGGTGGTGGTGGTTTTTCATAGATATTTTCATAGAGATCAATGGATATTCTAAGTTTTGATCTTGTTGATCCTTTTCTTTCTCGATTTCCACTTCCTCATTTTTATTTTATGTTTCTTTTCTAATTTTAGTTTCTAACTCTTTTTCGCTTCTTAGTTGTATTGGTTTAATTTGTTCTTTTCCTTGGTCTTTAGGATTTATTTCCACATTACTAGGAAAAGTTCCAGGAATTCTATTGTTAAGTGCAGTAGCAATATGTCCGAGTTGAATTTCAATATTTTTAATTGCTGTTCCTTGATTTTGTAATTGATTTCCTTGTATTTGTAATTGATTTCCTTGATTTTGCAATTGATTTCCTTGATTTTGCAAGTGCTGACCCATACTTAGTATTAATTCTTCTATAGATAACTTCTTATCTTTAAATTGAGTGTTATTAAATCCAGGTGGATAAGATGGTTTATAATTTGTATTTCCTTGATTAGATGGATTTCCTATAGAGTTGTTCATCCATTGTTGATTTGCTGTATTGTTATTCCAATTAAAATTTGGATGATTCTTCTAAACAGGTTTATAATAATTTGCATAAGGATTATTGGGTCTATTATTAATAGCATTTACAGTTTCATAAGGAGATTGAGAATCTATAATTTGTCCAGATGAGTTTTCTTCTAATATAGTAGGAGAGTAATTGACCCACAATTTTATATTATGATATTTTTAATTTAATTGCAACGACGCCAAAAACTTGACCCCGCTATATTATATGTATAGAATTGTAATTGTTTATGTTGTGGATGCTACGCAAGTATACGTATCGTATCAAGTAATACAGGGCTCTAATGGAGTCCTGGTTATCGATCCCACAGGGAAAGATAAAATTAAATAACAACTAATTTTAAAATAATAATAATAATAGTATAAAATTTGGAATTCTAAATTTAAGCGCAATAAAGTAAACTAAGTATTTCAATTAGGTAACTTAACTAAGTAGAAAATTAATACGTATTGAAAGTGCAGGAAATTAAACTAATTGCTAAATAAGTCTTAACTATTCAGAAAAAGTATCTTTCCCCTTGTTTAGAAATTTAAGTGATTGATGAATTTAAATAGATAATTTTAAGGTATTGTGACAAATAGAAGCATTCCTATTCTTTACCCTTTGGTCCAGGTGTAAAGAATATTGACTAATCCTATGTTTGATTACTGAATCTGCAGCTAGGTCGGGAGGATACCGATCGCCACTTCGCAGCTCCCATGTTCCCCTCGCCTGAGGGCTAACATCTACACTTCAGCTCTCAAACAATAGGACCGAATTGAATATTTTAGTCTGTTACACTAAAATGCTCAATTCTACGCCAAGTGATATTATTTCCCTATTTATTTGCACCTTCCTTCCAAGGCTTTTGAATTCCCCGAATATCCGATGTAATTTTTACTATAGTTGATATTCAAAATATTTTAACAAATCAAATGGCCAGTTTGAAAGTAAATTAAGTTTTAAGTAAAAATTATCACAATTTATTAATATATATATAAAAGTACTTCTATTTTTAGTTCATCAAGTCACTTAATTTCATAACAGGGAGAAAGACAAATAAACTACTCAGAATGCATGGGAACTAAACTAAGCATAGATTTCATTTAAAGTTAAAAACAATAAATTCAAATACTTATCTTGATTTATCCCCAAGCGTACTCTCGATAGCCTTTCGACTCTTCCTTCCAGTACAGCAAGACTCACTAAAAACTCACTAACTCACTAAAGACTCACTAAAGACTCAAAATAACACACAAAAACTGCACACATATAAGCTGAATTTCGGCCTCTATATATAGAGGTGAGCAAAGGACCAAGAGGTGTGTAAGCATCCCTTCAAAAAGTGTCCAGGTTCAATGTATCTGCACCATTTGAACTAGCTCGCCGTCGGCGACGAACTACCTCACTGTCGGCGAGGCTTCTAGAAGATCTTCAAACCGAGCTATCTCGCTGTCGGCGGGCTCGGGCTCACTGTCAGCGAGACGGTTATAAATCCTTCAGAATTTTCTTCTCGTAACCTCGCCGTCGGCGGGCTCGATCTCGCCGTCGGCGACTCAGTACAAATTGCATTATTTTCTTCCTTTTTGCTCCAAATCTGCTCCTTTTTATGATTTTTGCTTTTATCACCTAAATTCTCCTTTCCTGCGACAAAATAAAGAAAATACCCTTCTTTAAAGTGCAATTTCATCAAAAATAGGTATGAATTTCTTAATAAATTTTTCAGTGATCAGTAATCCATTCCAAAATGATCTAATCTCTTTGATATAACAACAATTTGAGAAGCTAACATAGATATTACATCATTTTCATGAACACTTGCTATCCTTTTAGGATTTATTCTTTCAGCAGGCTAATGAAAATTGTTAGTAGTCATTTCTTCGATTAATGCATAGGCTTCATCAAATGGTTTTGACATTAATGAACCTCTAGCAGCAGCATCAATGATTGATCTAAGAGATCCTACTAATCCATTGTAAAAAGTTTGTATAATTAACCAATCTGGTAATGCATGATGTGGGCATTTCCTAAGAAGTTCTTTAAATCTCTCTCAAGCTTCATATATGGATTCTCCATCAAACTCGACTAAAAGATGTTATATCTTTTCTAAGTTTTCATGCTTTCGAAGGAGGAAAATATTTGGATAGAAATTTTTGTGATAATTTTCCCCAAGTTTTAATAGGTCCAGGTGCTAATGAATTTAACCACATCTTAGTCTTATCCCTTAAAGAAAAAGGAAAAAGCCTAAGTCTAATAGCATCATTAGATATTCCTTCATATTTAAAAGTAGCACATAGTTCCAAAAAACTAGCAAGATGTAAATTAGGATCTACATTAGGTGAACCACTAAATTGATTATTCTGTACTATTTAGATAACTGCAGGTTTAAGTTCAAATGAATTAGCAGCTACAACAGGGTTTTGAATAGTTAGGTGAATTTCATCTAATGTAGGGTTGACATATTCTCTTAATGGTTTTTGTTGGTTTATATTTTCAATTTCTGGATTATTTTCAATTTGTGTTAAATTTATAATTTCTCTCTTTTATTTTCTAATTCTTTTAATTGTATGCTCTAATTTTGAATCGTAAGGTATTAAATTTTCGTTTCCAAATTGACGCATACAATTTTTAAGTAATATTTAAAATAGTCTGTTACTCTAATAATTATTTTAATAATTCTATTAATTACCTTAATAATTACTTTACTTCACTTCCCCGGCAACGACACCAAAAACTTGATCCACTTTTCGATATTTATACTTACAACTATGATATGAAAATTAGCAACGACACAAAAAACTTGATCCCGCACTAAATAAATATATACTGATGATTCTGTTATTGAATTTATGATTTATATTATGGATACTACGCAAGTATACGTATCGTTATCAAGTAATATAGGGCTCTAATGGAGTCCTAAATATCGATCCCACAGGGAAGTTCGCAAATTTCAAAGACAATTTAAATTAAACTTACTTACTATTCTAGTATACGAAAATTAAGAATACTTAAACTAAAATAAACTAATGCTTAAGGTTGAATATAAGATTTCAGAAAAGTATATTTCTCCTTATTTTAGAGAATTAAGTGAATGAAGAATTAAATAAGTTTTTAATTATATTGTGCCAAATAGGTGCATTCCTATTCTTTACCCTTTGGTCCAGGTGCAAAGAACATTGACTAATCTTATGTTTGATTGCTGAATCTGCGGCTAGGCTGGGAGGATACCTACTACCACTTCAGAGCTCCCAGGTTCCCCTCGCCTGAGGGCTAACATCTACACTTCAGCTCTCAAACAATATGACCGAATTAAATATTTTAGTCTGTCGCAATAAAATGTCCAATTCTACGCCCAATGGTTAATAATTCCTTATTTATTTGCACCCTCCTTCCAAGGCTTTTGACTTCCCTGAATCTTGGATGTAATCTTTACTATAGTTGATATTTCAATATATGCTAACAAATCAATTGGATTAAATTAATATTTAAGTTAAAGATTAACACAATTTCTATTTTCATATTTTAGGCACAATTACTTTAATTCATCATTTCACATAATCTCAATAACAAGGAGAAAGACTAAGGAAACTACTCAGAATGCATGGAAAAAATAACACAAAACATGGATTTCATTAAAGTTAACAAACAAATAACAAATGTACTTATCTCAATTCTTCTCTCCAAGCAGATTCTTGAAGTTCATTTGACTCTTCCTTCCAGTATAGCACACCAAAACGCTAAACACTCACTCAAAGACTCTTAAATTACACTTAACTTTCACACAAATGACAAAAACTGACACACCAATGACACGCAACTGACTAGAATTCATCTCTCTTTATAGAAGGGGTCAAATCTCCAAAGGGTACTTAAGCACCTCTTCAAAAAGAGTCCAGGTTCATTGTATTTTGGCTCTTTTCAACTGTCTCGCCGTCGGCGGCTGTCTGGCGAATTTTAGATTTTAAATTTAATTTAAATATATATATAGTTTAGAAAGTAGTATTTTATTTTGAAAATAATTTTAAGATATGAAATCAAACCGGCCTCACATCCCAGATAGTTTATATAAATGAGCACCGCATCGCAAACCGTGTATCTATCCCGAAGAATAGACACACTGTTTGGTGATGGGGCTCGATTAAATAAACTAGAAGATTTGTGACATCCGTTTGGTCTGCGAACCAATTTTATAAGCCGACAAATTCCCTTGCTTAATATAAATGAATTAAGCAGGGTTTATATTACCTGGGTTCTTAAAATTCCCTATAAGGGCAAGCCCCTATAGTTAATTACATCTTAAGTGATGGGACTCACTTAAGAAAACTCTCGATAATAATCAGTAATTCTGCTCTCAAGAATTTCAAAGTTTAAGTTTTCAAGGGATTGAATTTTGGAATTTCAATAGGGAATGGATCAAATTTGGGACATTTTGTTTTGGGAATTCAAAGGAAGAAAGGTAGGAGAAATTACAGATTCGAAGCGAACTTCTGTAGTTTCCCGACTATCCTATTGTTCGGCTTGAATTTAGGAAAGTTCTAATATTTATTCAATGTTTTGATCTTGTTAATTTTAATCAATTAGGACTTATATTCGTATGACATGATCATACAAATAGCCTCGAAGATGTGAGGGTTTATGTCGTATCGGACGACTACCTCGGAAATCTTAAAACTGGTTAGGGCCTAATTTGCAATGCAAATACCTAACAAAAAGATTGAGGATTTATGTTGCACTAGGAAAACTACCTCGAAGTCCTATGGCTTGGTTATTTAATTCTAAGAAAGTTTTGCTAAAGTAGACTCAGGTTTTGCTGATGAAGATATCCGTGCTACCCACCATGCTCCGAGCTCCTTGTTGTTGCAGAGGGTTTAGTTTCAGAAAATTGTAATCAAAAGAGAAGAGAGGAGTTTGGTTTTAGAAATCTTAAAGTCCAAGTGTTTTTTTATGTTTTGATTAAAACAAATCTTAAAGTTGATTATAACAACACCGGTTAAGATCCCACGGTTCCATCCTTCCGGCATCGTTATTTTTATCGGATTCACTTAGTCCAGATGAATTTGCTAAACTCAACTAAATGAGTTCCGCACTTTCATTTAGACCGTGGGAAATCCGGTTAGCAACACTTAGGTTACATCATCTGAGGAATTCCCGATCATCCAACAAGACGTTTTAATTTAGTTGTAATTGTAGTTTTGTATTCTGTTTGTGATTAAATTTTGAGTTGTTTTATATTTGAAATGTTGTGGAGGTGAATTTTATCTTACAACGACTTTTAATTTAGTTTTGGTTTCAGTTTTAGGGACTATCCTGAAGGTGTGGGTTTTCATGCAACAGTTGTTTATCATGCAAGAAAAGTAAGTGCATTTGCAATAAAGTAAATTGCAAGAAGGTAAATTGCAATAAAATAAAAGCGTACCTGGAGGGTCTTCCTGTCATCCCAGGCTACACTTAAACACAATTTAGAATATTTAAGCATTTAAAGCAAATTCCTAAGTAAAGCTAAGGGAAGGGTTATGGTTTTCTACCAAGTTCCTAATCCTATAGCTAGTCATCTCCTATGACGTCTAGGTTCTCGTGTTTTGGTTTGAGAACGATTTTCTTCATCAAAGAACAATTAAGTTCGAGTTGTTCTTATAAACATCCTATCGTTCTGAGGAAGTGCTTAAGACGAATCTTAAACATCTTTTCAATACTTTTAGGATTATTTTAAGTCCAAGAGAATTTAATTATATAATGAATCAATTATCCAGGAGTTCAAGTTTTGTTATCTTGCTCAAGGAACCAGGACATTTGAATATCCTATGAGTGAAGTAACACTTCACTTAACACTTTATTTAGGAGTTATGACAATAAGAGCTTTTGAGGGCAAATCGATGTTCAAGTGATTTGTGATTCGACTTAATTTTAATTAATGGGTTTAAATTTGGAATAGTGTTCAAGTTGTTTTAGATTTATTTTTGAATTCTTTATGTCTGAAGTGATGTTATATTTAATTCAATTTAATTTAATTTAATTTTAATTTAATTTAATTTGGTTTAGTTTTAATTTTAATTTAATTTTATTTATTTAATTTTAATTTTAATTTTATTTTAACTTGATTTTATTTATTATTATTATTTAATTTAATTTAATTTAATTTAATATGTTTTAAATTAATTTAATTTAATTTGATTTAATTTTATTTAATTTAATTTTTTTTAATTTAATTTAATTTAATTTAATTTAATTTTTAATTCTAATTTTAATTTAAATCCTAATTTGGTTTAATTTTTAATTTTAATTTTAAATTTTAAATTTAATTTAATTTTATTTCTTTTTAATTTAATTTTAATTTAATATTTTATTTTTTATTTATGCTTTAAGGATGATTTAATTTTAATTGTTAAAGTATTAATTTAATTGAAATTTTAAAAGGATTTAATTTAAATGTTTTAATTTTAATTTAATTTAATGATTAAGCATTTTAAGTTTTGAATTTGGATTATCATTTTAATTAGGAATTGAATTTTATTGAGGTGATTAATTTAGAGATTCTTAGATTAAAGAATAAATCTCTTCCTAATAATATCCCTATTTTAATAATTCTAATTTTCATTATTCTTCCAAATTTAATTAATTATTTAATTAAGGTTTATTTTGATTACTTTCAAATTATTTGGTAGGTTTTTACCCTTTAAATACCTAAGTTTCAAACATCCAAAATCAACTTAATATGAAATATTTTACCCACCCTTTTAATTAAACCTAAAATTTTTAATTATAGGTTAAAATTTTAATTACCATTTTTCCCTTTATGCTTACTAACTTCATAACTCACTAAATTGAGCCTAAACAAATTTGAAATTTTTATGTGACTTCACTCATATGTCAATCAAGACATTAGAGGAGAAAATGTGATTTTTCTGTATTTAATTTATTTATGTAATTATTTTTGGTGGAAAATAAGAATTTTCAAGGAAAATTTAATAACATGACCAAGGGAAAGTTTCTCTCCTTAAGAAAACTATGGGACATTCCTAATGACCAGAGGACCACTTGGACCAATTTTGGTGATTTTTTGAATTATATTATTTTTATTATAATTATTTTAATTTGTGGAGTATTAATTAATTTAAAAATAAAATAAAGGTTGAAAAATGAATTTTATATTTTTCAAAAATCTCTTTGACACCAAGGAAACCAGAGAACTAATTTTTATAATTTTCTGATTTTTTTTTGATTTATTAGAATTATTTTAGTGGAAATGCTAGAAAATACATTTTTTAATTTTAAAATTACCTTAGGGCTTTAAAATTTAATATCTCATCATAGAGACTTAATAAAAATATGGGGTTTGTTCCTAAGTGATTAAAATTCAAAATGTGACATTTTGGTGAATTTTATTATTTTTGTGATTTTTATTATTTTTTAATTATTAAAAGTATTAAAATAATGCAAAAAATCAACTTTTTTGGAAAATTGCAATTTTAATTTTTTTAAATTCCCCTGATATCCGAGAGGCTCCAAAACCAATTTGGTGAATTTTTGAAAAGGATTTTGAAAGTTATGAATTTTTAAAGTTTAAATTTGGCTAAATGGCTTAATCAACCCATTTGATAGGGCTAACCAAGTCCAATTGACTTCAAATTTTTATGGTGGGTTCCTCTGATCCTAAAGGTCAGTGGAGAATTGATTTCAAGTCAATTTGATGTATGATTAGCTCTAATTAATTAAGGTTCCATTTTGGGTGTTTAAGCCAATTAGGGTCATTATAAGTTAATTAGCTCAAGACCTATTTTCCCTAGGGTCCTCTAGTTATAAGAAACATCACCAAATTTTTCTAGAATTTATTTCACAACATACAAATTATTAGAATTAAAATACTCAGAATAGTAACCTAGAATTGAAAAATCAATAACTCTCCATAGGGGTGGCCTCTGACTTTGGAAAATTCAGGGAATGTCCCCAAATTCAGAGGCTTCAAAAGCCCTATGGTCTCATGCCATGGTGAATTGTATACGTGCATGGAGAATTGAAAATGTGCAGAGAGTAAATAAATTATTAAAAATCAAATACTCAATGAAATTAAATGATTTCTTTTCCACATTATTCTCCTCTGTTCACTGAGCAAGAGGGTAGTTTTATTTTATTTTTTTGATTTTCCTACACAAAGTTATGCATTTTTGAAGTTTAAGGAATTAAATAAATCAAAAATACCCTAATTTCCTACTTATCCACGCGGCGCCACGCCATCCTCGGCAGCTCTGAAAGGCCACGCGTCGTCTTCTAATTCGGTGTCGCCATCCGACTCAGCGCTCCAGGGCCCCGCGGTTCACGTACCATGGCGTTGTCCGGCTCAATCCAGACCGTCCGCTCGATACACGCTCGATCCGACGGCTCCCAGTCATCGTCTACGACTGGTGTGCACCCGTGACCGTCAACCTTCTAACCCTAATTTCTCACTCGATTCTCAACGGATTTTTGTGTTCTTATGCTCTATGGATTCGTCTTGAGGAGACGAACACATCCATACTGGTAAACATGTATTGAAATCGACTCAAATTAAATAGAGAATCTCCGTAAGCTCGGGAAGAAGAGTGAGTCCATGCTTTTCTCGCAGAAGTGAAGCTTCTATCCGAGAGTTGTGTCACCTTCGATCGGGTCCAAGTAAGCTCCGCATGAAGTCCTCGGTCCGGTGAATTGTCCAGATATGATTTCGACCAAGCCCGATCACAAAGCTTAGAGGTCGGAAGCAATGGCTGGCTCCGGTGAGGGGGCTTTTGCTGGTAAACTTCTTCTCTTGGTCCGGTGAAGGTGTAGGACCAATCAATTTGGGGATTGGCTTATCGTGAAGAACTCGTCCTAGTTTTTATCCTAAAATTTGAACTCAAAATCGAGCTCACTCGGAGGGAATCGGGGCCGGAATCCAGTGGGAATCAAATGCTCTATGTGTGGAGAGTGGTCTGGAATGATTTTGCGCGAGTTTCCTTAAGGTTGGTTCAGCACCTCCTCCATGGCCGAGAGAGGTGGGGTTTAAATAGCATGGTCTGAGGCTCTCCTGTGGGGAGTTAGTGGACCGGATCAGCCGCTAGGTCAAGGGAAGAACGAGCCATGGCAGCCACTCGGACTTGGGGCAGCTCGGCAAGGGAGAATTTCAATGTTGGCTCACATGTGAGCTCTCGGGTGTGGTGTTTTCTGGCGATCCAGGCGGCTGGCCGGGCAGGCATGGGTCACCCTCGTGTCCGGTGGGTCAGGGCTGGAGGTTTGTGCAGTCAATTGGCCATGGACATGTGTAAAGGGCTTGGATTAAAATGGTATGGGGGAGAGGCTCATTTTGGGTTCAAATGAGTCAACCCATGGTTTTGGGCTAGGTTCACCACCCAAGGCCTGGTTTTGGGCTGAAAAGAGTCACTTGGGTTAGCCAAGAGAAAATGGTTTGGTCTCCATCAAAATAGTTTAAGTTAATTTTGGGTTATGGTGTTGCATTAAAGAGGTTAAAATGGCTTAAGGAAGGCTTAGGAAAGGACTCCCTCTTCTTGCCATTAATGGCTTGGTGACAAGTCAAACCCCCATGGCTTGATGTGGCTTGTCCATGGCTTGCATGTGGCTCCATTTGGCTCATCCTTGGCTTAGGAAAAGTGGATTCATTTATATGAAAAAGGAATTTGAAAATTTTGGCAATTAAGTGAAGATTTAGATGGTGCTTGATTTAGGTTGATTTGATGATTGATTTGGGACTTAGGAATTGATTCCAATTAAAGGGATGATGAGAAGGAATTGTCAATGTGGGCTTTGGAATGGGTTTGGGCTTTTTGGATTTTACTTTGGATGGGCTTTTAAAATGGTTTAGGGAAGTGGGCTTTTGGATTTTAAAATGGACTTTAGGATGAAAGTTTAGTAAAGGCTTGGGCCAAATAATTGTTGGGTTTGGTTTAGGGATGTTTCATGAGTGATTTGGAATAAATTTGAGGTGGTTTGGGCTTGAATTGGGTTGGATTTGAGTTCATTTGGTACATGGGCCAATGTAGGTCAAATTGGGCTAATTTGGGCCAATGTTGGGCTAGGGTTGAAATTGATGTAAAATTAATGTTGGGAAATCTTTATGGGAGTGTTTCAAAGAGGTTTTGACTTTGTTTGGGTTTTGATTTTGGGGTTTGGGCTTATTTGGGTTAGGTTTGGGTTTAGGTCAAAATTGGGCTTTTTGGTTTTGGGTTGAATTTGAGTGGGGTTTGGGTCCAAAATTTGGGCAAATTATGTTAGTGTTTTGTTTGTGGGGATGTTAGGGGAGGTTTAGAAAAGGTTTGGGGTTAATTGGAGTTGAATTGGGTTAGTTTGGGCTAAGTTTGGGTCATGGGTCCAAATTGGGCTTTAAGGTCCAAAATGAAATTGGGTTCAAATGCCAATCAAATTGGACTTATATTTAGTCTAGATTGGTGTTGGAGATGTTGAATTGAAGTTCAGAATTGAATTGGACCAGAATTTGGGTCAATTGGGCAGGTTTGGTTTGACATTGGGTTCACTTTGGGTTAAAATGGGTCAAATTGGGGATTTTGACAAAAGTGGAGTAAATTGACAACATTGGCCCATGGTGTAGTTGTACAAAATAAATTGGGAATATTTGGGATTTTCTGGAATTTTCTGGGAATTTTTTGAATTTTTGGATTTTTTGGCTATGAGGGGCTTTTTGGGTATTTGGAGAGTGTTGGGGGGTATTTTTGGAATTTTTGGTATTTTTGGCTATGAATGATAAATTTTAGTGGAGGGAAATGTTTAGGATTGGTCTTGAGGAGTTTTGGGTGGTTTGGAGATTTTTTTTTGAAACATTTGGGTAATTTCAAGGGTTTTGTGTAGGCTAGGCGGGTGTAGGGTCCCCGGGGTCAAAAATTGAAAATTTGGAAAATTGAAGATTGGGTAAATGTAAGTGGAATGGAACCATTTTGGTTGAGCCATGAAGCCATATCAAGCCCACATGAGCCATGAAGGAACTCATTTGAGGCATTCACTATGTTGTTCCTAACCCTCTTAGCCAAGGGCTTAGGGGTTAAGGACCATCCATGTGAATCACCTTCATGAGTCAGGAGGTCAAGTTGGGTATATGTGTGGTTTTAGGAGGTGTGTGAAAGTATAGTGTATGAGTGTAGTGTGTGTGTAAGTCAGCCCTTCACTGGACCAAGCCACCTGTGGCAGTCCTAAGGCCAAAGAGTCCTATAGGAACTCATCCTTTAAACTTCCACATTTGATTTCAACCCTCTAGGTGATTAGGGGTTTACAATCAAGTTTGTGGAGTTTGTAGGGAGTTAAGAAGTGGTTTGAATTTCTAAGTGGTGGGTCCCAATTCTAATCCTCTAGGATAGTCAAAGGAAAAGCCTAAGGCTAGATCCTAAGTACTAAAAGAAGAAGAGAAGACCTCATCAAAAATGAGGTCAACATCGGCTTGATCTCGCCATCGGCGGGCTTCTAGAAGATGGGCTAACCGCACCGATCTCCCTGTCGGCAGGCTCGATCTCGCCGTCAGCGGGCTCCTTATAATATATTCAAAACTTTCAGAAAAAACTCGCCGTTGGTGGGACAGTTCAATTTTTATAAAATTGAGTCCTTTTTGCTCCAAATTCGCTTATTTTGTGTTTTTTGCTTTCAGTACTTATAAATCTTCATTCCTGCAATAAAACAAAGAAAATACCTTTCTTTAAAGTGCAATTTCATATAAAATTGGTATGAAATTCTTAATATATTTTCTAGTGATCAGCACCTCCTCAAATCCTTAGATCCTTAGGATGGCGTTGGGGACGGTGACCCCATCAAAATATATGCTAACCACTTTACCTTTACCCTGCACTCACTTAGATGTTGTGACTAGGACATTATACATTAAATGGTGTGCTAGGATAGGTATAGAGTGCTAAGTGGTATTTTCGATATCCTGGCTATAGTTCTCTACTGGTTTAGTTGCCCTAGTCAAACATCACTTTCTTGTGCTTTTTGTGTGCTTACTGGATGTGAGACATGCACATTAGAATTTTAGGAGCGATTTTCTTGTAGGGAACCATGTCCAACATTGAGAAACTGTAATAAATTATCTAATCACATTTTCTGCAGGTGCTACTTAGCTCTTCTCCCACCAGGCATGGTTCACTACGTTGCAAGACAATAAACTATGCTAACCCCAGTGTTTTGTTGGTCGAGTCTTTATTGACTTCCTATATATAATTTTTTGAGTTCTTATGGAAGTTTTTATTAGAATTAAGTGTGAGCACAGGTTCTGAGATGCTTGATGGGAGGGACCATGTGACTAATACCAAGAGCTACTTACTCGTGTCTCGTACCTTAATTATGAATCTCATTCATGTATAAAAATTGAACCAAATGTGCACATATGCAGTGCCTGGCTATCTTTTTTATTTCTGAGATATGATACCGACCCAACAACATCTGACCTTTTTTTATTCATATGATTTGACTTGTTTACTTTCCTGCAACGTGCTTAACTCAGTTTCGTCCTTTTTACCATGTAGAGTGTCTGGGTACCATACGCATAATTTAGGCTCTCGAGGACCTAAAATTATAATTTTTCTATAAAATATTAATAAAAGAGTAAGATTGATCAAAATTTAGGATTAAAATATTTCAAGATTTTTAAAAACTATCTTTACTTTTCTGCATAGTATTTGGGTCAAATTTTAAATGTGTTGTATAGCATGACTCTCTCCAAAGTCATATTAGCAGGGCCTCCATGCTTAGGGCTTAGATAATTGCATAATATTGCATGTCACAAGGAGAAACTCTTATGATTCTTCAACTTGACTGGACCGGCATAGATTTGTACTTAGATGGTTGTCTAGTATTTTTAGGGTGTTAGAGCCTTACTTGACCTAGACGAGGAATAAGTCATTCGTGAGAGTGTTTCAGCTTTATTAGTAATGTATCTCTTTTCTTTTCCACTATAGCAGCTTCCTCGACACTTTGGTAGGTATAGTCTCACGTCTACTTTCTACCTAAATAAGGTCATGGAATTATAGTTTCTTTCATTTGACCTTAGGGCTACTAAGGTTCCCTTGGACGACACAATTCACAGATTACTGATAAGGGATCACCGGTTGTGTTGGGTCAACTACCTTTACGGCTAGGTAGACTTGAGGTCTTAATAATGTGTGATAACATATCTATGATATCATGACCCAGCTATCTCAACCTAATTAAGATTACTCTACCATTACTTTATTTAACAACTTTAAGCCATGTCACTTCTCTTGACGCTTTGTCGATGTCATCTGGTACACTTTATTACATATACAACGTCGCCTGTTTAGGATATGGTGATTCACCCTCTACTTTTATAGCTCAATTAGACATTGGAAGCATAGTGTGTATCCTATGAGTCGACTTGGTTGTTTCACAGGCCCTATATGCTGATGAGCCACTACCTGTTTAGGATCTGAGAGATTAACTCTTTGCCTTGTGGCTTAGCGAGAGCATTGAAGTAGCAAGACATTCCTGTGAGACAACCTTCCTTTGTGACACACTTTACTAGTCTCACTTAAATGTAAGCATGATTTCTTTAATCAAGAGTATTCTTGGGCATCTGCAATGATGAAATTAACTAAAAGGATACGTTTGTTTGGGAGTTGTTATTGACACCGGAACAAGCAAACACACTTGACTCTCTAGTTGTAGGTAGCTTTCGCAGGGCCTTTTTCGTGGATCTTCTAAAGCATTTCAATATGATTCTATTTTTTTTGGGCTATCACGTGAAGTTTACTTTATAAAAGTTCTTCATGTTCTTTCTCTTGTTTGTCTTCTTTCAATGTATGTCCTTATTTTTCAAATCCTCTCTTCTCCAAATCATTCATATTATCCAAAAGAGAGATTTAACCTGAAAAGGGAATAATACGACGATAGAGAAACTGGAAACTCTAAACAAAAAAAAAATTAAAAGAATGAAAACAACGTTATTGCAATCTTTGTTGCAACCACCAAAAAATAGTCCTCCTTGGCTATTTTCTTGCAGCTCCTCATTGTTCCAACCCTCCATTCTTACTGTCACCACTGTTCTAGTCTCTCTCTTTACTTTCGTTGTGCTTCTAGATCCTTTGTCTACTTTCATCACTATTCCAGGCATTCGGGACCCTTGCTTAAGTAGCCTAGCTGCCAGTATAGTTGTTAGGTATACCACCTCTGCTAACTTATTATTATCTTTGCCTTTCCCAGCAGTTCCATCCACCTCTCCTCCCCTCCCTATGCACTTCCACCCATGGAAAATAGTCTTACATTGTTTTAGTTTGTTTTTATGTATTCTGGCTCCTTTCCTATCATAGCATCACCTTCCTAAGCCCCGCCCTCCACCTTCTTGAAGTTGCAGTAGTAGGGATGATGGGTCATAGTCGTTGTCTTTTTCTATTTCTTTGTGTTTGGTTGTAAGCTCATATTTGAATTCAATAATAGTATTTATTTTTTCATTTTTGTTTGGGTTAACTTCAGTATCATTGATATCAGAGCTAGCTTAACCATAGTCCAAATCTAAGGTTCCAAACATCCATCACTACCAACCCTTCCTTCACCAAAAAAATTTTCTTTCCAACCCTACATCACCCATACACACTTCCTTCCATCTATCCACTCCCAAACCCTAATAATGTCACTGAAGATATAATTATCGATACATTGAATAAAAGGAAATGCTACGACACTACAACAACAACAAAACCATGCTACGAAACTACAACAACAACAAAACCTTTATCCCACTAAGTGGGCACGACACTACAACAACAACAAAACCTTTATCCCACTAAGTGGGCTCGACTACATGAATCCTTTTTCTCCATTGCGTCCTATTTAGTGTCATATTTTCATTTAATTCTAATTAATTAAGAAAAAAGTTTTATACAATTTGCCCAAGTCTTCCTAGGTCTACCTCTTCCTTTCTTAACATAAGTCAAATCTAAAACATCTACTCTTCTACTAGGATCATCAGATGGTTGACGTTTAAAGTGACGAAACCATCAAAGATGACTCTATATAAATTTTTTTATCATTGGAGCTACACCAACCCTATCTCGGATATATTCATTTCGCATTTTGTATCTAAATGTCAAGCCACTCTTCCACATAATCATTCTCATCTTGGTAACACTTAACTTAGTTTTATGCTTCTTTTTTAAAAGACCAACATTCAACACCATAGATCATTACAGATCTCACCACAATCTTATAAAACTTTTCTTTTAGTCTATAAGGTACTTTTCTAACACGCGATAAGCCCGAAGCACTCCTCCACTTCAACCAACCAACTTGAATTCTACTAATAACATCCCCATCAATATCACCATCACTTTGAATAATAAATTTGAGATATCTAAAGCATCACACCTTTTAATAATTTGATCACCCATAAATACATTTCTGTCGCTAGAGCTACTACTCTTAAAATTGCATTCATGTATTCATTTTTAGTTCTACTCAAACGAAGGCCTTTAGAATTCAAGGTAGACCTCAATAATTCAAGATTTTTCTGAGCTTTTTCTCTTGTCTTATCCACGAGAAGGATATCATCAGCAAAACGCATACCCCAAGGTACATCCTTCTATAAGATTCTGGTAAGAACAGCCATAACTAATTCAAAAAGATATGGGATTAAAGCCGATCCTTGATATAAACCAACAAAAATAGGAAAATATTTTGTCAATCCTTAAACACAAGTAACAGCTCTTGAATACATATTTTTAATGACTTGGATATAAGTCATATCAACACCTTTCTTTTCAAGTACTCTCTAAAAGATATCTCTTGGAACCTTATCATAACCTTTTTAAAAGTAATAAAAATCATATGTAGATCCTCCTCATTATCTTTGAATTTATCCATCAAACCTCTCAATAAATGTATAGCTTATATGGTAAACCCCCCCCCCTTGGCATAATTCTAAATAGATTATGAGAAATCTTTGTAATACATTATAACATATGTTTAATTACCCTCTCCTATAATTTTAAAGTATGACACATCAACTTAATTCTTCTCTAATTTGCACACTCTTGCTCTAATCCTCAAATATCTTTTTAGTTTTTAAAATAATATTAAATAGTTTATTAATCCAAGAAACTTCTAAATCTCCTAAATATTTCCACACATCAATTGGGACATCATCATGTCCTACAGACCTCCAACCTAGGTTTTTTAAGCCTCCTCAACTTCTTTTTCACTAATGTGATGGTAAAAATGAAACATTTTAATATTATTAATGACATTGATCATATTTTTTGAAAATTCATTAAAAATTTTATCAAAATAATTCACCCAACTATTTTTAATATCTTTTTCTAAGAAAAGTACTTTTTTATTTTCATATTTAATACACTTTACTTTAGTCAAATCTTTACTTTTTTTTCGTTTTGTTTAGCTAGTTTATACATATAATTTTCACCCTCCTTAGTATCTACTCTATTATAAAGATCACTAGAAATAGAATTTTTAGCGTCACAGATTGTTCTTTTAGACTCCCTACGGGCAATTTGATATTTCCCTGTTTTCTAATCTTTAACATTTAAACCTGTTTTTATAACATAATTTTTTGTATTTTATCTTTTCTCGCACATTATTATTCCACCACTAGCTATTTTTATGTATAGAAACTTTTTCTTTTGATTCTTCAAGTACAACGTTTGCTACTTATTAATAGTGTTTGTTACTTTATCTCACATAGAATTTGCTTCATCATAACATCCCAAATTTTGAAATCTTGAATTTTACTTATAAAAATAATTTTATTTGTGTCTTTTAGGTACCCCCATCTAATTCTACAATGATGATTCCTAGTATTCCTTATTTTACCACTCTTCACATTAAAATCTAGAACTAATAATCGATGTTGAGTACTTAAAACCTCACTTGGAATGAACTTACAATCTTTACATTCTTGGCAATCTCTTCTTCTCATAAGAAAATAATTAATTTATAATTTACTATATCCATTCTTATAAATAATAATATTCTCATCTCTTTTCTTGAATAAAGTATTAGCAATAACAAAATCATACTCTAAAACAAAATCTAATATAGCTCTACATTTTTCATTAATTACTCCAAAATCGTAGCCACCGTGAATATTTCTAAAATCTTCTACCACTCTATCGACATGTCCATTTAAATCTCCTCTAATAAAAACTCTTTCTCTAAGAGGTGTCATTTATATTAAGTCTTCTAAGTTACTATAGAATTTATCTTTAAAACCTATATCTAAACCTACTTTGGGAGCACAAGCACTTATATTAATAAAAATCTTAGCATAAACAATAATCCTAATAGCTGTAATCCTATATCCAACTCTATTAATTTTTACAACATTATCTTTCAAACACTTATCTATAATTACACCTACACAATTTATTGTGCGACTCTTACCTGAATACTGAAGTTTAAAACCTAGGTTATCAATAGCCTTTTCTTCAACCCATTTAGTTTCTTGAACACGTAAGATATTTAATATTCTATGAATCATAGTATCATACAATTCCATTAATTTACCAGTGAGAATACCTATATTCCAATATCATATCGTGATATTAGTTTCATGGACTAATTTCTGTACCCGCATCCATCCATAATGTGGGAAACCTTGGTTATTTGACACTGCACCCGGGTGTCAGTGTAGCTGCGCTTGCACACTTTTCACTTTATTTAGACCATACAGTGTGTTGCTTCTAGTTAACTTCCTAGCATTTACACAATGATCAAATTGATGTGCAGAGAGAAATCTTCCAACTATGATAGAGGCTTGTCGCCTTTAAGAACAGGCAATCTGAATGAGTAATTCGTAGAAAAATGGTGACTTGTTAGATCGAAAGATAGAATGAATCCCTTCCACCATGCAGATTCCAAGGATAGAGAACCTTTAACTCAAAGGTCTGATTTGAAATATCTGAGAAACCTATATTTTGAAATAATGGTGATTTGCTACATTTTTTATAGTCGTTGGGTTTGAACAAGTTCAATGAATGGCTTCAAACCATGGAATAAAGAACCCCACCAGACAGAATGGAGAAACTACCTACCGATAAGATAAAGAATAATGTATTATTTTGGTAATAAATTTTAAAGCACCTATGTCAGCATGAGAGAAAAGATAAAATCACTACGTGGTCCAACATGAAATGGGAGATGGAGTGCAAGTACCTACCACCTCACTAGGAATTGGATCCTTAGAATCGACTTTAAAAGTTAAGAGAGCACATTACAGATCTCTCACCTCATCTTATAAGCAGGGTTCAACCACAGGATCTTACAACCAGAGTGCACAAAATAAAACATCCAATCTAACTCTGCTTGGCAGAAACTAATTGAGAGTATAGAACATGTAGAGCAAATCAATATTCCTAAATTTGTCCCATGCATAAAGTTTTTCAAGTATAGTAAATTTGGGCATATTGAATCAGGTTGCATAACTAAAAGGTTGATCAATTTTCATTGATTAAAGAGAAACTAAAGAAATAAATAATGATGGAGGATAAGATAAAGACATTAGAGATGAGCCTCAACTTCAAGGTGAAAGAAAGAGCTGTTAGTAATTCAAGAGAAGCCCACGAGAGAGAGACTCCAACTGGATTAGTCGAGGTTGTTATGGAAGATAGTGAATTCTAGGTAATGGACATGTATTTAGAGTATGAGGTTATGATGACTCAAACTGCTTTTTTTGAGGGCATTGAGAGGAGCGTCAATAAACTAGCAAGGGATGTCAAAAATGGTCATGAGTTTGAAGAGTATTTATTAGACATAGGGCAACTTCAAATAAGAGAGTTCTAAAACTTTTAGATATACAGCCTTCCTCCTGAGTTAACCTTACTAAGGGAGATGTAACATGTTAGAGATGAGACTCTTTTGTATCATATCTAGAAGACTATATATATTTATATGGGTATTAAAATCATTTCAGTAGTGTACCCACCAACAATTGATTAGACATAATAGATGAACCACGACATTAGAAATTGCCTTAGAATTTTCGAGGGAGGGAGGAGGGGGGAAGGAACATCCTAGAGTGAAATCTAAGTCCTTTCAAAGAAGAAAATGAAGAAGAAGAGGCTTCTCCTAAGTGTTTATATTTCAGTGTGGTCCAACTTACTATAAATTTTATCCTAGATTTGATTCCTCTTGACATACCTATCAAGTTATCTATCAGATACATTTACGATGAGTGGGATAAGAAGAATTTTTATCTAATTACTCAATATTTAGCTTTTGATAATTTATCTTTATGTAGATCCAAATTAAGTTGTTCTTAAGATGGAAGGATATTTATTCTATCAGGATGTGCTTTGAAATAATAAAGCCTACATGATTGACTTACTGAGAGTTGACAACATTATCACTACTTTTAACGAGGCTGGCCTAACTATTATGAAGAGATAGAAGCTTTGATAAATGAGGGAGAAGCACCCCCAACACTAGAAGACTAACACGGGTGCATGAATGGAAGCTACGGGAGCGGCATAAAGGGAGTTAAAAGTAATCTCCCATGATCCCTTTATCTGGTGGTCTTAACCAATCCAAACCCGAGAGGGTTGATTAGCTCTTCCATGAGGCAATGGTGCCTCATTTCCATAAAGTGATCCAATCCTGGTTATTTAGAGCTATAGATGTGATTTTTTTGGCTTAGTTTTTCATTTTTGGTGATGTTTCTATTCAGGACAGTCGTTAGCATCCCAGCTTTTCTCTTTTAGGGTTGTATAACGACTGGTAATGCTCCAACTGCAGCTCTTCTGAGGAGGTGATCTACTTCCAAGTGTCAAGTGATGCTCCGGTTATAGCTCATCTCAAGAGATTATATATAATTCCCGACTCCTCCATAACCTATCTTGTTGTCGACGCAGCCATCTTTATTGCAACCAAAAAAAATATCACTCATTGGCTATTTTTCGGCAGCTTACTGTTATTCCAGTTGACACGCCTAAAGATTACCAATTTTTATATATACATTCTAGGCTTATTTTTAATTATATTTAACTTCAAAGAAAGGTACTTTGCATGATTTTGGTTTCATGTACAATAAATGGAGTATTGGAGAAAATGAAGCAAAAACAGTGTAATTTGGAGCCGAAAAGAGCAATGAAAAAAATACTGATCTGGCACATTTCGATGTCTTTCTATGCTTAATCTTCTTTAATTTATCATATATTTTTGAATTAAATTACACTTGAAAGAATGGTTGTTTTCATTCTTATCATGCAGGTATAACATTTAGGAGCAAAACTGTGCTGAAACGGGGAAAAATGAAACTGAAATGGAGTGAAACGAGGCAAAATGGTGGAGTTTCAGGGTGGCTCTCGGCACCCAAACTGGTGCCTAGGTGCAAGTTTACATAGAAAATGGTGCTTAGGAGCCAGAACTAGTGCTAAAGTACCAGAATCCAGAGAAGGTGCTTAGGTGTTGGATTTCGGCGTCTAGCGCCATAGATGGTTATTTTTCTATAAGGAAACTCTTGGGAAATTTGACCCTACATTATTTAAGAGTGAGTTTATATTAGAAAAAGGAGTTTATGAGAGGATTTTAGGAGAGATTTTGGAGAGGAGGTGTGCCTCTATAAGGTGGCGTGCGCACGTGTGTGTGTAAGAGAAGTCTCTTGTAGAGTTTTGGTGGCTTTTGGAACATTGGAAGAAGTTTAAGGTTTGTTATTTGCTTTGCAAGGAGGGCATGAATCTTCTGTAAAGACAAGCCTTGGTCTCTTTCTATAATTTCTTTAAATTACTGCAATAAATTTGTGTGTTTTTAATGTCATTTTTAATGAAGATTCCATTTGTTTTCTCCATGCTTAGTGAGTAGTTTTCCTTACTCATTCACTTTGTGATGAGAATTAATTATGTGTAGGATCAAAATGGTTTGAAAATTTCTTTTATTCTAAAATTTGTAATGGTATTCACTTGAACTTCATTTACATTGTAATTTTTTGTAGTGTTAAAATTTGTTGTAATTGCATCTGAGAGGGGGTTTAATTCTCCATAAAGTGGAACCACAATGGATTTCATGGATGACAACATAGTCCATGAGGTAGAGTGCAAATAAATAAGGAAATATACTTTGATGGGTGTATAATTTGAGATTTTATGGTGACAGACTAAAATCCCCAATTTGGTCTAGGTGTTTGGAAACGAAAGCGAGATGTTATCCCTCAAGCGAGGGGAACATGGGACCTCTTAGATGAGAGGTTGGTATCTTCCAAGCCTAACTGCAAATTTAGAGACCAAACACTGGATTAGTTAATGTTCATTTTCATTCGTAAAAATGAGAAAGAATGGGATTTCTTCTATTTGTTATAATACCACATTTGATTTTTAAACATTCTATTCCTACACTAATTATGACATCAACGCAAGGGGAAAGGGATTTTAATTATATAAGAACTTTCTAAAATTTAACTAGTCTCCTTAGGTTAAGTTTTTAATTAATTTGGTTAACTTTAATTTTGTAGTAAATTAGTAAATTTAGGAAAATCAAACATTTTGAAAAATTCAAATTAAGACCTCATAGTAGTAAACTAGAAATAGCCTAAGAGAATTCTTACCTCACTTCTCTGTGGGATCGATACCGGGGTCTTTAAAGAAAACCATATATTACTTGAAACGATACGTATACTTGCGTAGTACACCTAGTGTGTAAATTGTTATCTAAATTTCATAACATTTCAATTTTGCATAGTAGCTGCTAAATCTAAATTGGGTCAAGATTTTGGCCATCTTTTAAGAGCTAAATTACTATGTAATTATGAATTGGGCATCATGCCTTTGGCTCCATTGCCGGGGACTTGACTTGATATAGTGTGTAGCACTAGGGGCGTATCACATTTTTAGCATCGTTACTAGAGAAGCAATGGTAAGAACTTTAGGAGAATTTTAGTTAAACATGTAAGATTTAGATTTGGAAATTATAATATTATTATTGTGTGTTTAATTATTATGTGTTTATTTTCAAGAAAAATCTAAATTACCAAAATTTTTTTAATATAGTCCTATTAGTTATGTCTTTAGATTTGGATGCGTAGTTTAGGAGCTGTAGACTTTGGATTATATGAATGGGATCCAAAGAGAACTATTAAGAGGATTATGAATCAAAAAGGAGTCCATGAATTTAATGTAAAAATCACGAATCAACAATATAATGAATATTCAGTTTTGGATAATAAAGATATACATTTCTATAGAGTAAAACCCAAGAGAGTAATGAATTTTCAAGAAGATATGCTTACTATTTTAACTTCCCAAAATACAAATATTGCAAGGAATTTAAATTAATATGTAGAAAGTTATCCTCAAAGGCCCACAAATATTGAGAAAAATTCATTTGGACAATTGATCAAAACTAACTCTTTTGAAACTAGCCAATAGATATACAATCCTTATTCTAATTATTACAACCCAGGTTGGGAAAATCATTTGAATTTTAATTGGAATAATAATTTTGGAGGAGAAAATCAATTGTGGAAAAATAATCAATTTAATCAGATATGTGATTGGAATAGTCAGAATGATTTTAATGATGCACTTTTATTTCCTTATAGATTTAACTCCAACCCACAATATGAGAAGGAATTACTGTTAGAAAAGGTTGTGATTCAAATGGCGAATGAGTTGGAAAGTCAAGTGGTCGCTACAAGGAAAATGGAGAACTAACTGAGAGCTGATTATTAATTCAATTAATAGTTACCCCCCAGAGATTTTACTTAGTGACCTGACCACAAGAAAATATATTGAGAAATTCATACGAATTTCATATGAAATTACACTTTAAAGAAAGGTATTTTCTGTGTTTTATTGCAGGAATGAAGATTTATAGGTGATGAAAGAAAAAAGAGCAAAATGGCGCGAATCTAGAGCAAAAAAGACTAAAAATGATGAAAATTGAACTGTCCCGCCGACGGCAAGATTTAAGCCGCTGACGGTGAGATTTTCCCAAAAGTTTTTAATATATTATAATAGAGTGCACCGATGATGAGATCGAGCCCGCCGACAGCGAGCCTGAACGGTTAGCCTTGCTTCTAGAAGCCCGCCGACGGCGAGACAGTTGATTTAAGCTAAATACGATGAATCTGGACGCGTTTTGAAGAGGTGCTTAAGTAACCTTTGGAAATTTGACTCCTTCTATAAATAAGAGACAATTTTGTATTAGTGTGTGTCTGTTAGTGTCAAATTAGTGTTTCCTTTTGTAGTAAGAGTTAGTGTTTAGTGTCTTGGTGAGTTTTAAATGTGTTGTACAAGAAGGAAGAGTCAAAGGAACTTGAGGAATCTGCTTGGGGAGAAGAATTGAGATAAGTATATTTGTTTATTGTTTTATAACTTTAAATGAATTCCAAAATCTGTGTTATTATTCCCATGTGTTCTGAGTAGTTTTCTTTGTCTTTCTCCTTGTTGTTGAGATTTTCTGAAATGAAGAATTAAAATGAGTTGTGCCTAATAATATTAAATAGAGATTGTGATAATCTTTTACTTAAATCGTAATTTACTTTCAATTTGGCCAATTGAATTATTGACATATGTTGAATTATCAACTATAGTAAAGATTACATCCAAGATTCAGGGAATTCAAAAGCCTTGGAAGGAAGGTGCAAATAAATTGGGAAATATTAATTATCGGATGAATAATTGAATATTTTAGTGTGACTGACTAAAATCTTCAATTCGGTCCTATTGTTTGGGAGCTAAAGTGTAGATGTTAACCCTCAGGCGAGGGGAACGTGGGAGCTCTGAAGTGGTAGCCAGTATCCTCCCAGCCTAGCCACAGATTCAGTAACCAAATATAGGATTAGTCAATGTTCTTTGCACCTGGATCAAGAAGTAAAGAATAGGAATGCTCCTATTTGGCACAATATAATTCTAAACTCATTTAATTATTTATTCACCTAATCCTCTTAACAAGGAGAAAGATACTTTTCTAAATTGACTTATATAATCTGTCTTTTAAGTATTAGTTTTAAGTTCAAGCGTTCTTCAATTTTCGTATATTATACTAAATAGATTAGTAATCTGCTGTTACTAAAAATTAGTCTTTAAATCTCTAACTTCCCTGTGGGATCGATATCTAGGACTCCAATAGAGCCCTTTATTACTTGAGCGATACGAATACTTGTGTTGATTAAAGGGGAGGGAGCACAATTGCTATTTTTCTTTGAAA
This sequence comes from Papilionanthe hookeriana x Papilionanthe teres, assembly GCA_022702705.1. Taxonomy (NCBI): domain Eukaryota; kingdom Viridiplantae; phylum Streptophyta; class Magnoliopsida; order Asparagales; family Orchidaceae; genus Papilionanthe; species Papilionanthe hookeriana x Papilionanthe teres. The sequence continues at coordinate 63,467,337 of CM040438.1, read as the reverse complement.
AACATTTACAACTTATTAAGCTTAACAATTATATACATCCTTCTAATTATTACCCTACTCTCCCCCGAGGCTGAATTCTTATATTTGCAGCCGAAGGTCAAGCTTTTGGCGTCGTTGCCGGGGAAGTAAAGTAATTATTCAATTAAAAATATATATAAATATATAATTATAATTACTAGAGTAACGGACTATTTTATTATTATTGTTAGTTGTGTATGCGTAAATTTGGAACCGAAAGTTTAATACCTTACGATTTAGAATTAGAGCGCACTATTAAAAGAATTAGAAAATAGAAAAGAAAAATCGTAAAATTAAATCAAATGGCAAATAATCCAGAAATGGAAAATATAAACCAACCAAGACCTTTGAAAAATTACACTAACCCTACATTAGATGAAATTCACTTTACTATTCAAAACCCTGATGTAGCGGCTAACTCATTTGAGCTTAAAGCTGCAATTATCCAAATGGTACAGAATAATCAATTTAGTGGTTCACCAAATGAAGATCCTAATTTACATCTTGCGAGTTTTTTAGAGTTATGTGCTACTTTTAGATATGACGGAGTATCTAATGACGCCGTTAGACTTAGGCTATTTCCTTTTTCTTTAAGGGATAAGGCTAAGATGTGGTTAAATTCATTAGCACCTGGATCAATTAAAACTTGGGGAGAATTATCACAAAAATTTCTATCCAAATATTTTTCTCCCTCAAAAACTGCAAAACTTAAAGATGATAAATTCTTTTAGTCAGTTTGACGGAGAATCAATATATGAAGCTTGGCAGAGATTTAAAGATCTTCTTAGGAAATGCCCACACCATGCATTACCAAATTGGTTAATTATACAAACTTTTTATAATGGTTTAGTAGGATCTCTTAGATCGATCATTGATGCTGCTGCTGGAGATTCATTAAAGTCAAAACCTTTTGATGAAGCTTATTCATTAATTGAAGAAATGGCTATTAATAATTTTCAATGGCCTTCTGAAATGTTAAATCCTAAAAAAATATCCAGTATACAAGATTCTGAAGCAATATCTAAGTTAGCTTCTCAAATTGCTGCTATATCTAAGAAATTAGATTATTTTGGAATGAATTATTCTCCTAATATAACAGAAGAAAATTTAACTGGACAACTTATAGATGCTCAATCTTCATATGAAACTATAAATGTTGTTAACAATAGACCCAATAATCCTTATGCAAATTATTATAACCACAGGTGGAAAAATCATCCAAATTTTAATTGGAATAACAATTACGCTAATCAGCAATGGATGAACAATTCGAGTAAACCCAGTAGGAAATCCTTCTAACTAAGGAAATTCTAATTTTAAACCTTCTTATCCACCTGGATTTAATAATAACTCTCAATATAAGGATAAGAAGTTATCTATGGAAGAATTAATATTAAATATGGGTCAACATTTACAGAATCAAGGTAGTTAGTTACAAATTCAAGGAAACCAATTACAAACTCAAGGAACAATAATTAAAAATATTGAAATTCAACTTGGACATATAGCTACTGCACTTAATAATAGAAGCCCTAGAACTTTTTCGAGTAATGTGGAAATAAATCCTAAAGATCAAGAAAAAAACAAATTAAAGCGATACAGTTACGAAGTGTAAAAGAGTTAGAAACAAGAATACAGAAAGAAATGGAAAGTCAGAATGAGGAGGTGGAAATTGAAAAAGAAAAGGATCAGAAAGATCAAAATCTAAAAGATTCATTGATACCTATGAAAATTTCTGTAGAAAAACCACCACCACCATTTCCTCAACGACTAAAGCAACATAAAAAAGATAAGCAATTTTCTAAATTTCTTGAGATTTTGAAGAAATTAACGGTAAACATTCCTTTTGTAGAAGCATTGGAACAAATGCCCAATTATGTGAAATTTATTAAAGATATTTTAATTAAAAAAAATTCACAGATAATGAAACTATTGCACTTAGCGAAGAGTGTAGTGCAGTTATTCAGAAAAAGCTTCCTGAAAAATTAAAAGATCCTGGTAGTTTCACTACACCTTGCGCTATTGGAGAAAAATTTTTTGGAAAAGCATTATGTGATTTAGGAGCCAGCATAAATCTAATGCCTCTATCAATCTTTAAAAGATTAGGATTAGGAGAAGTCTCGCCTACTTCGATAACTCTTCGATCAATCGATCGTTACGTTACTTATCCTAAGGGAGTTATTGAAGATGTGTTAGTAAAAGTGGATAAATTTATCTTCCCAGTAGACTTTATTGTTTTAGATATGGAGGAAGATAAAGAAATACCAATAATATTAGGAAGACCCTTCTTAGCTACTGGAAAAGCTATGATTGATGTTCAAAAAGAAGAATTAACTATGAGACTAAACAATCAAAAAGTTACCTTCAACATTGCAAAATCAATGAAATATCCTGCTATAGAAAAAGAAGATGAATGTTTTCGAATGGAAATTATTGAACATCTACAAAATGAATATTTTAAAGAATACTTTGAAGAAAAACTTGAAAAAGAATATATTGACTTAATTAAAGAAATAAACAATGAAGAATTAGAATATATACAAGAAAGATTTGAATTGTTGGATAATACAGAAAATACTGAAAATAATATAGTTCTGTTAATTACTAAACCTCCTGAACTTGAATTAAAAATCTTACCTACTCATTTGAATTATGCTTAATTAGGTAACTCTTCAACTTTACCAGTTATTATATCAGCAGAATTAAATGAATCACAAGAGAAAAAACTTTTGGACACATTAAAAAAATATAAGAAAAGTTTCGGCTGAACTTTAGCAGATATTAAAGGAATTAGTCCTTCAATCTGTATGCACAGAATTATTTTAGATACCGAACACAAACCAAGAGTTGATCCCCAAAGGAGATTAAACCCGATTATGAAAGAGATAGTCAAGAAAGAAATATTAAAATGGTTAGATAATGGTTTTATATATCCTATTTCTGACAGTGCTTGGGTAAGCCCAATTTACTGTGTTCCTAAGAAAGGAGGGGTGACTGTTAAAGTTAGTGAAAATAATGATTTAATACCTATAAGATAAGTTACTAGATGGCGTATATGTATTGACTACAGAAAATTAAATGCAGCCACCAGGAAAGATCACTTCCCTTTACCATTTCTAGACCAAATGTTGGATAGATTAGCCGGACATAAATATTTTTGTTTTTTAGATGGAGATACCGGTTATCATCAAATTCCTATTTCTCCTGAGGATCAAGAAAAAATCTATATTTACCTGTCCTTATGGAACATTCGCTTTTCGAAGAATGCCTTTTGGATTATGTAATGCACCTGCAACATTCCAGAGATGTATGATGTCTATATTTAGCAAATTAATTGATGATGGAATTGAAGTATTTATGGATGATTTCTCTGTATTTGGAACATCATTTGACGTATGCTTGAGTCATCTAGAAAAAGTCTTAGAAGAATGCGAGAAAACTAACTTAGTTATAAATTAGGAGAAATGTCAATTTATGGTTGTAGGAGGAATTGTATTAGGGAATAAAATTTCAGAAAATGGCATGGAAGTAGATCCTGCAAAAATTCAAGTTATAGCTAAATTACCATCTCCTACTACAGTGAGAGGGGTAAGAAGTTTTCTTGGACATGCTGGTTTTTACAGACGCTACATAAAAGATTTTTCAAAAATTACTAAACCTCTATGCCAACTTTTAGAAAAGGACAAGAAATTTGAATTCACAACGGAATGCTTAAATGCTTTTGAATTAATAAAAGATAAATTAATCACAAGCACTTATAATAGTTTCCCTGATTGGGAGAAACCATTTGAACTTATGTGTGATGCTAGTGATTATGCTATAGGAGCTATTCTTGGACAAAGATATGATAAAATTTTTAAAGTCATATACTATGCTAGTAAAACTCTCAATAATGCTGAAATCAACTACACAGTTACAGAAAGAGAATTATTAGTAATTATTTATGCTTTTGATAAATTTAGATCTTACCTAATTGGAACTAAATGTATTGTGCATACTGATCACTCTGCTATTAAATATTTAATGCAAAAGAAGGATACCAAACCAAGATTAATCAGATGGATATTATTAATGCAAGAATTTGATTTTGAAATCATTAATAAAAAGGGAACTGATAATCAAATTGCAGATCATTTATCAAGACTCGAATATAATGAATTATCTGACACTGATAATGAAATTTCAGACCATTTTCCTGACGAACAACTTTATAATATAAATGAATGGAAAATACCTTGGTATGCTGATATAGTAAATTATATTGTAAGTGATATTTTACCACCCATGCTAACTTTACAACAACATAAAAAAATCATTCATGATGCTAAAACTTATTTTTTTGGATGAGCAAAATTTATATAAGCAATATAAGGATTTAATAATTAGAAGATGTGTACATTATGAAGAAACTGAACAAATCATTCAAAAATGTCACGATTCTGAATTTGGAGGACATTTTGGAACAGATAAAGCTGCTTACAAAATTTTGCAATCTGGATTTTATTGGCCTACTCTTTTTAGAGATGTTTATAGATATATCAAAACTTATGATAAATACCAACAAGTAGGTAATATATTTAGAAGAAATGAAATACCTCTAAATTTTATATTAGAAGTTGAAATTTTTGATGTTTGGGGATTAGATTTCATGGGACCATTTATACCTTCATTTAGAAACTCATATATATTAGTTGATGTTGATTATGTTTCTAAATGGATTGAAGCACAAGCCTTACCTCGATGTGATGCTAAGAGTGTTTCAAAATTTTTGATGAAAAATATTTTTACAAGATACGGAATGCCGAGAGTGATTATCACTGACGGAGGATCCCATTTTAGGAACAAATATATTCACAAATTAGTAGAAAAATTCAACATTATTCATAAAATTTCAACTGCTTATCATTCACAAACCAGTGGATTAGCTGAAGTTTTCAATCGAGAAATTAAACAAATTTTAGAAAAAACTGTAAACCCTAATCGATTAGATTGGTCTACAAGACTAGATACTGCATTATGAGCATACAGGACTGCTTATAAAACTCCGATTGGAATGACTCCTTACAGACATATATATGGAAAAACTTGTCACTTACCAGTTAAATTAGAGCACAATGCGTATTTGGCGATTAAAGAATTTAATTATAATTTAAGAGAAGCTCGTGAGAAGAGACTATTAAAGATGAATGAATTAGAAGAATTAAGAAATGAATCTTACAATAACGATAGAATCTATAAAGTGAAAATGAAATTATGGCATGATCGAAAGATTAAACAGAAAAATTTTGAGTCAGGACAAGAAGTTTTGCTCTATAATACAAGATTAAAACTATTTCCTAGAAAATCGAAATCTCGATGGTTAGGACCTTTCACTATAACTCAAATATTTACCTACGAAACTATAGAAATTGAAGATCCAAAGACTGGACACAAATTTAAAGTGAAAGGACATAGATTAAAACCTTATTTTAAAGGAAGAAGACCAAATTTTAAAGAGGTTTTAATGTTCAGTCAACCTGATTAACAACCAGAATAGGTCGGCCTGACGACGTTAAACCAAGCGCTTTATGGGAGGCAACACATAGTAGTCTTAAATTATAGTTTATTTACTTGGTTTATTGATAAGTATAGTATAAATGAATTCTACTACTCATATTTATTTTTATAATCATCACAATAATAATATTAACAAAAGAAATTAAAAATTTTTTGTAACAAAAGCGAAAATGGGTAATTTTGCCTTAGCCCGCTGACGGCGAGATCGACGCCGCCGACGGCGAGATCGACGCCGCCGACGGCGAGATTTGCGTGCCTTTATTCAGTTTAAAATTATAACTATCCCGCCGATGGCGAGATCATTACTGCCGATGGCGAGACTGGTAAAAGAGCGATTTTAGGGAGTTATCTTGGTGGTTTCAGTCGATTCTAAGTGTTTTTCTCTATATAAGATGTCTAGAACTCAAATTTTTCACATTCTACTTCCTAGAAAAGACTAGAAAATCCACCAAAATAAGAAATTATGGCATCCAATCCACTTGAAATCACGAAATCCCAAGTGTTCAATAGGAGAAAGTTCGTCAGCTATGAAGTACAGCAGATATTCAACAAGGTTATGACGAAAAAGCGATTGATTAAAGAAAGAGGATTCGTTAATAGAGGAGCGGAGAATTTGACAGCACTTATTGAAGAGATGATTATTCGACGACATTGGGAGGTATTATGCTATACAACTTCTAAGGTAGTTATCCTTGTAGTCAAAGAATTCTATTCCAATCTTCATGGAATCAACAACGGAAGCGTATTTGTACGAGGCAGATGAGTAACTTTCACCCCTTCAAGAATTAATGAGTTGTATTCAATTGAGAATACACATGTTTGCCACTATTCAAATTTCATCCCTACAAGATACAATATGAATGAGATTTACCGATATTTGACTGATGAACCAGAAGATTGGGAAATGCGAGAAAACGGGTACTTTAGTTTTTCTGCATCACTTCTTAACCCCGTCTCTAAGCACTGGCACTTCTTTATTTCCTCAAAATTATTACCCACTATGAGGGTAAATAAAGTCTCTAAGGAATGTGCAATTTTGAATTATTGTATTCAAATTGGATTACCCATCGACGTTGGAACTATTATTGTGAAGTCTGCATTAGGCCTAATTGTACATGGACCTATTCATGGGCTCGGACATCCTTCAATAATTTTCGCATTATGTAGTCAATACCAAGTTTCTTACAAAGCTTGGTAAAAGTTACTAATGCCTTGGAAACTATTAGATCCGACTGATATGTTTCCTACTTTGGATAATGATAATGAGACAGCCATTATTACGGATCAAGAATCTCAAAACAATCCTTCAATCAGGCCCTTGACTGATAGAACTAACATGATCTTACAGAAACTTAAAGGATTGGAGAATGACATATAAAATGTGATGACTTCCATTGACAATAGCTCTAATTTATTTGATCATATTGACTGGAGATTGAAAGAGCACTTTGATCATTCAGGACATCTGGAGGCTAGTTTTATACGACTTTTCAGAAAGAAGGGATGGATTGAAAAAGATTCTACCTCGCAAATGAGGCCGAATACAGTGTCCTAAGGTATACATTTTTAGAGAGTCTTAGTCTCTTTTCATTTTCTTAAGTGTCATTTGTGTGAGTTTAATTTAGTTTGAGTGTGTTTAGTGAGTTCATTAGTTTAATTGAGTGCTATTTAGTTTCTTATGACAACCAACTATTCAATATTTACAAACTGGAAGGTTACTCGAAAACAACTCTATCGCAACTCAATTCAGACAAAGAGCATTATTCTATGCTCTAGTGAATGATATTCTTTACAGGCAATGTTTTGACCATATGTGTTAAGATGTCTAAACCAATTCGAAGCTCAAGAGATTGTTAAAGATGTTCATTCAGGTCTATGTGGTGCACACCAATCTGGACCCAAAATGAAGATGAAAATAAAAAGAATGGGATATTACTGGCCAACAATGATGACCGATTGTCTTGAAATCGCGAAGAAATGTCATCAATGTCAGATACATGGAGTGGTTTACATCAGCCGCCGAATGTATTACACCCAACTATTGCATCTTGACCATTCGAATGTTGGGGTAAAGACATAGTGGGCCCTATAGACCCTCCATCATCTAAAGGCCATCGATTCATTCTAGCAACCACTAATTACTTCTCTAAATCTGCAGAAACAATACTGCTTAGAGAAGTTAAGGCAGAAGAAGTTCTCCATTTCTTCAAGACTCATATTGTCTATAGATTTGAAATTCCTCGAGGAGTAATATCAGACAATGGACTGACATTTTAAAATACAAAAATGAACAACTTTATTCAGAGGATGGGATAGATGGGAGATATTCCACAATCTATTATTCTAAAGCTAATGGTTTAGCTGAAGCCATCAATAAAATATGTGTACAAATTTTGAAAAAGACATTAATTGACAGTCCAAGACAGTGGCATAAACGACTGATAGAAACTTTATGGTCCGACAGAATGATGCACCAAAAATATGTTTGATTTTTCATATATATTTTGTACTCATTTTTTGTGATATTGCACTTTAATGGAATGTATTTTTCATGTTTTGTTGCAGGTATGATGATTTTAAGAAAAAGGAGCAAAAAGAATTAAAAATGAATGAATTTGGAGCGAAAAAAGGAAAAAACCAAATTTTTGAAAGTCTGGCGCCGACGGCGCCCAAACCAGTGTTAATGGCACGTTTTTCCAGAGAGCCCATAATTAAATGTCGGGATAGGGCACCGATGTCGCCCTATTGCCCGTACACAGCTCCCAATGTCGGTTCAAGCCAAATTCAATGTATTTGGACACTTTTTGAAGGGATTCTTGAGGAAACTCTTGGGAAATTCATTCCTAGACAAATTTAAATTGTTTGGGTGGCAGAATTGAGTGAGGAGAGTCAGTAGAGAGTCAGAGAAAAGTCAGTGGAGTGAAGTGGAAGTCTTTAGAGAGTGTTTAATCTAGGGTTTGGTGTTTTGTATTGAATTGTGAGGGATTCTACTCAAAAGAGTTGTAGGAGGAGAATGAAAGTAAGAAATTGCTTCTTCCCTACTGTTCCAAGAGGGAATTGTGAATTGTTGAAAAGAGAGAAGGGGATCCAAGGAAACTTCAAAGGATTTGCTTGAGGAAGAAAATCAGATAAGTTGTATTTACTTCTTACTGTTTGTATGACGTTGCTTTTATATATAAAATCTTTAGTGTTTCATATCTTCTCCATGAATTCTGAGCAGATTTCTTTTGTCTTTCTCCTTGCAATGATAATTGGAGATGTGATAGTTTAGATTGGATGTGTTATAAGAAAGAGAATAAAAATTGTGATGCTTTTCCACTTTGCTCTTAATTTACTTTTCGATCTGGCAAATTGATTTGTTAAAATACTTTGTGAAACATACAATCTGAAAGGGTTATGCTTTCTACAAAAAAATTGGAGATTGCATTCAAAATCCATAGATGGTGAAGTCCATAGGGGTTGGGAGCAAATAAGTAGGGAAATATGTTTATTGGGTGTTGAATTAGAGATTTTAGGGTGACAGATTAAAATCCCCAATTCAGTCCTAGTGTGTGGAGACTAAAGCGAGAGTTAGCCTTCAGGAGAAGGGATATGGGAGCTTTGGAGTGAGAGCCAGTCCCAGCCTAACCACGAATTTAGGGACTAAACCTAGGATTAGCCAATGTTCTTTATAACACTCAAAAGATGGTAAAGAATAGGTATGCTCCTATTTGGCAAAATTTACATATTAAACTAATCTATATTATTTACTCACCAAAATATCATTGTAAGGGGAATGACACTTTTTCTGAATTTGAACCTTGCATTACAAAAACTTATTATAGTAGTAGTTACTTTAATTTATAGTTTTATTAGTACATTAGAAATTTTAAAATCTCTAACAAACTTTAGCATCTTAGTATTTACTTTTGGTGCTTTGCAAATCGAATACTGGATTTCTGTGCTACGCTTATGGTTTGCTTCCTCCCTGTGGGATGGATAACCAGGACTCCACTAGAGCCCTGTATTACTTGAACGATACATACACTTGTGTATATATAGGCTGCTACCTTATTAAACTTATTACATTTTGTGACTGAATTAAACTATTTATAAAAATTTATTACTTCTTACCTGCAGTCGTGCCGATCAAGTTTTTGGCGCCGTTGTCGGGGAGGTAATAGTAAATTTAGTAGTATCGAAAAACCTTTAATTCGTATTTGCGTATACGTAGTGTTGGATTTGCAGGTTTTATGATTCAGAGTTAGAACATACTATTAGAAAAATTCGAAAACAACAGAAAGAATTTAACAATTTGAGTAAAATGGTGAACAATCTTGACAAACAAAGAAATGAAAATGAACATAAACCTAAACCTTTAAGAGATTATGTGAACCCTATAGGAGATGAAATACATTTAACTATTCAAAATCCTGATATAGCTACTAATTCATTTGAGATTAAGCCAGCCATTATCCAAATGATACAAAATAATCAATTTGGTGGTACACTAAATGAAGATCCTAACTTACATCTTGCTAGTTTTCTAGAACTGTGTGCTACATTTAAATATGATGGAGTACAAAACGATGCTGTCATACTTAGAATTTCTTCTTTTCACTAAGGGATAAGCTAAAGTATGGTTAAATTCATTAGCACCTGGATCTATCAGAACTTGGGGAGAACTGTCACAAAAATTTCTATCTAAATATTTCCCACCTTTAAAAATTGCTAAACTTAGAAAAAATATTACATCTTTTTGTCAGTTTGAAGGAGAATCAAAATGAAGCATGAAAAAGATTTAAAGATCTCCTTAGGAAGTGTTCACATCATGTTTTACCAGATTGGTTAATAATTCAAATATATTTTAATGGATTAGTGGGATCTCTTATATCGATATTGACGCTGCTACTGATGGATCGTTAATGTCAAAACATTTTGATGAGAAATATTCTTTAATTGAATAAATGACTACTAACAATTTTCAATGGCCCTCAGAATGGGTAAATCCAAAAAGAGTAGCTAGTATTCATGATTTTAATATAATATCTATGTTGTTTTCTCAAATTGCTGTGATTTCAAAGAAAATAGATCAATATGGAATGAATTATTCTCAAACTCCTCAAGTGTTATGTCGGCATATTTTTAGGTTGAGGGTTGTATTTTTGAAAAGAGGTCGCCTACAGAAATTGTCGGCGCATTTTTAATTTAATTTAAATAAGTAATTTGAAAAGTAGTATTTGATTTTGAAAATAATTTTAAATTTGAAAAATTTTAAGATATGAAATCAAACCGATCTCAAATCCCAAATAGTTTAAATAAACGAGCACCGCACCACAAACCGTGTATCTATCCCGAAGAATAGGCACACTGCTTGACGATGGGGCTCGATTAAATAAACTAGAAGACTTGTGACATTCGTTTGGTTTGCGAACCAATTTTATAAGCCAACAAATTCCCCTGCTTAATATAAAGGAATTAAGCAGGGTTTATATTACCTGGGTTCGTAAAGTTCCCTATAAGGGCAAGCCCCTATAGTTAATTACATCTTAAATGAAGTGAATCATTTAAGAAAACTCTCGATAATGATCGGTGACTTTGCTCTCAAGAATTTCAAAGTTTAAGGTTTTCAAAGGATTGGATTTTGGAAATTTCAACAGGGAATGGATCAAATTTAGAACAGTTATTTTTAGGAGTCCAATAGAAGAGGAGTAGGAGAAGCTGAAGATCCAATAAGAATCTTGGCAACTTCCTAAACTATCCTATTGTTTAGCTCAGATTTAAGGAAATCCTAATATTATCTGATATTTCAATCTTGCCAATTTTAATTAATTTGGACTTATATTTGTATGATAAAATCATACAAATAGCCTCGAAGATATGAGGGTTTATGTCGTACTAAACGACTACCTCGGAGTCCTAAGACCGGTTAGGGCTTAATTTACATGACATGATCATGCAAATGCCTAACGATGAGTTGAGGGTTTATGTTGCACTAGGCGAACTACCTCGAAGTCTTGTGGTTTGATTATTTAATTCTAAGAAAGTTTTGCTGAAGTAGACTCAGGTTTTGCTGATGACGATGGCCGTGCTGCCCACCATGCTCCGAGCTCCTTGTTATTGCAGAGGTTTAGTTTTAAAAGATTGTAATCAAAAGAGAAAAGAGGAGCTTGGTTTTAGAGAAGTCTTAAAATCCAAGTGTTTTTAGTGTTTTAGTTAAAACAAATGTTAAAGTTGATTATAACAGAACCGATTAAGATCCCACAGTTCCGTCATCCCGGCACCGTTATTTTCATTGAATTCACTTAATCTAGATGAATTTGCTAAACTCAACTGAATGAGTTCCACACTTTCATTTAGACCGTGGAAATCCCGTTAGCAACACGTGGGTTACATCATCCGAGGTATTCCCGATCATTCAACGAGACGTTTTAATTTAGTTGCAATTGTAGTTTTGTGTTCTGTTTGTGATTAAATTTTGAGTTGTTTTATATTTTGAAATGTTGTGGCGGTGATTTTTAATTTAGTTTTGGTTTCAGTTCAGGGACTACCCTAAAGGTTTTGGTTTTCATGCAACAGTTGTTTATCATGCAAGAAAGGTAAAGTGCATTTGCAATAAAGTAAATTGCACTAAAATAAAAGGGTACCTGGAGGGTCTTCCTGTCATCCCAAGCTGCACTTAAAACACATGTTAATGCATTTAAATATTTCAACAAGTACCTAGGTAAAGCTAAGGGAAAGGTTTAGGTTATCTATCAAAGTCCTAATCCTATAGCTAGTCATCTCCTATGACGTCTAGGTTCTTGTGTTTTAGTTTAAGGACGATTTTCTTTATCAAAGGACAATTAAGTTCAATTGTTCTTATAAACATCTTATCATATTGAGGAAGTGCTTAAGACGAGTCTTAAACATCTTTTCAATATTTCTAGGATCGTTTTAAGTCCAAGAGAATTTAATTATACAAGTGAATTAATCACCCGAGAGTTTAAATGTTATTCTTTTGCTCGATGAACTTAGGACATTTGAATATCCTATAAGTGAGGTAATACTTCACTTGATATTTCATTTAAGAGTTATAATAATAAAAGCTTTTAAAAGGGCAAATCAAGTTATTAAGTATTTTTATGATTTAGACTTAATGATTTAATTCTAATTTTGATTTAATAATAAAAAAAATTAGTTTAAGTTTGGAAAAGTGTTCAAGTTATTTTAGGTTTAATTCTTAATAAATTCATTTAGGTTTGTTATTAAATGATTTTAATTTAATTTAATTCAATTTAATTTTAATTTAATTTACCTTAATTTAAATTTAATTGCAATTTAATTTAACTTCAATTTAATTTCATTTTAATTTAATTTCAATTTAATTTAATTTCAATTTTAATTTAATTTAATTTAATTTAATTTTAATTTAATTTAATTTAATTTAATTTAATTTTAATTTAATTTATAATTTAGTTTAATTTAATTTAATTTAATTTGATTTTAATTTAATTTAATTTAATTTTAATTTAATTTTAATTTGGATTATTATTTTAATATTTTAATTAAGAATTAAGTATTATTGAAGTGATTTATTTAGGGATTTTTAAATTAAAGAATAAATATCCTCTTAAATAATATCCCTACTTTATAATTTCAAAAAATTTTATTAATCTTCCAAATTTAATTAATTAATTAATTAAGGTTTACTTTAATTATTCTTAAAATGAATGGTAGGTTTCTACCCTTAAACATTTAAGTTTCAATCATCCAAAATCAGTTTAAAATCAAATATTTTACCCTTCCTTTTTGATTAATCCTAAAACTTTAATTAAAGGTTGAAAATTTTAATTACCATTTTGCCCTTCAAGCTTAATAATTCTATAACTCACTAAATTAAGCTCAAATGAACTTGAAATTTTTATGTGACCTCACGTACATGTCAATTAAGACATTAGAGTAGAAAATGTGATTTTTCTGTATTTAATTTATTTATGTAATTATTTTTAATGGAAAATAGGGGTTTTTCAAGGGAAATTCAATAAAATGACCAAGGGAATTCTTCTACTCTTAAGAAAATTATGGGGCATTCCTAATGACCAGAGGACCATTTGGACAAATTTTGGTGATTTTTTGAATTTTATTTTATTTATTATAATTATTTTGAGTTTTGGAGTATTAATTAATTTAAAAATAAAATAAAGGTTGAAAAATGAATTTTATATTTTTCAAAAATCTTTCTGATATCAGAGAAATCAGAAACCAATTTTTATAATTTTCTAATTTTTTCTTTGATTTTTTAGAATTATTTTAGTGAAAAGGTTGGAAAAATACATTTTTTAATATTAAAAATTACATTAAGCCTTTAAAATTCAATATCTTACCCTAGGGACTTAGGAAAAATATTTGGTTGGTTCCTAATGATTATAATTCAAAATGTGACATTTTGGTGATTTTTAATATTTTTGTGATTTTTATTATTTTTTAATTACTAAAATATTAAAATAAGCTTAAAAATCAACTTTTTTAGAAAATTACAATTTTAATTTTCTTAAATTCCTCTGATATCAGAGAGGCTCCAAAACCAATTTTGTGAATTTTTGAAAAGTATTTTGTGAGTTATAAATTTTTAAAGTTTAATTTTACCCATTTTTACTTAAGAGGCTTAATCAACCCATTTGGTGGGGTTAATCAAGTCCAATTATTTTCAAATTTTTATGTGGTGTTCTCCTATCCCTAAAGGACAATGGAGAATTGTTTTTAAGTTAATTTGATGAATGGTTAACCCTAATTAATTAAAGTTCACTTTTGGGTATTTAGGCCAATTAGGCTTGTTAAAAGTGAATTAACTCAAAAACTATTTTTCCTAGGGTCCACTGATCATAAGAAATATCACCAAATTTTCCTAGAATTTATTTCTCAACATGCTAATTATTGGAATTAAAATAATCAAAACAGTGGCATGAATTTGAAAAATCAATAACTTTTCATACGGATGGCCTCTGACCTTGGAAAATTCAGGGAATGTTCCTAAGTTCAGAGGCTTCAAAAGCCTCATGGTCTCACGCCATCGTAAATTTCCTATATGCATGGAGAATTAAAATAGTGCAGAGAGTAAATAATTAATTAAAAATAAAATACTTGATGAAATTACATGATTTCTTTTCCACATTATTCTCCTCATTTCACTGAGCAAAAGGGTATTTTTATTTTATTTTTAGGATTTTTCTACACAAAGTTATGAATTTTCAAAGTTCTGGTAATTAAATAAATAGAAAATAGCCCTAATTTCCTACTTATCCACGCGGCGCCACGCCATCCTCGGCAGCTCCGAAAGGCCACGCGTCGTCTCCTGATTAGGCTCCGCCATCAGACTCAGCGCTCCAGGGGCCCGCGATTCATGTCCCATTACTCTGTCCGGCGCGATCCTGGCCGTCCGCTCGATACACACGCGATCCGACGACTCCTGGTCATCGTCTACGACTGGTGTGAACCCGTGACCGTCAACCTTCTAACCCTAATTTCTCACTCGATTCTCAACGGATTTTCGAGTTCTTATGCTCTATGGATTCGTCTTGAAGAGACGAACACATCTATACGGTAAACATGTATTAAAATTGACCCAAACTAAATTGAGAATCTCTGGAAGCTTGGGAAGAAGAGTGAGTCCATACCTTTTCTCAGAGAAGTGAAGCTTTGATCTGAGAGTTGAGTCACGTTCGATTGGGTCCAAGCAAGCTCCAGATGAAGTCCCTTGGCCCAGTGAATCGTCTAGTGTATGATTTCGATCAAGCCCGATCACAAAGCTTGGAGGCCGGAAGCAATGGCCGGCCCGGAGAGGGGGCTTTTAGGGGAAAACCTCTTCTCTTGGTCTGGTGAAGGTGTAGGACCAATCAATTTGGGGATTGGCTCAATGTGGAGAAGTGTCCTGGTTTTGGGCTTGGATTTCAACTCTGAAATTGAGCTCACAGAGAGAAAATGACAGGGGGATTTTAGTGGGGATCAAGTTCTCTATGTGTGGGGAGTAATCTGAAACAATTTTGGCAGAGTTTCCTTAAGGTTTGTTTCAGCACCTCATTTGGCCGATATGTGGTGGTGTTTAAATAGGCATGGCTGGAGGCTCTCCCAGGGGGAGTTAGGGCTTGGGATCAGTTGCTTAGGTCAAGGGAAGAATAGCCATGGTGGCCATTGGGCATGGGGCAGCTCAGCAGGTGGGAATTCCAAACTTTGGCTCCTCCCAATGTCTCGGCCATAGTATTTTCCGGTGATCCAGGCGGCTGGCCGGCAGGCATGGGTCACCCTCAGGTCCAGGTGGGTCAGGGCTGGGGTTTCGTGTAGACAATTGAGCTTTGTCATGTGTCAAAATCTTGGATTAAAATGGCATAGGGGAAGGCCAATTTTGGCTTGATTTGGTCAAGTCCACCTTTTGGGCTTGGTTCACCCTTCAAGGTGGCTTTGGGTGTTGTGGGGAGTCAAAGGAATCAGCTGGTTTGGCATGAAGAAGTCCTTATCCAAATATATTTGGATTAAATTTGGGTTAAGGGGAATCATGGTTAAGGCTAATGACTTTAGGAGATTAAGGAAAGAGTCTCCTTCTTTTGCCCAAAATGGCATGGTGACATGAAAAGAGGCTCTCATGGCTTCCATGTGGCTCATGCATGGCTTCATGGCTCATCTTTAGCTTGGGAAAAGTTAAGTCAACTTCATGAAAAAGGGTTTTGTGAATTTTGGCATTTTGATGGGAATTGTTATGAGGCTTGATTTGGAATTATTTAATTGATAAATTAGGACTTTAGAAATGATTTTAAATTGAATGTGTGATGAGGGAAAGTGTCATGTGGGCTTTAGATTGATTTGGGCTTTTGAATTTGGTGGAAGTGGGCTTTTAGGAGGGCTTAAGGGGATGACCCCTTTAGGTTTAAGAATGAATCCATGGATGGGAATTTTGTAGAAGTTTAGGCCAAATAATTGTTGGGTTTGGTTTAGGTATATGTCATAAGTGATTTGAAATGAATTTGGAATGATTTGGGTTTTAATTGGGTTGGATTTGGGCTTCTTTGGTAAATGGGCCAATGTAGGCCAAATTGGGCCAACTTGGGCCAATGTTGGGCCAACTTGGGCCAATGTTGGGCCAACTTGGGCCAATGTTGGGCTAGGGTTGAAATTGATGTAAAATTAATATTGGGAAATGTTTATGGGAGTGTTTCAAAGAGGTTTTGAGTTTGGTTGGGTTTTGATTTTGGGATTTGGGCTTATTTGGGTTAGGTTTGGGTTTAGGTCAAAATTGGCCCTTTTGGTTTTGGGTTGAATTTGAGTGGGGTTTGGGTCCAAATTTTGGGCAAATCATGTTAGTGTTTTGTTTATGGGGATGTTAGTGAAGGTTTAGAAAAGGTTTGGGGTTAATTGGAGTTGAATTGGTTTGGTTTGGGCTAAGTTTGGGTCATGGGTCCAAATTGGGCCTTAAGCTCAAAAGTGAAATTGGACCCAAATGTCAATCAAATTGGACTTGTATTTGGTCTAGATTGATATTGTGGATATTTAATTGAAGTTTAGAATTGAATTGAACCAAAATTGGGGTCAATTGGGTAGGTTTGGTTTGACATTGGGTTCACTTGGATTAAGAATGGGCTAAATTGGGGGTTTTGGAAAAAGTGGGGTAAATTGACAAAATCAGCCTATGGTGTAGTTGAACAAAATGAAATTAGGAATATTTGCGATTTTCTGGAATTTTCTGAGAATTTTATGAATTTTTGGATTTTTTGGCTGAGAGGGGCATTTTGGGTATTTGGAGGGTATTGGGGGGTACTTTTGGAATTTTTGGTATTTTTGCTATGGATGATCAATTTGAGTGGTGAGAAAATGTTCAAGGTTAATTTTGGGGAATTTTGGGTGATTTGGAAATTTTGGAGGATTTGGGCAATTTTAAGGGCTTTTGGTAGGTTTGATAGGTGTAGGGTCCCCGGGGTCAAAAATTGAAATTTTGGAAAAGAGAAGATTGATCAAATATGAGTGAAATAGAATCACTTTGATATAGCCATGAAGCCATATTAAGCCTATATAGGCCATGAGAGGACTCATTTGAGGCATTCACCATGTTGTTCTTAACCCTCTTAGCCAGGGGCTTAGGGGTTAAGGTCCATCCATATGAATTACCTAAATGAGTCAAGGAGTCAAGTTGGGTATGGGTGTGGTTTTAGGATTTGGATTGTGTGTGTGAGAGTGTAGAGTATGAGTGTAGTGAGTGTGTAAGTCAACCTTCACCAGACCAAGCTACCCAAGGTGGTCCTAAGGCTAAAGAGTCCTATGGGGAACTCATCCTTTAAACCTTCACTTTTGATTTCAACCCTCTAGGTGATTAGGGGTCTATAATCAAGCTTGTGGGGTTTGCAGGGAGTTAACAGGTGTTTGAATTTCTAAGTGTTAGGTTCCATTTCTAGTCCTCTAAGATTAGTCAAAGGAAATGCCTAAGGCTAGATCCTAAGTACTAAAGAGAGAAACAAAAGACCTCATCAAAAATGAGGTCAACAAATGGACCCCCAATAGGTGTGGTGTGCTAACCAAGCATACCGCTCGTATTGGTGTTGACCGAAGAGATCAACAAAACCAAAACAGATGTCCAAGTAACAAACTTAGGACGAAGTATAAGAAATTTCCGCTGGGGAGTATCAGGAAAATCTTCAAGACTGAAGATTCCAGAACTCTCGTTGGGGAAGAAGGAGGTGAATTTCAGATCACAAGATTTCTAGAGATTGGATCTTAGATTCGTTTCATTTTCTGTTTCAAGTTTTTTTTAATTTTGAGTTTGAATTTCAATTTGAGTTTCAATTTTGATTTTATGCGGAGAAAAGAGTAGGGCTAAGGCCCACCCGAATGCATTTGTATGCTGAGAAGGAAGCAGGACTGAACCTATTCCAAATGCTGAGGAAGAATAGGACAAAGCCTATCCGAAATGCAAAGTGCTTTGATTTCAATTTATTGCTGAGAGGATCAAATTTTGAGATTCGTCGAGAAATGAGTAGGACTCGTGCCTATCCCGAGTGCCGAGAATCGTCGAGAAGAGAGTAGGAGGAAGCTTATCCCGAATGCTGAGATTTGCTGAGATGGGAGTAGGGCGGAAGCCTATCCAATTGCTGAGATTTGCTGAAATGGGAGTAGGGCGGAAGCCTATCCCGAATGCTGAGATTGCTGAGATGGGAGTAGGGCGGAAGCCTATCCCGATTGCTGAGATTGCTGAGATGGGAGTAGGATGGAAGCCTATCCCGAATGCTGAGATTGATGAGATGGGAGTAGGTGGAAGCCTATCCCGAATGCTGAGATTTGCTGAGATGAGAGTAGGGCGGAAGCCTATCCCTAATGCTGAGATTGCTGAAATGGGAGTAGGGCGGAAGCCTATCCCGAATGCTGAGATTGCTGAGATGGGAGTAGGGCGGAAGATTGCTGAGATGGGAGTAGGGCGGAAGCCTATCCCGAATGCTGAGATCGCTGAGATGGGAGTAGGGCGGAAGCCTATCCCGAATGCCGAGATTTCGCCGAGATGGGAGTAGGGCGGAAGCCTATCCCGAATGCCGAGATTCGTCGAGATGGGAGTAGGGCGGAAGCCTATCCCGAATGCTGAGATTTGATGAGATGGGAGTAGGGCGGAAGCCTATCCCGAATGCTGAGATTTGCTGAGATGGGAGTAGGGAGGAAGCCAATCCCGAATGCTGAGATTGCTGAGATGAGAGTAGGGCGGAAGCCTATCCTGAATGCTGAGATTGAAATGAGATATGAAAATGTTTCATATCCCATGGGAATCAATCAAAGTCTGATTACTTGGCGAAGGGTACGAACCCATGCCGTCCGAATCAAATTGAAAATTCTTCGTGATTCTGAAATCATCCCGAGAGAGGGTTTCAAAGGAGGTCCGGAATAGATCTTGATTTGAAGAAGGATTGGAGGATTTGAAAAGACGGACTTAAACTGGAATTCAATTTGAGCTTTAGATTTGTTTTGTTTGTTCTTTAACTATCCCATTTTTTATTTGTTTATTTGGTGTTCATGTAGATTTGAAATTTTTTTTAATGTTTGGATTTTTTATGAAGAGAGTTCTTATTTATTTTTCTTTTCTTTTCTGTTCTTTGTTCGAAGTTCATTTAACTTTAATGACGTTTCTCAGTCAATTTGTACAAAAAGAGGTGAAGGCAAAATGTGACATGGTCACTTTCATTCCAATCTTGCTGAAGATAAATCATACAACTCGATCTGAAATATTTCTCATACAATCCAAGACTCAAAACGGACTATGTATAATTCTTGTTGATCCATCCAAAAAGTATCTGTCAAATTCATGTATGAATAATGAGATACACGGTCAATAACATTACCTTCCAAGCCATCCTTGGCAGGGATGCCACATGGATGTGCATTGGAGGTGTGCTATTTCCCGTGTAACTCACAGCTCGTAGGGCCGGAGACTCTCCAATTCTGGATCTGGTTGGAAGTGGTATGGTTCCTTTCTGTCGTCCATCCTTCAAAAAGTGACGGAGATCCGCTCCACTGGTACTCCCGGTATACAATGTTTTGCGATGTCTGCTCCATTTCCTTGTAATATCATGACGGAACCTACCGGAAGTGGTATCTCCACCGCCCCTCAGAACTTACCCGGACTCGCTATCCGGAGGTCGGATCCGAACATGATATTGCATTGGTTAACGAACGAAACTCGTGCGAAAGGTCCGACAAAGTCGTGGTGGTCTATGTGTGGAGGTATGCGATCGCCCTTCGATAAATGTTGATGATGCAACCGTTGGGTATGCGGTCCGTTGGCGTACCCTCCATGTTATCATTCTTTTCACCATTCTTTTAATTATTCTCGGCATCAGGTCCACCTCACCGTGACGGAGTATCCCTGGTGGATTTCCTTTTCTGTCCTCTGCGAAGTTATAGCAACATCCACATTGTATTGTGACTCTTCCTTTCCCTGGCATCTATTTCCGGGGCTCCGAATAAGTCTTTTCTCTCAGACGGCCTGCTCGACCCATCTTTTGAAGTTCTAAAATGCAATCCACAATCTTTTGTTGTTCATATTCTGAGAATACGTCTGTATGTAGCTCGAGGCCCTCCAGGATGTTGGTTCTTCTGCCTCCAATCCTTTCAAAGTATTCAAAGGTCTTCTTTTCAACTAGCTGCATTTTATCCAGCTCATATTCTGGAATTATCTGAAGTCCTCGGTGTACGGTAACGTACTGTGGGATGTATGGTTCAACCCCAGCACGTTCTCCTGCATGTCTCGGCTCCTCAGGGATAGTCTCTGTGGGGACATCCTCCGGGGTTGCTTTCGCAACAAGACTCTCCGGGTCTGGTACATTTGCTAGGCGTTGAGGCGCTGACTCCATTTCTGTTCTTCCTGGTATTTATTTCATCTGTTCCAACCTTTTTGGAGTTGGCTTTCTTCTTTCTGGTATTTCTTTCATCTGTTCCAACCTTTTTGGAGTTGGCCTTCTTCCTTCTGGTTCCTGCCGAACAGGTCTCCTTGGAGCATTTGCACTAACAGTACCCACTGTCTGTCCATGTTGATCTTCTGCTAACTTGGTCAACATCTTACGAATACGACGATTTTTATTTCGTCGCTGGGTAGCAGTGAGAGTAGCTCTTCTCACTCCTTGAATTTCTATGGGTGCGGCGCTGACAAGCCCACCTTCTGCCGTAGCAACCATGGACATAATTTTCTTATCTTCTGCGGCGTTTGTTTTTCTTTTCTTGTTGTTGGATTGGTGGCTCGGGCCACCCACTTTCATCACTCTGTTTGGTCGTGAAGTTCTTCTCGATCGGCCGGGATCCAATCATTTTCTTCGTATTGTAAGCCAGTTGGTGTAAAGTTCGAGTCAATCTCTATCACTGCTCCATCCTTCACCCTCTTTTCATCGAGTGCGAGACTCACGCCATTTCTAAAGTTTAAGACCAACCGCCCGTTCGACATTTTCCTGCACAAAAGACAAGGAAAGGATCAGGGGCTGCACTAAGAACAAGAACATTAAGAAAACATTTATCACCGAAGATTTTTATTCACTTATTTTAATTTTTAAGGAAAGTAGGAAAAGATGAAGAAAGATCAGGAACAAGATTTGATTTGAACGGAAGGGTAAAACTTTATTATTATGATTTCACACATTTTATTTTTAGTACATTTATTTATTTATTTTTATGTTTTTGGGTTCGGACCCAGTCACAAAGTGATTGTCTCAACCGTGTTTCTAGGGATAGGACTCTATTTTAGAGGCCACCCTTTGAAACATCAGGTTGCGTAATACTTTTTTAAATATCGTCCATTGATTGGAAGCATTTGTCTTTCTCCTTGGCAATTCACAAGTTGGTAAGAGCCTTCTGAGTAGACTGCCTCGACCACAAACAGTCCTTCCCAAGTTGGTTCAAATTTGCCTCCTATCTTGCGATGTGAAAGAATAGGTCTTCTGAGAACAAGAACTAAGTCACCAACTTTGAAAGTTCTTGGGCGGACCATTTGCGCTGCAAGTCTTTTCCCTTCCAGGTTTTCCAGTTCTTCCAGTCATAATCTGGCATTTTCTTCTGTAGTAATTTTATTTGCAACTGCAATCCTGAGTGATGGAAGCTGGACTTCCAATGGTAACACTGCCTCGGACCCGTACACTAAAGTGTAAGGTGTAGACTGAGTAGGAGTCCTGAAGGTTGTCCTGTAGGCCCATAAGGCTTCTAACAACTTCTCGTGCCAATTTCTCTTGTTGTCATCCAAAGTTTTCTTTAAAATTTGAACGAGAGTTTTATTAAAAGCCTCGGCCAAGCCGTTTGCTCTTGGGTAGTAGATTGTTGAGTATCGCCAGTTGATTCCATGTCTCCTGACAAAATTGTTGATTTTTGTACTTCTGAATGCAGACCCATTATCTGAAATGATTCTGCGCGATACCCCAAAACGATATACAACTTGATTCTTGAAAAATTGTAGCACATGGTGTACCTTTACTTCTCTGAGTGGAACTGCTTCTACCCATTTAGAAAAGTAGTCTGTAGCTGCAAGGATGAAGCGATGTCCTCTTGAAGAAGGCGGTTCTATCGGACCCACTATATCTGTGCTCCAACACTCAAATGGCCATGATGCAATTGTCGGATGTAGCACATTTGGAGGTTGGTGTAGAACCACTCCGTGTACTTGGCACTAGTGACAAATTTTGGCAATCTTCATGCAATCGGTCATCATCGAGGGCCAGTAATACCCTAGTCTTTTAATTTTTATTTTCATTTTCAGACCCGACTGATGAGCGCCATATAGTCCTGAATGCACTTCTTTGACAATTTCACGAGCCTCGGACCCGCTCAGGCATCTTAACCACATCTGATCAAAAGACCTTCTGTATAATGTATTGTTGATTAATGCGTAAGACAGAGTTATTTTCTTGATTTAATGTGCTAATGACTTATCGTCTGGTAATTTCCCTGTTTGCAGGTATTCTATTAGCGGCTGAAGCCAATCTTCTATGTTTTCCGTCACTGCTGCAACTGATTCCTCTGCTTTTTCTGATTTTTGTATCATATCCATGTCGGGCTGTGATGGACTCGTCGTCCTTGAACTGACACTTCAACTGACTCATTTTGTAAGCAAGCAAATTCTTTTGCAAGGCGGGCTAACGCGTCCGCGAGAGCATTTTCTCTTCTAGGCATCTTGTAGATTGTTACATTCGGAATTTGTTCCAACAGTTTCATGGCATACTGAAAGTATTGCTCGAGTCTTGGCTTTAAGATTCTGTATTGTCCTGTGACCTGTTGAATGATCAACTGAGAATCTCCATAGATGTTGATGTCTGTTATTCCCATCTGAATGATCAGTTCTAATCCTGTTATGAGGGCTTCGTATTCTGTCTCGTTGTTTGTGCACGGCTCTGTTAAGTGGTAGGAGTATCTTAACATTCCCCGCTCCGGTGTTATAAAGATTAGTCTAATTCCTGCCTTACCGGGCATTATCGTTTGTAATTCTTTGTCTTTCTGTGCTGAGGATGCTCCGTCGAAGTATAGTTCCCAACGTTGATCATCAGTGTCTTCTAGGTTCATTATCTGTTCATCTGGCAAGTCGTCATTGAGAGGCGATTCTGCCGGCGAAGGGTGTGCTGCAAGGAAATCTGCTAGGATTTGTCCCTTTACGGCACGAAGAGGCACGAAAGTTATATCGAATTGCAATAGTATCATTGACCACCTGGCAAGCCTGCCATAAAGTGTTGGAATGGTCATCAAATATTGCAATGGATTAACTTTCGAAATAAGGTTGACCTTGTGAGAGAGCATGTAATGCCTGAGCTTTTGGGCGGCGAAGATCAGGGCCAAACAATGCTTCTCAATTGGAGGATACTTTACTTCCATCGGAATCAAACGACGACTTAAATAGTAGAGAGCATTTTCTTTCCCCTCATCATTGACCTGGGCTAGCAAGGCTCCAAGGAGTCGTCTAGAGCCGCGGTATAAAGTATCGACGGTCTACCCGAGATCCGGGGCCGCTAAGACAGGAGGTGCCATTAAGTATTGCTTGATGTCCTCGAAGGCCCGTTGGCATTTCTCTTCCCAAATGAATTTGGCGTCCTTTTTAACTAATGTCGAGAAGGGCTGACACCTACCTAACAAGTTCGAGATAAAGCGTCGAAGATATGCCGGCCTTCCCTTGAAAGGATCGTAGGTTGTTTTAAGGTTTTGGGAGGCGGCATTTCTAAGATAGCTTTAATCTTTTCCGGATTGATTTCAATCCCGCGATGTCGGACAACACTAAGAATTTCCCAGAGGTGACGCCGAAGGCGCATTTTAAGGGATTCATCTTAAGGTTGTATTGCCTTAGTCGCTCGAAGACAATTATCAAATCATACAGGTGATCTTCCTTCAGTTTGATTTTGATGACCACATCATCCACGTAGCACTCAACTTGGTTGTGAATGAGATCATCAAAAATCTTTGTCATCGCTCTTTGGTATGTTGCTCCTGCGTTCTTTAGTCCGAATGACATTACTTGTGTAGCAATATACTCCGATCGGCGTTACGAATGCTGTGAGCTTTTCGTGTTCTGGTGCCATCTTTATCTGGTTGTATCCTGAAGATCCATCCATGAAAGAGAATATTTCATGTGTCGAAGCGATGTAGATCATCAATTTTGGGATTGGTAGTGGAAATTCATCCTTCGGACATGCTTTGTTCAAGTCTCTGAAATCTACACGTATCTCCGATCCGACAATTCTTCTTCCCGATCGGTACCACATTGGCTAGCCAAGTAGGGTATTGTTCTTCACGGACAAATTTAGCGTCTATTAGCTTCTTAACTTCAGTTATTACTTGTTGTTCAATTTCTAAACGCATTCTTCTGAAGCTTGTCTGATTGGAACGGAAGTAGGATCCACTCTTAGCCTGTGAACTGCAACTTCTGGAGCTAATCCTGGCATTTCGTCATAACTCCAAGCAAAATAGTCCTTGAATTCTATTAATAGCTTGATCATTTCCTCGAAATCTTCTTTATTGAGTAAGGAGCTAACAAATGTTGGTCTAGGCTTTTCTCTATTTCCTAAGTTAACTTCCATTAACTCATCTATTGTAGATTTGATTTCTTCTTCAAATTCTGGTGGAGCTTCTCCAATTTGTAGATCTTCAAGATCTTCTGTAGTTTCTAAACAGTCTTCATTAGGTTTGCAAGCGACAACCAAGCAAAATTCCGTATCGTTAACTGAACTTACTGTGCCGAATCCGAGATCATGTTTTGAATTGGGAGGCCGACTGGCATTATTCCATAATTTTTCGAAGTGTTGTGCTCGGCCTTTTGCCCATTAGCGAGGTAAGACACCTTGTTGAATTAAATTTTGAACACAGGGAGAGTACCACTCAAAAGGCAATTCCATTAATTCGGAAGAAGTTACATCTTCAAATTGTACATTGTTTTCAGTATTGGAAGAAGAAGTGCCACGGTAAAATTTGATTGGCTTTGCACCGCTGCCACGTATTTCTTTGACCACCATACCCTCGATCTTATTAGACTGGATCGGGGTCAGGGTCATAGTGTGTACATAGTGGTTAATCTTCTCGTACATTGATTTGTATTCTTCGTTCTTTTCATCTTTGAGAGAAATCTTGAATTGTGGTTTCTTCTGGTTTACTATAGCTGCTTCTTTCTTGATTCCCTCTTCTTCCTCAGAGCTGTTTTCCCAATCAACGTTGATCATCGGTTTCTTCTGTCCAACTGTCCCAGTGTCTCTTCCACGACCTCGTCGCCGGCCTCGACCTCAGATGCGAGTTCTGGAGAAACCTTCACCATCTCGTCGTAAGGGAGTGGTGAGTGACTGTTGGACTAGAACTTCAGGTTCTTTATTGTCTCGAATTTCTTTTGCTTCATTTGGCACGGTGTTTCTGGAGAAGATTGTTTTCTTTGGAGGTGTGTAATAAGCTGCATCTTCATGGACTCCAATCTCATGTACGAAGAAAGGTTGCAAATCACCTTTAATGCACTGTTCCCCTCCGTAGTATTTTATGCACTGATGCAGAGATGATGGTACCATCTGGTTCTCATGTATCCATGGTCAGCCCAGTAGCGCGTTGAACGATGTTTCAGAATCAATTATATGGAATTTTGCGGTTGTCTTTGCTAAATCACCGGTCTTCATTAACAGTGTTATTGATCCAAGTGCTCTTTCTCCTTTCTGGCTGAATCCTCTTAGTAACATCTTGTCCGCTTCAAGCTTGCGAGCATCAATTTCCAAGTATGCTTGTGTCCCAAGATTCATTATGTTGATCGATGCTCTTGAATCCACCAATACTCTGGAGAGTGTAAATTTTCCGAATGTAACTGAAATGTACTGATGGTCGGTCGTGATCGACATCGTCCGAGCGGTAGATCCCTGTCCGTGAAGGTAACACCTCGTTGTTCCTTTAACGAGCAAACCTCTTCTAAGGAATCTCCGGCCATCTGAGCTAAATAAATCTCTGGATCAAGTAAGGCCTTGATCAGAGCTTCCCTCATCTCTTTTGATAAGATGAGAGCGTCGTAGATGCTCGGCTTGGTCGGCAGGTTCCTAAGATGGGCTAGCACGTTATAGTCCACTTTGTTATCATGTGTCTCGGTTTCTTCCCGAAGGGTAATTCTTCTGCTGAGGTTGATTCTTCCTGAACAACCACCTGCTTTCCTTTGTCTTTTGGACCCATTCTTGGAGGTAGAACCTTTCCGCTTCTTAAATTAACTTCTGTGATTTCTTCTGAGTCTGGTACTGAATTTACAGGTGTCTCCTTTTGAATCGGCATGACAGGTTCTTCTGGAGTTGCTTCGGAATCTGAAAGCTCTAACTCTATTGTGATTGGAGTTCCTTGGAATTCACAAATAGACTCATTGCTTGTTGAACTTTCATAACCTTCTTGGTGAATGTCTTCTTTGTCATCGTGATTGTCGAGGTTGTGTATGATTTGAGAATTGTTATTGGTATCGAAATCGGGATCCAGATTAAATTGGTTGTCGTTAGTTACGTAATCTTTAGAAACAGTCAAAACGTAGCCAATGCCATAACTCTTATCATTATAAGATGCCGCCGGAGCAAGCAAATAATCATACAGAGTCAGAGGTTCGAGGAATTTTTCCCCCTAATCGGAAACAACCATCCTAGGATAAGTAGCCCCTAATCTAGACTTAGGAGCCTCTGTCTTCTCTTCTTCTATGATCTCCTTCTTTCTATGATCTTTTCTTCCCGGGACGGTTCTTCAATTGCAAGCGATAGCGCCGGCTTGACAGGTTTCAAACTCTGAGTTGAAGCATGTGCCTAAGCGGTTTGGATGCGACCCAAAATTTTCTCCGATGACTTCGTCCAAGCGGTACTCCATCCATCATCAGTTGTGTAAGGGTCCATCGGAATAATGAGATCCATCGAAATAACATTGACAGAACCTCCTTTCTGGGGTTCTTTCATGTATTCCTTTGGGATCGTTATGTTCCCTTTTCGGAGATTATTTTCAAGCCAACTTTTAAAGGTGATGCAGTCCTCTATCTTATGTCCAAGCATCTGGTGGTAAGGGCGATAGTTGGGATGGTCTTTCTTGTTGACTTCCTCCGGCTTCTTGGGGTTCTGGCAGTCGAAAATCCAAAGTCTTCATCAAACTGCGGAACATCTTTGGCACTGCCTCATTCTTGAATGGATATTCTCTATTTATGAGCTCCTTTAACGTGCGCTCGTGGGTGAGGCGGTTGCTCATATTGTTGAGTTGGCTGATAACCGGGTTGAGGTTGTTGGTAGTTCTGTTGAGGTTGTTGATAGCTGGACTGCGGTTGCTCCGACTGTATTTGCATTGGTTTTTTGCCTTTGTCCACTGCCGTGACGATCCCGGACTTCTTTTCAAATGTCTTCGTAGGCTTCTGTTTGTCCGTTTTATCGACGAAACTTAATTGTTTCGCTTCCTCTTGTAAGCTCCTGGCCTTGCTTAACAACTTTTCGAAAGTCTTAATTGTGAATCCCTTAAGGAGAAGTGCTATCGGGTCGTGAATGCTTTTAAGCAGGATACCGACTGCATGTTGTTCTTGTAGCTGTGACTCACACTTCATGCTTATATTTCTCCATCGAAGTATGTAATCCACTAAAGTCTCGTTCGGTTTCTGTTTCTCCACCACTAAGTCACCAATGGTGATATGGTGCTGAGCTCCAGCAAACCGTTTCACGAAGAGATTTTCCAATTCTGTAAATGTCTTTACCGAACCGTTTGGTAACTCTGCATACCAATCGAAGGCAATCCCTGACAGGCTGCTGACGAATTGTCGGAAGAGTAAAGCGTCACTTCCACCGGCATTGCAACAACTGGCACAAAAATGTGCAACATGCTGTCGAGGATTTTCGGTATCATCAAAAGTCTTGAACAGAGGTGGTACGAAGCCTTTTGGGTATTGTACTGCATCGAATTCTTCGGGGTAAGGTCTACCCGTCTGAATAGATGCTCCTCTCTTAGAGTGTGCTAAGGCTTCTCGCACATGCTGTTACACCATGTTCTTCATGTCCTTCTCTAGAATCATGTTCTGAGTAGAATCCTTCTTTGGCTGATCGTCTCCGTTAAGGGATGTAATCTCTTTTCCTCCGTCTGTAATATGAATAACTTCTGGAGGTGTTTCTCTTTGGGGTTGAACCTGACTCTGAAGAGTGGCTAAAGCTGCAGCCATCTCTTCCATCCTTTTTGCCATTTGAGAGATTGTATCATCTTTTTCTCGAATTTGTGCTCTTAATGCTTCCGGTTCATCTCTTTTCGGAACTGCTGGGGCACCTTGCGAAGCTGACGATGCTCGGGGCACCTTGCGAAGCTGACATCATCCAAGAACTCCGACGAGTCAACTTCATCTCCAAATTTTCCTTCTCTTTCTCTTGCTAATCGTTGAATGTCGATTCTTACCTTTTTCATAGCGTCCTCCAATGGTCTTTTTTGTGCAGTTTCACAGTTGTCTCATGACGGTTGTTGAACTTCCTTTTGGGAGTCCCCTTTATTGCAATAGCACTTTCTTCTGACTCGAGTCTTCTGATGAGACTTTCCTTTTCTGGTCGTTGTTTCGGTCTTAACTGACCGGTAGTAGGACGCCATACCATCCTTATAGCAGCAGAAGGCCTAGGACCGGATGGTCTGTCGGCTAAATGCTGGAAGGTGGTATCCTCCCTGATCTGTAATCCTGAAACAATAACAGGTGAACTGGCTTTCATCTTCTTATTCGGCTTCTCTTCGGCGCTAACGGGTTCTACTCGCAGCCCAAGACGGGACTTGGCTGGCACCCGTCCTATTCTTCTTAAAATCTCTGATACAAAACATTTCTCTTTCTTTGCTAACTTCTCTATCACAGTCTGTAGTAGGGCAAATGGTGTAGTCCTAGCCCTTTTCTTTCGGCTGTCACTATAGTATGCGGGTCGAGGTAATGTATAAGCAATCTTGCAGATATTTTCCTCGTCAGCTGCGACGGAAAGGGGATGGAATCTACTTCCTTCCAAAAGCGGTGTGTATCCAGGCAATGGTATGTACTCAGGTAGTGGTGTATATTCAGGGATTTCTTCCAAGAAAGCGACTTCGGCGGCTCGGCGCTTTCGGCGATCTTCCTACCTCTCGTTCCTTCTCTCGAGTCCGTGTTAGGGGTGGAACCCTTGAGCTGGACCTAATTTCGAAAATAGAAGGTCTTATACGGAAATCTGTACCCTCCACGGTAACATGTTCGTTACAAATTTGAACTTCCTTCCCCTTTAGTTTGGCGGAAGCCGGGGTAGGTGCAGAGAGGACTAGCCAGTGGGGGTAGAGACAACAGTCCTCCTATGGACAGTAGTATTCTTCTCAGTTGGAACCCTTAGCAGGGGAGGGAACTCTTGGGCTGACTTCAGGTTGAATTCAATCAAAGGTCTCTCAGTTTTCGATACTTTGTCTGTAAGTGTGAAAAGGGTAACGTCAGCGATATTGACATTTGTGTTCTCGAATCCTTGTCCGAAACGGATGATCCCATTGTTGGGCAGCTCATCCTTGTAAACAACGAAGTCCAGTCCATTGGTGAAGGAGAAAATCAGCTTTGGGGCAAACATTTTCTGCAAGGTAGATTCTGATTGTCAGTCCCAAATTATGCTTCTTCTCATCAGGAAGAAAAGAAAGGAATCGAAAAGAGTCCGAACACATGTTTGTTCATGTATTTATTAAAAGAGGGTTATTTGTTAAAAGAGTTATTCATTAGAGGGTTTCTTTATTAGGAACAGAATGTTCAAAGGTGTAGAGAAGGTAAGGAATCCGATTTAGAATTGGAAAAGAAGAGGAAATCTCATGCAAGACTTTCTCGACTCGAAGGATCACTCCTAAACTAACACCTATTGGGGGTCCACCCCACCTCAGAAAAGAGGTAAAAGGATCTCGGAACCTCTCTGTTTAGGGGTGTCTAAACAGTGGCTCCTAAATCCAAAAGGAGTTGGTTATACTCGTTCAAGACGGAAATGAACGGGGTACTCCAACGGAAGAATGGTAGTTTGGTCCACTAGGGGCATGGGCTCACTACCGATTTATGAAAGCAAAGACATTTGATCAAAATGGAGAGAGGAACTACTCCCCAGCGGAGTCGCCAGAAGTTGTCGGCATATTTTTAGGTTGAGTGTTGTATTTTTGAAAAGAGGTCGCCTACAGAAATTGTCGGCGAATTTTTAATTTAATTTAAATAAGTAATTTGAAAATTAGTATTTGATTTTGAAAATAATTTTAAATTTGAAAAATTTTAAGATATGAAATCAAACCGATCTCACATCCCAAATAGTTTATATAAACGAGCACCGCACCACAAACCGTGTATCTATCCAGAAGAATAGGCACACTGCTTGACGATAGAGCTCGATTAAATAAACTAGAAGACTTGTGACATCCGTTTGGTTTGCGAACCAATTTTATAAGCCAACAAATTCCCCTGCTTAATATAAAGGAATTAAGCAGGGTTTATATTACCCAGGTTCTTAAAGTTCCCTATAAGGGCAAGCCCCTATAGTTAATTACATCTTAAATGAAGTGAATCATTTAAGAAAACTCTCGATAATGATCAGTGACTTTGCTCTCAAGAATTTCAAAGTTTAAGGTTTTCAAAGGATTAGATTTTGGAAATTTCAACAGGGAATTGATCAAATTTAGAACAGTTATTTTTAGGAGTCCAATGGAAGAGGAGTAGGAGAAGCTGAAGATCCAATAAGAATCTTGGCAACTTCCCAAACTATCCAATTGTTTGGCTCAGATTTAAGGAAATTCTAATATTATCTGATATTTCAATCTTGCCAATTTTAATTAATTCGGACTTATATTTGTATGATAAAATCATACAAATAGCCTCGAAGATATGAGGGATTATGTCGTACTAAACGACTACCTCGGAGTCCTAAGACCGGTTAGGGCTTAATTTACATGACATGATCATGTAATTGCCTAACAAAGAGTTGAGGGTTTATGTTGCACTAGGCAAACTACCTCGAAGTCCTGTGGTTTGATTATTTAATTCTAAGAAAGTTTTGCTGAAGTAGACTCAGGTTTTGCTGATGACGATGGCCGTGCTGCCCACCATGCTCCGAGCTCCTTGTTGTTACAGAGGTTTAGTTTTAAAAGATTGTAATCAAAAGAGAAGAGAGGAGTTTGGTTTTAGAGAAGTCATAAAATCCAAGTGTTTTTAGTGTTTTAGTTAAAACAAATCTTAAAGTTGATTATAACAGAACCGATTAAGATCCCACGGTTCCGTCATCCCGTCACCGTTATTTTCATTGAATTCACTTAGTCCAGATGAATTTGCTAGACTCAACTGAATGAGTTCCACACTTTCATTTAGACCGTGGGAAATCCCGTTAGCAACACGTGGGTTACATCATCCGAGGTATTCCCGATCATTCAACGAGACGTTTTAATTTAGTTGCAATTGTAGTTTTGTGTTCTGTTTGTGATTAAATTTTGAGTTGTTTTATATTTTGAAATGTTGTGGCGGTGAATTTTATCTTGCAGTGATTTTTAATTTAGTTTTGGTTTCAGTTCAGGGACTACCCTAAAGGTTTTGGTTTTCATGCAACAGTTGTTTATCATGCAAGAAAAGTAAAGTGCATTTGCAATAAAGTAAATTGCACTAAAATAAAAGCGTACCTGGAGGGTCTTCCCGTCATCCCAAGCTGCACTTAAAACACATGTTAAGGCATTTAAATATTTCAACATATACCTAGGTAAACCTAAGGGAAAGGTTTAGGTTATCTATCAAAGTCCTAATCCTATAGCTAGTCATCTCCTATGACGTCTAGGTTCTTGTGTTTTGGTTTAAGGACGATTTTCTTCATCAAAGGACAATTAAGTTCAATTGTTCTTATAAACATCCTTTCATATTGAGGAAGTGCTTAAGACGATTCTTAAACATCTTTTCAATATTTCTAGGATCGTTTTAAGTCCAAGAGAATTTAATTATACAAGTGAATTAATCATCCCAGAGTTTAAATCTTATTCTTTTGCTCAGTGAACTTAGGACATTTGAATATCCTATAAGTGAGGTAATACTTCACTTGATATTTCATTTAAGAGTTATAATAATAAGAGCTTTTAAAAGGGCAAATCAAGTTATTAAGTATTTTTATGATTTAGACTTAATGATTTAATTCTAATTTTGATTTAATTATAAAAAAAATTAGTTTAAGTTTGGAATAGTGTTCAAGTTATTGTAGGTTTAATTCTTAATAATTTCATTTAGGTTTGTTATTAAATGATTTTAATTTAATTTAATTCAATTTAATTTTAATTTAATTTACCTTAATTTAAATTTAATTGCAATTTAAATTAACTTCAATTTAATTTAATTTTAATTTAATTTCAATTTAAATTAATTTCAATTTAATTTTAATTTAATTTAATTTAATTTAATTTTAATTTAATTTAATTTTAATTAAATTTAATTTATTTTAATTTATAATTTAGTTTAATTTAATTTAATTTAATTTGATTTTAATTTAATTTAATTTTAATTTAATTTAATTTAATTTTAATTTAATTTTAATTTGGATTATTATTTTAATCTTTTAATTAAGAATTTATTTAGGGATTTTTAAATTAAAGAATAAATATCCTCTTAAATAATATCCCTACTTTATAATTTCAAAAATTTTTATTAATCTTCAAAATTTAATTAATTAATTAATTAAGGTTTACTTTAATTATTCTTAAAATGATTGGTGGGTTTCTACCCTTAACCATTTAAGTTTCAATCATCCAAAATCAGTTTAAAATCAAATATTTTACCCTTCCCTTTTGATTAATCCTAAAACTTTAATTAAAGGTTGAAAATTTTAATTACCATTTTGCCCTTCAA
The DNA here is from genome assembly GCA_022702705.1 of Papilionanthe hookeriana x Papilionanthe teres. Lineage (NCBI taxonomy): Eukaryota > Viridiplantae > Streptophyta > Magnoliopsida > Asparagales > Orchidaceae > Papilionanthe > Papilionanthe hookeriana x Papilionanthe teres. Next base: position 63,433,985 of record CM040438.1, on the reverse strand, counting down.
GCTTAATAATTCTATAACTCACTAAATTAAGCTCAAATGAACTTGAAATTTTTATGTGACCTCACTTACATGTCAATTAAGATATTAGAGGAGAAAATGTGATTTTTCTCGTATTTAATTTATTTATGTAATTATTTTTAATGGAAAATAGGGGTTTTTCAAGGGAAATTCAATAACATGACCAAGGGAATTCTTCTCGCTCTTAAGAAAATTATGGGGAATTCCTAATGACCAGAGGACCATTTGGACAAATTTTGGTGATTTTTTGAATTTTATTTTATTTATTATAATTATTTTGAGTTTTTGAGTATTAATTAATTTAAAAATAAAATAAAGGTTGAAAAATGAATTTTATATTTTTCAAAAATCTTTCTGATATCAAAAAAATCAGAAACCAATTTTTATAATTTTCTGATTTTTTCTTTGATTTATTAGAATTATTTTAGTGAAAAGGTTGGAAAAATACATTTTTTAATATTAAAAATTACATTAACCTTTAAAATTCAATATCTTACCCTAGGAACTTAGGAAAAATATTTGGTTTGTTCCTAAGTGATTAGAATTCAAAATGTGACATTTTGGTGATTTTTAATATTTTTGTGATTTTTATTATTTTTTAATTATTAAAATATTAAAATAAGCTTAAAAATCAACTTTTTTAGAAAATTGCAATTTTAATTTTCTTAAATTCCTCTGATACCAGAGAGGCTCCAAAACTAAGTTTGTGAATTTTTGAAAAGTATTTTGTGAGTTATAAATTTGTAAAGTTTAATTTTACCCATTTTTACTTAAGAGGCTTAATCAACCCATTTGGTGGGGTTAATCAAGTCCAATTGTTTTCAAATTTTTATGTGGTGTTCTCCTATCCCTTAAGGATAGTGGAGAATTGTTTTTAAGTTAATTTGATGAATGGTTAACCCTAATTAATTAAAGTTCACTTTTGGGTATTTAGGCCAATTAGGGTTGTTCAAAGTGAATTAACTCAAAAACTATTTTTTTTAGGGTCCTCTGATCATAAGAAATATCACCAAATTTTCCTAGAATTTATTTCTCAACATGCTAATTATTGGAATTAAAATAATCAAAATAGTGGCATGAATTTGAAAAATCAATAACTTCTCATAGGGATGGCCTATGACCTTGGAAAATTCAGGGAATGTTCCCAATTTCAGAGGCTTCAAAAGCCACATGGTCTCATGCCATGGTAAATTTCCTATATGCATGGAGAATTGAAATAGTGCAGAGAGTAAATAAATAATTAAAAATAAAATACTTGATGAAATTACATGATTTCTTTTCCACATTATTTTTCTCTTTTCACTGAGCAAGAGGGTATTTTTATTTTATTTTTAGGATTTTTCTAAAAAAAGTTATGAATTTTCAAAGTTCTGGTAATCAAATAAATAGAAAATAGCCCTAATTTCCTACTTATCCACGCGGCGCCACGCCATCCTCAGCGACTCCGAAAGGCCACGCGTCGTCTCCTGATTCGGCGCCGCCATCCGACTCAGCACTCCAGGGGCCCGCGGTTCATGTCCCATTACTCTGTCCCGCGCGATCCTGGCCGTCCGCTCGATACACACGCGATCCGATGGCTCCTGGTCATCGTCTACGACTGGTGTGAACCCGTGACCGTCAACCTTCTAACCCTAATTTCTCACTCGATTCTCAACGAATTTTCGAGTTCTTATGCTCTAGGGATTCGTCTTGAAGAGACGAACACATCCATACGGTAAACATGTATTGAAATTGACCCAAACTAAATTGAGAATCTCTGGAAGCTCGGGAAGAAGAGTGAGTCCATACCTTTGCTCAGAGAAGTGAAGCTTTGATCTGATAGTTGTGTCACGTTCGATTGGGTCCAAGCAAGCTCCAGATGAAGTCCCTTGGCCTGGTGAATTGTCTAGGTATGATTTCGACCAAGCCCGATCACAAAGCTTGGAGGCTGGAAGCAATGGCTGGCCTGGAGAGGGGGCTTTTAGGGGGAAACCTCTTCTCTTGGTCTGGTGAAGGTGTAGGACCAATCAATTTGGGGATTGGCTCAATGAGGAGATGTGTCCTGGTTTTGGACTTGGATTTCAACTCTGAAATTGAGCTCACAGAGAGGAAATGGCAGGGGGATTTCAGTGGGGATCAAGTTCTCTATGTGTGGGGAGTAATCTGGAACAATTTTGGCAGAGCTTCCTTAAGGTTGGTTTCAGCACCTCATTTGGCCGAGAGGTGGTGGTGTTTAAATAGGCATGGCTGAAGGCTCTCCCAGGGGGAGTTAGGGCTTGGGATCAGCTGCTTAGGTCAAGGGAAGAACAGCCATGGTGGCCATTGGGCATTGGGCAGCTCAGCAGGTGTGAATTCCAAACTTTGGCTCCTCCTAAGGTCTCGACCATGGTGTTTTTCGGCGATCCAGGCGGCTGGCCGGCAGGCATGGGTCACCCTCAGGTCCAGGTGGGTCAGGGCTGGGGTTTAGTGTAGGCAATTGGGCTTTGCCATGTGTCAAAAGCTTGGATTAAAATGGCATGGGGGAAGGCCAATTTTGGCTTGATTTGGTCAAGTCCACCTTTTGGGCTTGGTTCACCCTTCAAGGTGGCTTTGGGTGTTGTGGGGAGTCAAAGGAATCAGCTGGTTTGGCATGGAGAAGTCCTTATCCAAATATATTTGGATTAAATTTGGGTTAAGGGGAATCATGGTTAATGCTAATGACTTTAGGAGATTAAGGAAAGAGTCTCCTTCTTTTGCCCAAAATGGCATGGTGACATGTAAAGAGGCTCTCATGGCTTCCATGTGGCTCATGCATGGCTTCATGGCTCATCTTTGGCTTGGGAAAAGTTAAGTCAACTTCATGAAAAAGGGTTTTGTGAATTTTGGCATTTTGATGGGAATTGTTATGAGGCTTGATTTGGAATTGTTTAATTAATAAATTAAGACTTTAGGAATGATTTTAAATTGAATGTGTGATGAGGGAAAGTGTCATGTGGGCTTTAGATTGATTTGGGCTTTTGAATTTGGTGGAAGTGGGCTTTTAGGAGGGCTTAAGGGGATGACCCCTTTAGGTTTAAGAATGAATCCATGGATGGGAATTTTGTAGAAGTTTAGGCCAAATAATTTTTGGGTTTGGTTTAGGGATATGTCATGAGTGATTTGAAATGAATTTGGAGTGATTTGGGTTTGAATTGGGTTGGATTTGGGCTTCTTTGGTAAATGGGCCAATGTAGGCCAAATTGGGCCAACTTGGGCCAATGTTGGGCCAACTTAGGCCAATGTTGGGCTAGGGTTGAAATTGATGTAAAATTAATGTTGGGAAATGTTTATGGGAGTGTTTCAAAGAGGTTTTGACTTTGGTTGGGTTTTGATTTTGGGATTTGGGCTTATTTGGGTTAGGTTTGGGTTTAGGTCAAAATTGGCCCTTTTGGTTTTGGGTTGAATTTGAGTGGGGTTTGGGTCCAAATTTTGGGCAAATCATGTTAGTGTTTTGTTTATGGGGATGTTAGTGAAGGTTTAGAAAAGGTTTGGGGTTAATTGGAGTTGAATTGGTTTGGTTTGGGCTAAGTTTGGGTCATGGGTCCAAATTGGGCCTTAAACTCAAAAGTGAAATTGGACCCAAATGTCAATCAAATTGGACTTGTATTTGGTCTAGATTGATATTGTGGATATTTAATTGAAGTTTAGAATTGAATTGGACCAAAATTGGGGTCAATTGGGTAGGTTTGGTTTGACATTGGGTTCACTTGGATTGAGCATGGGCTAAATTGGGGGTTTTGGAAAAAGTGGGGTAAATTGACAAAATCAGCCCATGGTGTAGTTGAACAAAATGAAATTAGGAATATTTTCGATTTTCTGGAATTTTCTGAGAATTTTATGAATTTTTGGATTTTTTGGCTAAGAGGGGCATTTTGGGTATTTGGAGGGTATTGGGGGTACTTTTGGAATGTTTGGTATTTTGGCTATGGATGATCAATTTGAGTGGTGAGAAAATGTTCAAGGTTAATTTTGGGGAATTTTGGGTGATTTGGAAATTTTGGAGGATTTGGGCAATTTTAAGGGCTTTTGGTAGGTTTGATAGGTGTAGGGTCCTCGGGGTCAAAAATTGAAATTTTGGAAAGAGAAGATTGATCAAATATGAGTGAAATAGAATCACTTTGATATAGCCATGAAGCCATATTAAGCCTATATAGGCCATGAGAGGACTCATTTGAGGCATTCACCATGTTGTTCTTAACCCTCTTAGCCAGGGGCTTAGGGGTTAAGGTCCGTCCATATGAATTACCTAAATGAGTCAAGGAGTCAAGTTGGGTATGGGTGTGGTTTTAGGATTTGGATTGTGTGTGTGAGAATGTAGAGTATGAGTGTAGTGAGTGTGTAAGTCAACCTTCACCAGACCAAGCTACCCAAGGTGGTCCTAAGGCCAACGAGTCCTATGGGGAACTCATCCTTTAAACCTTCACTTTTGATTTCAACCCTCTAGGTGATTAGGGGTCTACGATCAAGCTTGTGGGGTTTGCAGGGAGTTAAGAGGTGTTTGAATTTCTAAGTGGTAGGTTCCATTTCTAGTCCTCTAAGATTAGTCAAAGGAAATGCCTAAGGCTAGATCCTAAGTACTAAAGAGAGAAACAAAAGACCTCATCAAAAATGAGGTCAACATGTTTGTGGAAAACTCATTGGAACAGAGAGTAGATTCTCAATCACCTTATGAGACTTTAAATGTTATGAATAATAGACCCAACAATCCTTATGCTAATTTTTATAATCCAGGTTGGAATAGCCGCTCAAATTTAAACTGGAATAATAGCATTGTTGTTGTTAACCCACAGTGGAGGAACAATTCTATGAACCCATTGAGAAACACTAACAACCAGTGAAACACTAGTTATAGACCTTCTTATCCTCCAGGATTTATTAGTAACCCAGAATTCAAGGAGAAAAAGTTATCTATGATAGAATTGATTTTAAATATGGGTAATCATTTGTAAAGTCAAGGGAATCATTTGCAAAGTCAAGGGACACAATTGCAAAGTCAAGGAGTTGCTATCAAAAATATTGGAAATTAATTAGTGCATATGCTACTGCACTTAGTAGTAGACCTTCTAGAACTTTTCCTAGTAATGTTGAGATTAAACCAAAGGATTAGAGTAAAGAACAACTTAAGGTTATACATTTGAGAAGTGGAAAAGAATTGGAATCAAGAGTGCAAAAAGAAGTTGAAGTTGAAAAAGAGAAGGTGGAAAATGATAAAGGAAATGATAACATATATCCAGATTTAGAATATCCGCTTAAACCGATGAAAATTACTGTTGAAAGAACACCACTTCCATTTCCTCAAAGATTGAAACAACAAAAGAGTGAAAAATAATTTTCAAAATTCCTTTAAATCCTTACAAATTATCAGTAACATCCCTTTTGTTAAAGCATTAGAAAGAATGCCCAATTATGTGAAGTTTATGAAGGATATATTAAATAAGAAAATGAATTTTACAGATAACAAGACTGTTGCACTCAGTGAGGAGTGTAGTGCAATTATTCTGAAAAAGCTTCCTGAAAAACTCAAGGATCCTCGTAGCTTCACTATATCTTGTCTTATTGGAGATAATTTTTTTGAAAGAGCCTTAAGTGATCTGAAAACCAACATTAATCTTATGCCTTTATCAACTTTCAAAAGGTTAACTCTTCAGTTAGCTGATCATTCAATTACTTACCCTAAAGGAGTTGTTGAAGTTGTTTTAGTGAAGGTTGATGAATTTTCTTCCTTGTGGATTTTATTGATTTAGATATGGAGGAAAATAAATAAATCCCTATAATTTTGGAAAGACTATTCCTTGCAACTAGAAGAGTTATGATCGATGTTCAAAAAGGAGAGTTAACTATGAGAGTTAATGATCAAGAACTGACATTCAATAAATCAAAAGCTATGAAGTATCCAACAACAGAAAAAAATGATGAATGCTTTTGAATGAACATTTGTGATTATTTAGAAAATGAGCATTTTAAGGAGAAATATGAGAGGAGCATAAACAAGAAAATTCTAAAAGTGAGGAAAAAAATGAAAAGGAAGAAGAATGTAATGAGACAAATAATGCAGAACTGGATTATGTTCAGGAAATATTTGAAATGTTGGATATTATAGAAAATGATAATAAAAGATTAATTTCATATTTCACTGTCGGCATATTTTTAGGTTATATGTTTTGAAAAGGGGGTCGCCTAACAGAAATTGTCGGCAAATTTTTAATTTAATTTAAATAAATAATTTGAAAAGAAGTATTTTATTTTGAAAATAATTTTAAATTTGAAAATTTTAAGATATGAAATCAAACTGATCTCACATCCCGAATAGTTTATATAAACGAACACCGCACCACAAACTGTATATCTATCTCGGAGAGTAGACACACTGCTTAATGATGGGGCTCGGTTAAATAAACTAGAAGATTTGTGGCATCCGTTTGGTCTACGAGCCAATTTTATAAGCCGACAAGTTCCCCTGCTTAATATAAAGGAATTAAGCAGGGTTTATATTACCTGGGTTCTTAAAGTTCCCTATAAGGGAAAGCCCCTACAGTTAATTACATCTTAAATGAAGTGAATCATTTAAGAAAACTCTCGATAATGATCAGTGGTTTTTCTCTCAAGAATTTCAAAGTTTAAGGTTTTCAAAGGATTGGATTTTTGAAATTTCAAAAGGGAATGGATCAAATTTGGAACAGTTATTTTCAGGAGTCCAATGGAAGAGAAGTAGGAGAAGCTGAGGATCCAAGAAGAATCTTGACAACTTCCCAAACTATCCTATTGTTTGGCTTGAATTTGAGAAGATTATTTAATGTTGTAATCCTGCATATTTTAATTAATTATGACTTATATTAGTATGACATAATCATACAAATAGCCTCAAAGATGTGAGGGTTTATGTCGTATCAAAAGACTACCTCGGAGTCCTAAGACCGGTTAGGGATTAATTTGCATAACATGATTATACAAATGCCTAACAAAAAGTTGAGGAATTATGTTGCACTAAGAAAACTACCTCGAAGTCCTATGGCTTTGTTGTTTAAAACTAGGAAAGGTTTTGTTGAAGTAGATTCAAGTTTTGCTGATGACAATGGTCGTGCTGCCCACCATGCTCCAAGCTCCTTACTGTTGCTGAGGTTTAGTTTTAGAAGTCATAAATCGAAAGGATGAGAGAAGTGTTTTGGTTTAGAGAAAATCTTAAAATCCAAGTGTTTTTTAATATTTTAATTAAAACAAATCTTAAAGTTGTTTAAACAAAACCGATTAAGATCCCACGGTTCCGGCATCTTGACACCATTATTTTCATCGAATTCATTTAGTCCAGATGAATTTGCTAGACTCAACTGAATGAGTTCCACACTTTCATTTAGACTGTGGGAAATCCCGTTAGCAACACGTGGGTTACATCATCCGAGGTATTCCCGATCATTCAAAGAGACGTTTTAATTTTAGTTGTAATTGCAGTTTTGTTGTTCTGTTTGTGATTAAATTTTGAGTTGTTTTATATTTTGAAATGTTGTGGCGGTGAATTTTATCTTGCAGTGACTTTTAATTTAGTTTTGGTTTCAGATCAGGGACTACCCTAAAGGTTTTAGTTTTCATGCAACAGTTGTTTATCATGCAAGAAAAGTAAAGTACAATGCATGTAAGTAATATTGCAATAAAGTAAACTGCAACAAAGTAAAAGCGTACCTGGAGGGTCTTCCCGTCATCCCAAGCTACATATGTTAAGGCATTCAAATATTTCAACAAGCATCTAGGTAAAGCTAAGGGAGAGGTTTTGGTTGTCTACCAAAGTCCTAATCCTATAGCTAGTCATCTCCTATGACGTCTAGGTTCTTGTGTTTTGGTTTAAGGACGATTTTCTTCATCAAAGAAACAATTAAATTAAATTGTTATTATAAACATATTATCATATTGAGGAAGTGCTTAAGACGAGTCTTAAACATCTTTTCAATACCTCTAGGATTGTTTTAAGTCCAAAAGAATTTAATTATACAAGTGAATTAATCATCCAGGAATTTAAGTTTTGTTCTCAACGCTTCACTTGATGCCTCATTTAAGAGTTATAATAATAAGAGCTTTAAAAGGGCAAATCAAATTATTAAGTATTTTAATGATTTAAACTTAATGATTTAATTTTAATTTTGACTTAATTATAAAAAGTTAGTTTAAGTTTGGAATAGTGTTCAAGTTATTTTAGATTTAATTCTTAATGATTTCATTTAGGTTTGTTGTTAAATGATTTTAATTTAATTCAATTTAATTTTAATTTAATTTAATTTAATTTTAATTTAATTTGATTTGATTTTAATTTAATTTAATTTAATTTATCTTGATTTGATTTAATTTTAATTTAATTTAATTTAATTTAATTTAATTTAATTTTAATTTAATTTAGTTTTAATTTAATTTAGTTTTAATTTAATTTAATTTTAATTTAATTTGATTTAATTTAATTTAATTTAATTTTAATTTAATTTCAATTTATTTTACTTTTAATTTAATTTAATTTGATTTTAATTTAATTTTAATTTTAATTTAATTGAGTTTATTCTTTTAGTTTTTTAATTAAGACTTAAGTATTATTGAAGTGATTTATTTAGGGATTTTTTTAAATTAAGGAATAAATGTCCTCTTAATAATATCCCTACTTTAATAATTCCAATTTCTATTATTCTTCCAAAATTTCTATTAATTAATTAATTAATTAAAGTTTTATATTAATTATTTTTTAAAATGGTTAGTAGGTTTCTACCCTTAATTATTTAAGTTTCAATCATCCAAAAATCAGTTTAAAATCAAATATTTTACTCTCCCTTTTTGATTAATCCTAAAATTTTAATTAAACGTTGAAATTTTTAATTACTATTTTTGCCCTTCAAGCTTAATAATTCTATAACTCACTAAATTAAGCTCAAATGAACTTGAAATTTTTATTTAATCTCACTCACATGTCAATTAAGACATTAGAGGAGAAAATGTGATTTTTCTGTATTTAATTTATTTATGTAATTATTTTAAATGGAAAATAGGGGTTTTCAAGGAAAATTCAATAACATGACCAAGGAAATACTTCTGTCCATGAGAAAATTATTGGAAGTTCCTAATGACCAGAGGACCATTTGAGCCAATTTTGGTGATTTTTTGAATTATATTTTATTTATTAGAATTATTTTGAGTTTTGGAGTATTAATTAATTTGAAAATAAAATTAAATTTGAAAAAAAAGGATTTTATATTTTTCTTAAATCTCTCTGACCTCAAGGAGTCCAGAGAAATAAATTTTATATTTTTCTGATTTTTCTTTGATTTATTAGAGTTATTTTAGTGAAAAGGATGGAAAATACATTTTTTTTTAATATTAAAAATTACATCAAGCCTTTAAAATTCAATATCTTATCCTAGGGACTTAAGAAAAATATTTGGTTTGTTCCTAAGTAATTAGAATTCAAAATGTGACATTTTGGTGATTTTTAATATTTTTATGATTTTTATTATTTTTTAATTATTAAAAATATTAAAATAATGATAAAAATCAACTTTTTTAGAAAATTACGATTTTAATTTTCCTAAGTTCCTCTAATATCAGAGAAGCTCCAAAACCATTTTTGTGAATTTTTGAAAAGTATTTTGTGAGTTATGAATTTTTAAAGTTTAATTTTACCCATTTTGCTTAAGAGGCTTAATCAACCCATTTGGTGAGGTTAATCAAGTCCAATTGATTTCAAATTTTTATAAGATCTTCCTCTAATCCCAAAGATCAGTGGAGAATTGTTTTTAAGTTAATTTGATGTGTAGTTAACCCTAATTATTTAAAATTCAATTTTGGGTATTTAGACCAATTAGGGTTATTCCAAGTGAATTAACTCAAAACTTATTTTTCCTAGGTTCCTCTGGTCATAGGAAACATCACCAACTTTTCCTAGAATTTATTTCTCAATATGCTAATTATTGGAATTAAAATATTCAAAACAGTAACATGCAATTGAAAAATCAATAACTTCTCATAGGGATGGCCTCTGACCTTGGAAAATTCAGGGAATGTTCCCAAGTTCAGAGGCTTTAAGAGCCCTATGGTCTCATGCCATGGTGAATTATTTATGTGCATGGAGAATTGAAATAGTGCAAAGAGTAATTAAATCATTAAAAATAAAATACTAAATGAAATTAATTGATTTCTTTTCCACATTATTCTCCTCTGTTCACTAAGCAAGAGGGTATTTTTATTTATTTTTAGGATTTTTCTATACAAAGTTATGAATTTTTGAAGTTCTGGATATTAAATAAATCTATAAAATCCTATTTTTCTATTTATCCGAATCGGCGCCGCGTCATCCTTAGAATCTCCGAACAGCCACGCGGCGCTTTCTGGTTCGGCGCCGCCATCCAACTCAGCGCTCCAGGGACCTGCGGTTCATGTACCATCGCGCTGTCCGGCTTGATCCCGACCGTCCGCTCGATACACGCTCTATCCGACGGCTCCTGGTCATCTTCTACGACTGGTGTGCACCCGTGATCGTCCATACTAAAACCCTAAGAACTCACTCGATTCTCAACGGATTTTTGTGTTCTTATGCTCTATGGATTCGTCTTGAAGAGACGAACACATCCATACGGTAAACATGCATTGAAATCGATTCATATCAAATGGCGAATCTCCAGGAGCTCGGGAGAAAGAGAGAGTTCATACCTTTGCTCAGAGAAGTGAAGTTTCGATCTGAGAGTTGTGTCACGTTCGATTGGGTCCAAGCAAGCTCTAGATGAAGTCCCTTGGCCTGGTGAATTGCCTTGGTACAAAAGTGACCACAGCCGATCACAAAGCTTGGAGGCTGGAGAAACTGGGTGGCCTGGAGAGGGGGCTTTCACTGGGGAACTTCTCCTCTTGGTCTGGTGAAGGTGTAGGACCAATCAATTTGGAGATTGGCTCACTGTAGTGAAGTGCCCTGTTTTTGGGTGAAATTTGGACTCTGAAATTGAGCTCTGTTAATGGGGATTAGGGCAAATGTACACTGGAGATCAATTGCTCTAAGTGTGGAGAGTGGTCTGGGACAATTTTGGCAGAGTTTCAGTAAGTTTGTTTCAGCACCTCTCCCATGGCCGAGAGAGGTGGGGTTTAAATAGAGCTGGCTGGAGGCTCTCCCAGGGGGAGTTAGGGGTTGGAATCAGCTGCTCAGGTGAGGAGAAGAACAGCCATGGTGGCCATTGGACATGGGATAACTCAGCAGGTGAGAATTCCAAGCTTGGGCTCACATGATGCTCTCGGGTGTGGTGTTTTCCGGCGGCCCAGGTGGCTGGCCGGCAGACATGGGTCACCCTCAGGGTCAGGAGGTCCAGGGCTGGGGTTTAGTGTAGGGAATTGGCAATGGCCATGTGTAAAGTGGTTGAATTAAAATGGAATGGGGTAAGGGTGTATTTTGGCTAAGTTTGGTCAAATGTATGGATTGGGCTAGGTGCACCTCCCCATGGCTAGTTTGGGCTGAAGAGAAAATGGTTTAGGTCAGCTAAATTAGTGGGGAGGGGTCACCATCCAAGTACAACTAAGTTTAAGCAAGGTTTAGTGGAATCATGGAAGTGGCTAATCCCCTTAAGGGAATATGGAAAGAGCCTCCTCCTCTTGCCATCTTGGGTATGGTGAGGTGTCCAAGGCTTTCATGGCTCCCATGTGGCTCATGCATGGCTTCATGGCTCCATTTGGCTTAGGAAAAGTTAAGTCAACTTTCATGAGGAAGGATTTTGTGATTTTTGGCATTTTGGTGAGAGTTGTCATAAGGTTTGATTTGGAATGGTTTGATGATGAATTTGAAAGTTAGGGAAGGTTTTAATTGGAATGGATGATGAAGTGTAGTGTCATGTGGGCATTAGAGTCAAATTTGGGCCTTTGAAATTATTTTAGGAGTGGGCTTTTTTTAGGAAGGCTTATGGAAGTGGGCCTTAGGTTTTAAAATAAATTTATGGATGGGATTTTTGTAAAAGGTTGGGCCAAATAATTGTTGGGTTTGGTTTAGGGATGTGTCATGAGTGATTTGAAATAAACTTGGTGATTTGGAATTGGATTGGGTCTAATTTGGGTCTCTTTGGTAATAGAGTCCAAATGGGTCAAAATGAGCTACCTTGGGCTAAAGTTGGGCTTATGTTGAAATTGATGTAAAATTAATGTTGGAAAATGTTTATGGGGGTGTTACAAATAGGTTTCAACTTTGGTTGGGTTTTGATTTTGGGATTTGGGCCCATTTGGGTTAGGTTTGGGTGTAGGCCCATTTAAGGGATTTTGGGTTTGGGTGGAAATTGAGTAAGGTTTGGGTCCAAATTTTGGGCAAATCATGTTAGTGCTTTGTTTGTGGGGATGCTAGGAAATTTTTAGAAAATATTTGGGTCAAATTGGGATTGAATTGGGTTGGTTTGAGCTAGGCTTAGGTCATGGGTTAAAATTGGGCCTTAAGCTTTTAAAAATGAAATTGGATTCAAATGCCAATCAAATTGGGTGTGAATTTGGTCTAGATTGATATTGGGGATATTGAATTGAAGTTTAGAATTGAATTGGACCAAAATTGAGACCAATTGGGGTGATTTGGTTTGACATTGGGTTCATTTAGGTTTAAAATGGGCTAAATTGGGGGTTTTGGTAAAAGTGGGGTAAATTGACAAAATTGGCCCACGGTGTAGTTGGACAAGATGAAATTGGGAATATTTGAGATTTTCTAGAATTTTATGGGAATTTTTTGAATTTTTGGATTTTTGGGTCAAGAGGGGCATTTTGGTAATTTGGAGGGCATTGGGGGTATTTTTAGAAATTTTGGTATTTTTGGCTGGAGATGGTCAATTTAAGTGGGGGGAAAATGTTTAGGATTGATTCTGAGGACTTTTGGGTGGTTTGGAGATTTTGGAGGATTTGGACAATTTCAAGGGCTTTTGGTAGGTTTGATGGGTATAGGGTCCCCGGGGTCAAAAATTGAAATTTTGGAAGAATGAAGATTGAGCAAATATGAGTGAAACGGAAGCACTTTGGTTAATCCATGAAGTCATATTAAGCTTATATGAGCCATGAGAGGACTCATTGGAGGCATTCACTATGTTGTTCCTAACCCTCTTAACCAGGGGCTTAGGGGTTAAGGTCCATCCATATGAATTACCTACATGAGTCAGGGAGTCAAGTTAGGTATGGGTGTGGTTTTAGGATTTGGATTGTGTGTGTGAGAATGTAGACTATGAGTGTAGTGAGTGTGTAAGTCAAGCCTCACCAGACCAGGCCACCCAGGGTAGTCCTAAGGCCAAAGAGTCCTATAGGGAATTCATCCTTTAAACCTTCACATTTGATTTCAACCCTCTAGGTGATTAGGGGTCTACAATCAAGCTTGTGGGGTTTGCAGGGAGTCGAGAGGTGTTTAAACTTCTAAAGGGTGGGTTCCACTTCTAGTCCTCTAAGATAGTCAAAGGAAAAGCCTAAGGCTAGAACCTAAGTACTAAAGAGAGAAGAGAAGACCTCATCAAAAATGAGGTCAACAATCACAACACCCCCTGAATTTGAGATGAAGATACTTCTAAATCATTTGAAGTATTTGTTCTTATGAGAATTATCTACTTTACCAGTTATTGTTTCATCATATTTGACTGATATTCAAGAGCATAAATTGCTAGAAACTTTGAAAATATATAAAAAAGCTTCTGGTTGGACATTAGTTAATATTAAAGGAATCAGTCTTTTGATCTATATGCATAGAATTTTATTGGATGAACAACATAAACTCAAAGTTGATCTGCAAAGGAGATTAAATCCATTGATGAAGGAAGTAGTAAAGAAAGAAATTTGAAATGGTTGGATGCTAGAATTATAGATAGTGCATGGGTGAGTGACCAACTGAAGATATGTTGAGATTTTCATACCTATTTTACATGGATTTTGATGATATTACACTTTAAAGAAAGGTATTTTTGATTTTTTGTTGCAGGTATGTTGATTTATGGACATTGGAGCAAAAAGATGCAAAAAAAGAGAATTTAGAGCAAAAAGGACCAAAATATGAAGATTTGACCTTAGGCGCCGACGGTGAGATCGACGGCCCCGACGGTGAATTTTTCGCGAGAGTTCAGAAGTTAAAAAGATAAGAAGGCTACCGACGGCGAGATTGACCCCACCGAAGGCGAGGTTTTCTCAATAGTGCCAAAACTTAGTATTTCAGAAGGCCACTGACGGCGAGAATGTCGGTTCTCTCACAAGGTGCATTGAATGTGGATGTTTTTTGAAGGGATGCTTGGGCAACTCTTGGGAACTCTTCTGCAACTTTAAAAGAGATAATTTTAGGCCAAAAATGGGGGTGTCCTGGAGTGTCTGTTAGTGTCTTAGGTGCCCTAAGAGTTATAGATAGTGAGTTAAATTAGTGTTAATTGTGAGGAATTCTTCAAGAGATTGTAAGAGTGGAAGGAAAGTGAGAGATTTCTTTCTCCTTGCAACTTTGAAGGATAATTTTGTGTGTTGTAAAGAAAAGAAGAGATTCAAAGGAATTTCAAGGAGTTTGTTTGGGGAGGAATCCGAGATAAGTTGTATTTACTTATTGTAGTTTGTATAACATTGCTTTTATATATGAAATCCAAGTTTTGTCTTATCTTCTCTAAGAGATCTGAGTAGTTTCTCTATCTTTCTCCTTATTTTGAGATTTTGTGAAATGGTGATTTGAATTAGTTGAGTCAAGAGAATGTTAAAAAAGTTGTAATGATCTTTTCACTTCAATCTTAATTTACTTTCAATCTACTTTCAATCTACTTTCAATCTAGCAAATTGATTTGTTAAAATATGTTGATTTTTGCAACTAAAGTGAATATTACATCCAAGATTCAGGGAGGTCAAAGTCCTTGAAAGTAGGGTGCAAATAAATAGGGAAATATTATTTATCAGGCGTAGAATTGGAGATTTTAATTGAAGTGTAGATGTTAGCCCTCAGGCGAGGGGAACGTGGGAGCTCCGAAGTGAGAGCCGATATCCTCACAGCCTAGCCGTAAATTTAGTAACCAAGCATAGGATTAGTCAATGTTATTTATGTCTGGACCAAAGGGTAAAGAATATGTATGCTCCTATTTGGCACAACACAATTTGAACTAATTCAATTTATCCATTCACTCAAATTTCTTAACAAGGAGAAGGGTGCTTGCTTATATATTGAATCTCACATTACAATCTTTATTAGTAGTTATTTATTAGTAGAATTAGTTTGTTAAAATTACATATTATTTACGATTGCATATTAGTAACAAAAAGGAAATTTGAACTACAAGGTTGTGATTCTGTATTGGTTTTTTTTAAATCCTAGTCCGTAGCCTCTGATATATTCCCTGTGGGATCGATAACCAGGACCCGCTAGAGCCCTGTATTACTTGAGCGATAAGTGTACTTGCCTTGATAAGTGTAACTTTGCGATTATTAAATACTTTATACACATCTTTATTAAATTTATAATCACGGTCAAGTTTTTGGTGTCATTGCTAGAGGTTAAACCCTTTTAGTAACGATATTAAATTCTTGCAATATTAAGCTTACGCAAAGTGCGCGGAGGGTATCAATGAGTTCGATCCACTGTGTTGCTAAGAAAGGAGGAGTGACTGTTGAGACTAATGAAAGAAATGAATTATTAACCACGACACAAGTCACTGGTTGGCGAATTTATATTGAGTATAGAAAATTAAATGACCGCACTAGGAAAGATCACTTTCCTTTACCTTTTCTACACCAAATGTTGGATAGGCTTCCTGGAAACAAATATTTTTGTTTTTTAGATGGATACGCTGGCTATCATCAGATATCAATAGCTCTTGAGGATCAAGAAAAGACTACTGTTGACCTCATTTTTGATGAGGTCTTCCCTTCTTCTTGTTAGTGCTTAGGATCTAGCCTTAGGCTTTTTCTTTTGACTATCTTAGAGGACTAGAATTGGGACCCGCCTTTTAGAAATTCAAACCACTTCTAAACTCCCTGCAAACTCCACAAACTTGACTATAGACCCCTAATCACCTAGAGGGTTGAAATCAAATGTGGAAGTTTAAAAGATGAGTTCCTATAGGACTCTTTGGCCTTAGTGGCTCGCCCCGGGTGGCCCGGTCGCAGTGAGGGGTTGACTTACACTACACTTACACACTACATTTCCACACACTTCCTAAAACCACACCCATACCCAACTTAACCTCCCGACTCATGTGGGTGATTCACATGGATGGTCCTTAACCCCTAAGCCCTCGCTAAGAGGTTAGGAACAACATAGTGAATGCCTCAAATGAGTCCTTTCATGGCTCATATGGGCTTGAAATGGCTTCATGGCTCAACCAAAATGACTTCTTTCCAATTACATCCACCCAATCTTCAATTTCCCAAATTTTCAATTTTTGACCCCCGAGACCCTACACCTACTAAACCTACCCAAAACCCTTGAAATTACCCAAATTTTTGCAAAATTTCCAAATTACCCAAAATTTTCCAAAATCAATCCCAAACATCTCCACATCACTCAAATTGATCATCCATACCCAAAAATACCAAAGATTCCAAAAATACCCCCCAATACCCTCCAAAATACCCAAAATACCCTTCTTGGCCTAAAAATCCAAAAATTCAAAAAATTCCCAGAAAATTCCAGAAAATCCTAAATATTCCCAATTTCATTTTGTCCAACTACACCATGGGCCAATTTTGTCAATTTACCCTACTTTTGTCAAAACCCCCAAATCGACCCATTTTAACCCAAAGTAGACCCAATGTTAAACCAAACCTATCCAATTGACCCAAATTCTGGTCCAATTCAATTCTAAACTTCAATTCAACATCCCCAATACCAATTTAGACCAAATCCAAGTCCAATTTGATTGACATTTGGATCCAATTTCACTTTGGGCCTTAAAGCCCAAATTTGGACCCATGACCCAAACTTAGCCCAAACTAACCCAATTCAACTCCAATTAACCCCAAATCTTTTCTAAACCTCCCTTAACATCCCCATAAACAAAACACTAACATGATTTGCCCAAGATTTTGACCCAAACCCCACTCAAATTCAACCCAAAATCAAAAAGCCCAATTTTGACCTAAACCCAAACCTAACCCAAATAGGCCCAAACCTCAAAATCAAAACCCAACCAAAGCCAAAACCTCTTTGAAACACTCCCATAAACATTTCTCAACATTTATTTTACATCAATTTCAACCCTAGCCCAACATTGGCCCAAGTTAGCCCAATTTGACCTACATTGGCCCATTTACCAAATAAACCCAAATTCAACCCAATTCAAACCCAAACCACCTTAAATCTATTTCAAATTATTCATGAAACATCCCTAAACCAAAACCAACAACTATTTGGCCCAAACTTCTACAAAAATTCCCATCCATGAACACATCCTTAAACTTAAAAGCCCACTTCCCTTAAACCTTCTTAAAAACCCATCTTCATTAAATTTTAAAAGCCCAAATCATCCTAAAGCCCACATGACACTTCCCCTCATCATCCATTTGATCAAAATCACCCCTAAGTTTCAAAATCATCAATTAAACCATTCCAAATCAAGCCACATGTCAAATTACCCCATAAATGTCAAAAATTTCTAAAAACCCTTTTCATGAAACAAATCAACCTTTTCCCAAGCCAAATGAAGCCATGAACAAGCCATTCTCAAGCCACATGAAGCCATGAGGGCTTTGACTTGTCATTAGTCCATTTATGGCAAGAAGAGGGGTTCTTTCTTAAACCTCCTTTAACCTTTTTTTACCTTAATCATGTCACACACTAAACCATGTTTAGCCACCTCATCATGGATGGAGACTTCACCACTCCTTCTAAGCTGACCTAAATGATTCCCTCAGCTCAAAATCGAGCTTGGAAGGGTGCACCAAGCCCAAAATGGTGGGTTGACCCAAACCAAGCCA
The DNA here is from genome assembly GCA_022702705.1 of Papilionanthe hookeriana x Papilionanthe teres. NCBI lineage: Eukaryota > Viridiplantae > Streptophyta > Magnoliopsida > Asparagales > Orchidaceae > Papilionanthe > Papilionanthe hookeriana x Papilionanthe teres. The sequence goes on along the minus strand of CM040438.1, from coordinate 63,416,084 downwards.
AAGTGAGCCTTCTCCCATTCCATTTAAATCAAACTCCTTTACACATGTCAAACCTCAATCGCCTACACTAAACCCCAGCCCCGACCCACCTGACCAAGATGGTGACCATTGCTCGGCCGGCCGGCCACCAGAGCCGCCGGAAAACACCATGGCCGAGAGCTCACATGTGAGCCAACATTGAAATTCTCACTTGCCGAGCCGCCCCATGCCTAGTGGTCACCATGGCCGATCTTCTCCTCACTAGAGCAGACTCGATCCCAAGCCCTAACTCCTCCGAGAGGCCTTCCACCCTCTCCTATTTAAACTCCACCCCTCTCGGCCATGAGAGGAGCTAAGCACAAACCTTGCCAAAACTCGCCAAAATTGTTCCAGCACCCTTCTCCACTCTTAGAACACTTGATCCCCAAGTGAGATCCCCCTGCCATTTCTCCTCCGTAAGCTCAATTTCGCAGTCGAAATTCCACCCAAAACCAGGTCACTTCTCCACAAGTGAGCCAATTCTCAAATTGATTGGCTCTACACCTTCACCGTACCGAGGGAAGGTGTCCACCAACAAAAGCCCCATCTCCAGTGCCACCCGATTACTCCGGCCTCCAAGCTTTGTGATCGGGCTTGGTCGAAATCATATCCAGACAATTCCCCAGACCAGGAGACTTCATCTGGAGCTTGCTGGGACCCAATCGAAGGTGCAACAACTCTCAGATTGAAGCCACCCTTCTCTGAGCCAAGGTATGAGCTAACTCTCCATCCCGAGCTTCTGGAGATTCTTCATTTCAAATGCCTTAGTTTCAATGCATGTTAGCCGTATAGATGTGTTCGTCTCTTCAAGACGAATCCATAGAGTATAAGAACGTAAAAATCCATTGAGAATCGAGTGAGATCTTAGGGATTTAGTGTGGACGGCTCTCGGTGAGAACACTTGGGGACGATGAACGGATGCCGTCCATTCGATACACGCGCGGACGAACGGCTCAGATGGCGTCGGACCAGGAAACGGTGCGAGAACCGCGGGGCCCGGGACGGATGACTCAGATGGCGGCGCCCAATCACAGCGCGACACGTACCCCTTCGGAGCTGCCGATGTTTCGCTGGCGCCGCGTGGATAAGTAGATAAATAGGGTATTTAATGTATTTATTAAATATCAGAAACTTTAAAAATCCATATCTTTGTGTAGAAAAATCACAAAAATAAAATAAAAATACCCTCTTGCTCAGTGAACAGAGGAGAATAATGTGGAAAGAAATCATTTAATTTCATCAAGTATTTTATTTTTTATAATTTATTTACTCTCTGCATACATTTAATTCTCCATGCATGTATACAATTCACCATGGCATGAGACCATAGGGCTTTTGAAGCCTCCGAACTTGGGAACATTCCCCGAATTTTCCAAGGTCGAGGCCATCTCTGTGAAAAGTTATTTATTTTTCAAATGCATGTTGCTGTTTTGAGTATTTTAATTCCAAAAAATAGCATGTTGTGAAATAAATTCTAGGAAAATTTGGTGATGTTCCTTATGACCAGAGAACCCTAGGAAAAATAGGTTTTGACTTAGTTCATGTAAAACAACCCTAATTGGCTTAAACACCCAAAATAGGTCTTTAATTAATTAGAATTAACCAGGCATCAAATTGACTTGAAATCAATTCTCCACTGACCTTTAGGATTAGAGGAATCCATCATAAAAATTTGAGGTCAATTGACTTGGTTAGCCCCACTAATCGGGTTGATTAAGCCACTTAGCCATTTTAAATTTTAAAAATTCATAACTTTTAAAATACTTTTCAAAAATTCACCAAATTGGTTTTGGAGCCTCTCTGATATTAGGGAAACCTAGGAAAATTAAAATTTCAATTTTCTAAAAAAGTTGATTTTTTAATAATATTTTAATATTTTAATAATTAAAAAATAATAAAAATCACAAAAATAATAAAATTCACCAAAATGTCATATTTTGAATTTTAATCACTTAGGAACAAACCCCATATTTTTCCTAAGTCTATTTAGTGAGATATTAAATTTTAAAGCCCTAGGGTAATTTTAAAATTAAAAAAAAATGTATTTTCTAGCATTTTCACTAAAATAATTACAATAAATCATAGAAAAATCAGAAAATTGCAAAATATGCTTCTCTGGTTTCCTTGATATCAGAGAGATTTTTGAAAAATATAAAATCCATTTTTCAACATTTATTTTATTTTTAAATTAATTAACACTCCAAAACTCAAAATAATTATAATAAAAATAATATAATTCAAAAAATCACCAAAATTGGTCCAAGTGCTTCTCTGGTCATTAGGAATGTCCCCTAATTTTCTTAAGGACAGAAACTTTCCCTTGGTCATATTATTAAATTTTCCTTGAAAATCTCTATTTTCCACCAAAAATAATTATATAAATAAATTAAATACAGAAAAATCACATTTTCTCTTCTCATGTCTTTATTGACATATGAGTGAAGTCACATAAAAATTTCAAGTTCATTTGGGTTCATTTTAGTGAGTTATGAAATTATTAAGCTTAAAGGGTAAAATGGTAATTAAACTTTCAACCCTTAATTAAAACTTTAGGTTTAATAAAAAATCAACAAGTAACACATTTAATCTTAATCTGATTTGGATGATTGAAATTTAAATAATTAAAGGGTAGAAACCCATTAAATAATTTTAAAATGATTAAACTTTAATTAAATAATAGATTAAATTTGGAGGAATAATAAATTGGAATTATTAAAATAAGGGATATTTATTAGGAAGAGATTTATTCTTTAATTTAAAAAGTCCCTAAATTAATTATCTCATTAATATTCAACTCTTAATTAAAATGATAACTCAAATTTGAAACATTAAAAGACTTAATTGAATTATTAAACTCTTTTAAAATTTCAATTAAAATTAAAAATTAAATTAAGTTAAATCAAATTAAATTAACAATTAAATTAAATTAAAAATTAAATTAAATTAAATTAAATTAAATTAAATTAAATTAAATAAATTAAATTAATTAAATAAAATTGAATTAAATCAAATTAAATTAAATTAAATAAATTAAATTAAATAATTGAATTAAATTAAATTAAATAATCAAATTAAAATTAAATCAAATCAAATTAATTAAACATCAAATCAAATTAAACCAAACTCAATCAAATTAAATTAAATTAAAACTCAATTAAAATTAAATTAAATTGAATTAAATATAACATCACCTAAAACGAAAGAAAATAAATTTAAAGCAACTTCAACACTATTCCAAATTTAAACTCTTTAACTTAAACCAAATCATTTGAATACTAATCTACCCTTGAAAGCTTTAGTTATTATAACTCCTAAATAAAACATTAAATGAAGTGTCACTTCACTCATAGGATATTCAAATGTCCTAGTTCACTGAAGCAAGTTAACAAAACTTGAAAACCTCGGACGATCGATTCATTTATATAATTAAATTCATTTGGACTTAAAACAATCCTAAAAATATTGAAAAGATGTTTAAGATCCTTCTTAAGCACTTCCTCAATATGATAGGACATTTATAAGAACAATTGAATCTGATTATTCTTTGATGAAGAAAATCGTCCTCAAACCAAAACACAAAGAACCTAGACGTCATAGGAAATGACTAGCTATAGGATTAGGAATTTGGTAGAAAACCATAACCTTTCCCTTAGCCTTACCTAGGAACTTGCTTAAGTATGCTAATTGTGTTTTAAGTGCAGCTTGGATGACTCGGAAGACCCTCCAGGGTACGCATTTGTGTTATTGCAATTTACTTTCCTGCAATTTATTTTCCAGCAATTTACATTATTGCAATTTACTTTATTGCAACTGCATTGTACTTTATTTTTCTTGCATGATAAAACAACAGTTGCATGAAAACCCACACCTTTAGGATAGACCCTAAAACCGAAACCAAATTAAGTTAAAAGTTATTGCAAGATAAAATTCACCGCCACAACATTTCAAAATATAAAACAACTCAAAATTTAATCACAAACAGAACACAAAACTACAATTGCAACTAAATTAAAACGCCCTGTTGGATGATCGGGAATACCTCGGATGATGTAACCTACGTGTTGCTAACGGGATTTCCCACGGTCTAAATGAAAGTGTGGAACTCATTCGAGTTGAGTTTAGCAAATTCATCTGGACTAAGTGAATCCGATAAAAATAATGATGCCGGAAGGATGGAACCGTACGATCTTAACCGGTGTCGTTATAATCAACTTTAAGATTTGTTTTAATCAAAATAAAAAAAAACACTTGGAAATTAAGACTTCTCTAAACCAAAACACTTCTCTCATCCCCTAATTTATGATTTCTAAAACTAAACCTCTGCAACAACAAGGAACTTGGAGCATGGTGGGCAGCACGGCCATCGTCGTCAGCAAAACTTGAACCTACTTCAGCAAAACTTTTCTAGAATTAAATAACCAAGCCATAGGACTTTGAGGTAGCTTGCTTAGTGCAACATAAATCCTCAACTCTTCGTTAGGCATTTGCATTACAAATTAAGCCCTAACCGGTCTTAGGATTCCGAGGTAGTCGTCCGATACGACAATAAACCCTCACATCTTCTAGGCTATTTGTTTGATTTTATCATACAAATATAAGTCCTAATTAATTAAAATTGGCAAGATTGAAATACTAAATAAACATTAGGACTTTCCTAAATTCAAGCCAAACAATAGGATAGTCGGGAAATTACCGAAGTTCACTTCGAATCAGAATTTCTCCTACCTCTCTTCCTTTGGATTCATAAAACAAAATGTTCCAAAACTTGATCCATTCCCTATTGAAATTCCAAAATTCAATCTTTGAAAACCTTAAACTTCGAAATTCTTGAGAGCAGAATTATTGATTATTATCGAGAGTTTTCTTAGGTGATTCCCGTCACTTAAGATGTAATTAACTATAGGGGCTTGCCCTTATAGGGAATTTTAAAGAACCCAGGTAATATAAACCCTGTTTAATACTTTCATATTAAGCAGTGGAATTTGTCGGCTTATAAAATTGGTTCGCAGACCAAACGGATGTCACAAAACTTCTAGTTTATTTGATCGAGCCCCACCCTCAAGCAGAGTGTGTCTATCCTTAGGGATAGATACACGATTTGTGGTGCGGTGCTCGTTTATATAAACTATTTGGGATGTGAGATCGGTTTAATCTCATATCTTAAAACTTTCAAATTTAAAAATTATTTTCAAAGCCAAATACTACTTTCTAAATTATATATATATTTAAATCAAATTTAAAATTTAAATTCGCCGATAACTTCTGTTAGGCGACACCCTTTTAAAATACAACACAACCTAAAAATAATGCCGACAACTACCTTTACCAATCCTTATGAAACATTTGTTTTTTGACGAATTCCCTTTGGATTATGTAATGCACCTACAACATTTCAAAGATGTATGATGTCTATCTTCAGTAAACTAATTGATAATGGAATAGAAGTTTTATGGATGTTTTTTTCATATTTGGAACTTCATTTGACATTTGCTTAAATAATTTGAAAATTTTTTTGGAGTTATGTGGAAAAACAAATTTAGTTTTAAATTGGAAAAAATGTCAATTTATGGTTGCAGGAGGAATTGTTCTTGGGCATAAAATTTCTGAATATGACATGAAAGTAGACCCTATAAAGATTCAAATTATTGCGATACTGCCACCTCCAATAACTGTGAGATGTGTTAGAAGTTTTTTAGGACATGCTGGGATCTACAGGCGTTATATTAAAGATTTTTCAAAAATTACTAAGCCTCTATGCCAACTTTTAGAGAAAGAGAAGAAATTTAACTTTAATGAAGATTGTTTAAATGCTTTTGAACTTTTGAAAGAATTAATCACTGCCTCTATAATTATTTCACCTGAATGGGAGAAACCATTTGAACTTATGTGTGATGCTCGTGATTGGAGCTGTGTTAGGATAAAAACATGATAAAGTCTTCAAAGTTATATACTATGCTAGTAAAACTCTTAACGATGCTCAGATTAATTATACCACTACTGAAAGAGAGTTACTAGCGATTGTATATGCTTTTGTAAAATTTAAACCGTAATTAATTGGGACTAAATGTATAGTGCATACAAACCACTTTATTATCAAGTACTTAATGCAAAAAAAGGATGCTAAACCTAGGGTGCTTTTAATGCAAGAATTTGATTTTGTTATAATGAATAGAAAATGATCTGACAACCAAATAGCTGATCACTTATCTAGGCTGAAACAACATGATCTATTTGATTTTGAAGATGAAATTATAGAAACCTTTCCTGATGAACATCTTTAAAATATTAAAGAATGGAATTTACTGTGGTATGCTGATATTGTGAACTATATTGTTAGTGATATTTTACCACCTGATTTACCGAAGCAACAATAAAAAAAAATTATTTATTATGCCAAATTTTATTTTTGGGATGACCCTTATTTATATAAACAATGTAAGGACCTAGTCATTAGGAGATGCGTGCCTTATGAAGAAATTGAACCAATTATTTAGAGATGTCATGATTCTGAATTTGGGAGACATTTTGGAACTGACAAAACTGCACATAAAATTTTACAATCTGGATTATATGGCCTACTTTTTTAGGGATGTTAATAGATATATTAAAACTTGTGATCGATGTCAGCGAGTATGTAATATTTCCTGAAGAGATGAAATGCCCCTAAATTTTACAGTAGAAGTTGAAATCTTTGATATTTGGGGATTAGATTTTATGGGAACATTTATTCCTTCATATCGGAATATATATATTGGTTGCTGTTGATTTTGTATCAAAATAGATTGAAGCTATAGCTTTACCCAGATGTGACGCTCGAAGTGTTTCAAACTTTTTAATAAAAAATATTTTTACAAGATATAGAATGCCGAGAGTTATCATTACTTATGGTGAATCCCATTTTAGAAATAATCTGATTCAGAGATTGACTGGAAAATATAATATTATGCATAGAATCTCTACTGCTTATCATCCCCAAACAAGTGGTTTATCGAAGTATTTAATCGTGAAATTAAACGAATTTTGGAGAAATCTGTAAATCCTTATAAATTAGATTAGTCTGCGAGATTAGATACTGCATTATGGGCATATAAAACTGCTTATAAAATTTCTATCAGAATGTCTCCTTACATACTAAGTTTTTAAAAAACCTGTCATTTACCAGTTGAATTGGAACATAAAGCATATTGGAAATTAAAGAGTTCAATTTTAATTTAAAAGATGCTGGTAAGAAAAGATTATTGCAACTTTATGAATTGGAAGAAATGAGAAATGAATCTTATGATAATGAAAAAATTATAAGGAGAAGATGAAGATATGGCATGATCAGAAGATTATTAAAAAGAGATTTGAACCTGGACAAGAAGTTTTGTTATATAATAGAAGATTAAGATTATTTCCTACAAAACTTAAGCCTAGGTGGATAGGACCTTTCACTGTGATAAAAGTCTAACAATTTGGAGCTATTGATATTGAAGATCCTAAAACTGGAAGGACATTTGAAGTTAATGGGCATCGATTAAAACCATATTTTGAAGGGTCACAACCAAATTATAAAGAGATTTTAATGTTAAGTCATCCTGAATGAAACTAATGTTTGTCGGTCTGGCGACGTTAAACCAAACGCTTTATGAGAGGCAACCCATAGGTATTTGTGTTGTATAGTTGGTTTTGATTGAGTTATAGTTGATGTTATTATTAAATATTCTTATATTTTAGTCCTACTCTCTCATAATTATCCTATGTAGTGTTAATTAATGGATTGAATCAATGATTTGGAGATTATTTGGACAACAAAGACGTTGGAGCAAAGTTGTGAAATGGCGCCAACTGCACCAAAAGTAGCACCAACAGCGCTTGATCCAGCACTGATGATGCCCAAACTGGCGCCGATGGCGGATTTTTCTAGAGAGCAATTTATTTTTTCCGGATCTTGGGCACCAATGGTTTCCAAATCAACGCTGATATTGCTGACGACCAGAGAATAGTTTTTGTAGTTTTAGATGATGGGATTTGGCAGTTTTGAGCGGGAATTTCACCCTTATAACTCCCTAAACTTAGTTTTAAACCCACTAACTCCAGAAAAAATGAAAAGGAAGTTCCAAAACTGTCATTCCATTGCTTCCAACTTCTTAGAATCTCCAAGATTTATAGTTTTCAATACGAGGAAGATCATCAGTTTTGAGACGCAACGACTTTGTGACAAAGTTCTTATAAAGAGGATGCTTATCAAAGAATTAGGCTTTGTCCATCGAGGTATGAGTGTTACTAATACTCCTGTTGAAGAAATCATTATGCAAAAACGTTGAGAAGTGTTTTGTTACACCACTATTACAGTAGTCATTTTTGTAGTGAAGGAATTTATGCAAATCTTCATGGAATCAACCAAGGAGTCGTCTATGTGTGAGGTAGGTGGATATCATTCACTCCTTCCAAGATCAACGACCTTTTTATGATAGAGAATGTGCCAATTTGCCATTACAAAAATTTCGTCCCTATAAGAGACATGAATGAAATCTATTGATATCTGACAGACGAAAGTGAAGATTAGAAGATAAGAGACGACGGGTATGTCAATCTATCTACGACCTATAAATTACTCCCGACTATGAAAATAAGTAAAGTGATGAAGGAAAGTGCGATATTAAATTATTGCATTCAGACTAATAGTCCTATTGATATTGGCACTATAATCGTGAAATCTGATTTGGGATTGATTGTGTATGGATCAAACTACAATTTGGTACATCCTTATACAATATTTCTACTCCGCATTCGGTCACAAGTATCATATGAGAGTTGGGAAAAGTTCTTCTTCACTGGAAGCCCATGGATCCAACTAATGTCTGTGACTATCTAGCAACTGGGGATGAAAATGATTTGAGCTCAACGGTAGACCAACCATCTCAGAGTTTGTTAGCTGTTCAGCCTCGATTTCTTGAAAATATGTAATTAATTCTAAAGAAAATCAAGAAACTAGAGAAAGAGGTACGAAATCTTATTGATGCTATTAATAATAAATCTAAATTATTAGATTATCTGGATTAGAGGATGAAGGAACAGTTTGATCATATTGGGCGTATGGAAGAGAATTCAACTAATGAATTCCCATATCGACCCTTATACAATTTATTTATGCACCAGCAATTCATAGGAGATATCAGAAATGATAGCGCTGATGTGGATGAGTAGTGATTCTCTATCTTTATCTACTTTATTAAGTATTTGGACTTTATTTGTTTGATTTTGATTTGTATTTGGCTTGCTTATAGTGTGATTTGAGATATATTATGGTTGAGATTTGAATCTTTATTATGTTTTCAGTGTTAGAGTATTGTGGTTTGATTGTAAAACTGAGTTTATGATGTAGTAGATTATTTGATGTGTAAGTTTGAAACTTTGGATTTTATATATAAAAACAATGTTTTGTGTTTTTTGTGTATTATTGGTGTTAGTTAATCTCTTATTAGTGAATTTGGATTCTTAAAATGGCTAATTAGATGCTGACATAACTTGGAAATGATTAAAATCGCGAAATTTTTTTAGCTCAAAATTTGGGCGCCAACTGCGCTAGAATGGGCTCTGACAACGAGTTTTTCCTGAGACTTCATGTATTATTTTGTTGTTCTGGCACCGATGGTGCCAGAATGAGTGCCGACAGCGTCCAATACCTAAAACTTCCTGGAACCACTTAAAATCATGATTTTTAACCCTTTGACCCCATTTGACAGTCGTCTACCTTCAACCAAGGCCGAAATACTCCATTAGGGCTTGCTTAAACATGGATTTGAGGTGATTTCGGAGCTTTTTGAGGTTGGATCTTGTCTTCCCTAGGTAAGAGCTCTACTTTAAACTAAGAATTTTTTATTTTCACCATGGAAATCTCTCACATTGTAGAGATACAAAAATTTGGGGATTTTGAAGAAATTTTGAGAAAATCCATGGTGAAATGCTCTTACTTGCTAGATTTGACTTTGGAGCTTATTGCATTGTGATTTTGGAATTTATTGGAATTTATTTTTAAATTTTCTAGAAATTTAAAATGGCTCCAAAGATGTTTAAGGGGAAGAGGAAAGTTGATTTTGATGACAAACGATTTGTAAATGTAAAAGCATAGTATCACTTTATATCTACACTCAGTAATAAAATGTGTTTCAAGATCGAGGATTTAAAAATCCGGGCGGAGTTGTAGAGCAGGTGATTGCTGAGCAGAACTGGGAAACTTTTTGCTATTTTTCTGCATATGTTGTTGATGATTTTGTCCGTGTGTTTTATGCCAACTTGTGGTATACTAAAGATGAATTTGTGCTAGTTCGAGGGTAAATGGTGGAATTCACTCCTGAACGGATCAATTCTTTCTATCAGTTACAAGATAATCTATTCTGTGAGTACAGAACTTTTGGTACTGTGGATAATGCAATCAATGAGGTAATTACTTTTCTTACTGATGGGAAAGGGGAGTGGAAAACTTAGTAAAGGCAAAAGATAAATTTTCATGCTTCCACTCATAATGTTGCATCTAAAGCCTGACACTACTTTACTTTTGCGAGATTACTACCTACCTATCATCATAGTGAAGTTTCTAGAGACAAAGCAATTCTGAATTTTTGTATTCATAATATGAGAGTTCTTGATATTGGAAAAGTTATTTATAATAGCATTCAGACTATAGCTAAGGGAGAAACTACTAGAGAATTGAGACATCCTCCTCTGATTTATACCTTGTGTATAAAATTAGGAGTTTCATGTAGGATGGAGACCTGGAGGTAAGAGTAGTGAGATTCCCTTTGCTAGTCATGACATGCCTTCTACCTCTGGGACTCCTACTAATTTTGATGTTATGGAGCGGCTGATGATTCAAAAAGATGATATTAAAAGGCTTCATAGCAGGATTGATGGTATGGAAGCAAGAAACAACATCAATGATGGTTATCAAATGACAAGAGTATAATATGATATTGCTTATCATGATGCTCAAATGGGATTTATGAGGGGAGAAACAGGTGTGATATCTATCCATACCAACCTGAGGAAGAAGAAGGAGCAGAAGAAGGAATAGATGATGATTGGTAGTTTAGTATTTTTTAGTTTCTTGTGTTGTGTTGATTTTTGTATTTTTTATTTGCTTTAGTGTAGTAATTATGTGTAGTGGATTGTATTTTTAATTTGTTTATGTTGTTTTAAAGCTTTTATAGTTTGTTACTGTTGTAGTAAAAGTACAATGAATGTTATTTACATTATTTTATATAGTGTTTTATATTTTCTTTACACTACAAATCTTTAATATATATGTGAACAATGCTTCTAACCATTTTCTGCCTGTAGTTAAGCTTTTATTTAATACCTGCATACTTCAAAGAATCAAAAGCTCGGCACAAAAAGGTTAGTTTACTTTTTATTTTTATCTCTCATTTGGTAATTTATTATACACTGAAAATTTTAAGTTTGGGGGAGGAAACAAATTTAACTTTTATTTATTCTCAATCAAAAATATATTTTTAAGATTATTTTAAAATGACTTAAGGTGTTTGATCTTAGCTTTAGATCACTAAATTTTTAATTTTATTTAAATATCATAGTAGATTTGAATGAAAATTTTTAGTAATGAAAGTTAACTTTATGGGTTAAGATATTTAGTATAAAAGGATTAGATTATAGTTAACTATTTAAAGTAAATAAAATTGTATTTTTGAAATGTTAAGTGTCTTAGAGGTTTATGTGAGGATAAAGGATTGTGACTCTATGATGAATCATTAAAAACTAACATATCCATAAAGTACATAAATGTTTCAAGTTCCAACTTTAAGAAGAGGAGAGTGAAGTTCAAAATTATTAAAGGCTATCCAGATATAGTAATCCTCACATGAAAAGAAAAAAAAGTAAAAAAAAAGAGTGAGGATTAAAAAGCAATCCCAAAAAGAGAAAGAAAAGAAAAAGAAAAAAATATGTGAGGAGAAGCTTGAGGAGATGCCTAATAAAAAATTGGCTTCACTCGAATCAACTTAAAGGAAGAGCTCAATTTCATTTCTGAATTTATAGTAAAGTATTAACATCATTACTAATAGAGTTTTCATAAACTTCTTTTTCATATGATACTTTAAAGCACCCTTAATGTGACAAATTATGATTATTATTAAAATAAATAGGAGACTAGAACTCTTAGACTTAATTACTAAATGTTCTTATACCTATAATTGTAACCTAAGTTATTGAAAATTTTTCTGAAAATTTTTATATTATATTCATTTAAATCAAATTAATCATTAAGTAAAGTTCACTACTAAGAGCTATATTTTTATGTAGTAAAATGATTACTTGAGGACAAGTAATAGTTATGTTTGGGGGATTTTGATGCACCAAAATACAAATATATAAGAAAAATCAAAAATATTTTTGATTTTTCTTATATATTTGTACTAATTTTTAGTGATATTACACTTTAATGAAAGACTTTTTTTGTGTTTTTCTGTAGATATTATGATGAAAGTAAAAGAAGCAAAAAGAAGCGAAAAGAAACGAATTTGAAGCGAAAAAAGGGAAAAACTAGATATTTGAAAGTCTGGCACCGACGGCGCCCAAACCAGCACTGACGACATGTTTTTCCAGAGAGCCCAAAATTAAATGGAGACCTGGATAGGGCTGACGATGCCCTATTGCCCGCCAACGGCTAATGTTGGTTCAAGTCAGATTCAATGAATTTGGACATTTTTTGATGGGATTCTTAAGGAAACTCTTGGGAAATTCATTCCTAGATGAATTTAAACTGTTTGAGCGGCACAATTCAGTGAAGAGGGTCAGTAGAGAGTCAGAGAAAAGTCAGCGGAGTGAAGAGGAAGTCTTTAGAAAGTGTTTAGAGTTTAAGGTTTGGCGTTTTGTATTGAATTGTAAGGGATTCTATTCAAAAGAGTTGTAGGAGGAGAAGGAAAGTGAGTGATTGCTTCTTCCTTACTATTTCAAGAGGGAATTGTGCATTGTCGAAAAGAGAGAAGGGGATCCAAGGAAACTTCAAAGGATTTGTTTGGGGAAGAAAATCAGATAAGTTGTATTTACTTCTTACTGTTTGTATGACATTGCTTTTATATATATAATCTTTGTTGTGTCATATCTTCTACATGAATTCTGAGTAGATTTCTTTGTCTTTCTCCTTACAATGATAATTGGTGATGTGATAGTTTAGATTGGATGTTTCATAAGAAAGAGAATAAAAATTGTGATGTTTTTCCACTTCGCTCTTAATTTGCTTTTCGATCTGACAAATTGGTTTGTTAAAATACGTTGTGAAATATACAATCCGAAAGGGTTATGCTTTCTACAAAAAAATTGGAGATTACAATCAAAATCCATAGATGGTGAAGTCCATGGGGGTTGGGAGCAAATAAGTAGAGAAATATGTTTATTGGGTGTTGAATTAGAGATTTTAGGGTGACAGACTAAAATCCCCAATTCAGTCCATGTGTTTGAAAACTAAAGTGAGAGCTAGCCTTCAGGGGAAGGGAAGTGGGAGCTCTAGAGTGAGAGCCGGTATCCTCCCAGCCTAACCACGCATTTAGGGACTAAACTTAGGATTAGCAAATGTTCTTTATAGCACTCGTAAGAGGGTAAAGAATAGATATACTCCTATTTGACACAATACAGATATTAAACTAATCTATATTATTCACTCACCAAAATATCATTGTAGGGGAAAGGATGCTTTCTCTAAATTTGAACCTTGCATTAAAAAATCTTATTATAATAGTAGTTACTTTAATTTGAAGTTTCATTAGTACTTTAGAAATTTTAAAATCTTTAGCAAACTTTAACATCTTAGTATTTACTTTTGGTGCTTTACAAATCGAAAATTGGATTTCTGTTCTACGCTTAAAGTTTTTCTTCCTCTCTGTAGGGTTGATAATAAGGACTCCGCTAGAGCCCTGTATTACTTGAACGATAGGTACACTTGCGTATAGATCGGCTGCTACCTTATTAAACTAATTAAATTCTATGATTGAATTGAAACTATTTGCGAAAATTTATTACTTCTTATCTACAGCCACGCCGGTCATAGGACTACATACAGAACACCAACACGGTCAACACCGTTTGCTTTGGTATATGATTCTGAGACCATTTTTCCACTTGAAGTGCAAATTCCTTCTCTCAGAGTTGCAATTTCAAGCAAAAGAACTGAAGAAGAAAATTCCAAATTACGACTTGAAGAACTTAAGAGTTCAGAAGGCAAGCTTCTGTAAGCTCAACAAAATCTTGAATTATATAAAGCAAAAATGATACTAGCCCACGAAAATTTGGTTTGCCCTAGAATGTTTCAAATTGGTGAATTGGTTTTAGTTCTCCGAAGTCCAATCCTTGCTCATCGAAGAATAGATGGAAAGTTTGAACCAGTATGGGAGGGCTCGTATGTAATTGCAAAGACATATGTAGGAGGATCTTACCAATTAGTAGACTGTCAAGGAGAAAGAGTCTTGCTCCCAATCAACGGGCATTTCTTGAAAAAATCTTATGCAACATGAAAATGATGACTTGTTTATAAGCTGGGAAAACAATAAATAAAATGAAAAATGAAATTTTTGACAATCAATGTCTTTCTTTGAACATGTCCTTATGTTCACATAACATGTCTTTGTAAACATCATTTCTCGACAATAATGAATTTCATATTAATAAATTAAATCGAAACTTAGTCTTATATGTTTCCATTAACCTGTTGCTTGCAGGGAAATGTCAAACAACAGACTCCTATTCACTTTGAAGTGGTGTGTGTTTGGCAACATACCACCGATGTATCGAGAAAGGATCAAGGATCCACTTTGAATTTGACATGAAACATATCAAACTATTATATAATGGACCATTGTTTTCTATTGTTGACAAAGGAGAAGCTAAAAGGGAATTGCCTGTACTAGAGTTCAAGACCCGACAAGCAGACATCACTAAAGAAAAAGTGAAACCTAATGGTCAGAAGAGAAAACTTGACTATGGGAGATTAAGGTCAGTGGTAGTCGCTGCAACTCAGGGGATCATAGAAGCATCCATTGCGGGAGTCAATAAATTGATAGTATGATTGACTGGGGCGCAGAGATGAAACATAAATAAATGACTAAAATGAATTGAAGAAAAAGAACAACAAAATGTGAAATTTATGGAGGAAGAGACTTCTGGATTAGAATTTCTGATCTCTGAAGATATGCCTAGAGAGGTATATCCTGTTTTAGGAGTAGAGAATCTAGATCCTGAAGAAGAGGAAGCAATAAAAAGTACAGGTTTGCACCTACTCCATATTTGTCTATACTTGACCTCACGACACCAGTAAATCTAGTGACAGACAAATTATTTCTGAAGAAGAATTGAGGCACATTCAAGCTCTCAGGCGACATTCTTTCGAACAATTCAATCATATCGATGGTCGGACTATCAACATACTGGAAGACATTAAATTAGTCATGAGAGTCTTCAATGAAGATGTGCAGACTGCCATAATTGAACATATAATGGAAGCCTGAGATCTTGGATGAGCTGGAAGCTTGAAGAAGAGGACATTCTCTATGCCCAATAATGGATATGTGGCATAGGGCAGGTAATTATCCAGTATGGATGTTGTTACAACTATGCTAAAGCTAAAGAATGGAATCCTCTCAGAATTCTGCGACATGAACAGGTAGACCTAATGCCTACAGTCTTTGTTCAAATCATCAGACGAATGGTCGCTTTAGAGATAATACTGCATATTTGTATTCCAGACAGCTTCATTGTCAACATTTATGAAGAACGGAATTGCATCCCACCACATATTGAGGGTCATGAATTTTGAAAGATCTTTTTGCACATTGTCTCTATTAAATAGATGTTCTATCATGTTTGGGACAGAGATACGAATTATAGGACCTGAAGAATTCTATGGATCTTATCAAATACCCCTTCCAGGTGGATCAGTCCTGGTCTTACAAGGGAATGGAGCTGATGTTGCTAAACATTGCCAACCAAGTGTGAGCAGACAACAGATCTCAATTACACTAAAAAAAATGTGTCCTGACAAACAGTCGATCGGTTATAAACCTGTGTCAGAGCTCGAGGGATTAAAACCTTTAAAACTACTATGAACCTATAAATATCCAAACACCTAAGACATACTTAACAGACAGTGTCTTGGAGTGTTAGATATTTGTAGTAGATCTAACAATATCCAGGATTACAAGGATGATAAAAGGACAATCTGATGATTTCTGATATGATGTTATATCGATAATTTGTAATGTGTGTTGTATGATATATGATGTACTGTTGACTTTTACCATCAATGTACATTATCTTTGGTAATGGAATAAATTTTGAAAAATCCTAGCTGTCAACAATACATCGACAAGTCCAAAAATGCCAAAATGAACACTTTAAATTTAAAATGACATAATAAAAAACTCGTGACAATTAACATGAGATATATCCTTCGACCTATAAAGGTCAAATCCCCAGCGGATACGTTTTTCTTTATGTGTTTCTCAAACATAACTTCTGTTATTGGATATAAGACCTTTCCTGACACGGAAATATGGCATTCCTTTAGCTCTTTCTTTGAGAAAGGATATAAGTTGCATAACCTTCCCTATCAAGATCAACATATTGACATCAAACACTTCTGAGAGATGGTATGGCATAACCTTTCCTGACACGAAAATATGGAATTTCTTTAGCTCTTTCATTGAGAAAGGATATAAGTCGCATAACATTCCTTCTCAAAATTGATATATTAACATCAGGCACTTCTGAGAGATGGTATGACATACACTCTCTCTCTCCAACTATTGGATATAATACCCTTCCTGACACAGAAACATGGTATTCCCTTAACTTTTTCTTGAGAAAGGATATAAGTTGCATATCATTCCTTCTCAAAACCGACATATCGACATTTGACATTTCTAAGAGATGGTATGACATCCACTCTCTCTCCAGCTATTGGATATAAGATCCTTCCTGATACGAAAACATGACATTCCTTTAGTTCTTTTTTTAGAAAAGATATTAGTCGTATAACATTCCTTCTCAAAACCGACATATTGACATCTGACATTTCTGAGAGATGGTATGACACCCACTCTCTACCCACTTATTGGATATAAGACATTTCCTGACATGGAGATATGACATTCTTTAACTCTTTCGTTGAGAAAGGATATATTTGTATAACATTCCTTCCAAAAATAACATATTGACATCTGACACTTTCGAGATATGGTATGGTACTTAGGGGTGTAAACGAGCCGAACACGAGCGAGCCCAGCTCGTGTTCGGCTCGTTTATATTTCGAGCCCAAAAAGTGTGTTCGTGTTCGACTCGTTTGCTTAACGAGCCGAACACGAGCTGTTCACAAACAAAGAGTCGTTTTAATAATCCTAATCACGTAACCATAAGATGTTAAGGGTTGAGACAATATTTAAGAATTATAGTTTATATTAAAATATCATTTGAATCTAATTTAATACTTTTTATTATATTTACTTAATTAATAATTTTAATTGATTATAAATCTTTTAAATTATTTAAAAATACTACTCATTAATATATATATATATATATATATTAATGAGTAGTATTTTTAAAAAATTATATCTATATGTATGTATGTATGTCCGTAAATCTTTTAATTTTTTTTAAAAAAACTACTCATTAATATATATATTAATATATATATATATATATATATATATATATATATATATATATTTTAGAGAAAAGGAGCCAACATAGGCTCCCTGCGTGTTGATTAGTAAATAAAAAGGGGGTTACAAAAGTTGAAGTAGAGGGGTCCCCACCAAACGGTAACAAAATACATTTTGATGCCCTATGGGGATCCCCGATCAAAAAAAAGAATCGACTTAAAATAAAAACAACTCTATTAGATACAAGGAAATCTATCAATTACTGAAACTAACCCTCACAGTAAGGAGATCATGAGAACCTTCAACCACAGATAGTGTGCCCAGTGGGATAGCAAAGAAACATGAGACCTCATGGAGCAAATATAGCCAACAAAAAAGAACCCAATGAGCACCGGCCCCAACAACCAAAACCATCACGATCAATCTTCGTTATAACAAAGAGTGGCCATTGTCGATCCTTAAGTGGGGAACGGATAAGAGATCACCGGCCTCCGACATTCCGAGATGAGCGGGGGAATAGTTGAGAGGGTCACTCTAGTGGAAAGGGATCCGGTTCTTGCGAGCTCGATCAGCTAGGCTTATTTCCCTCTCGAAAATAAAAGTGAAGGTGGCCTTTAGTTGACTAGTGAGGGAAAGAATTTTTGGATCCAAAGTGAGTGGGTCCAAGTGGTTAAAGTTCCGATATCAATCAAATTAATCATCTCCCGAGAATCCCCCTCAATGATTAGATTCCTCCAATTGAAGATCAAAGCTAATTTCGGAGCCCGGTAGGCAACTATAAGTTTGGTTTCAAGAGCATCGGCGGCAGTAATGGGGGCATGGAAGATCGGTAGGCGAGCCCCCTTGTGGTTCTCGAAGAGACCACCCACACTGCGGCATCGGTGGTGTAGCGGCCATCGGTGTTTGCTTTAACATAGTTGCTTGGGTGGAGGAGACCGGGTGACGGTGATAATTTTAGGGAGCTTGTTGTTCAAGGGTTGGCTAGCTTTAAAAATATTTGGAAACTTCTTGTGGCTAATAAGTTTATGGAGATAAGATATGCGGTTTACGGCAACGAGTACTAGCACCGGTGGCGGCTCCCTCGAAGATAGCCTTGTTTCTTGCCATCCAAATGAACCATGCAATCGGTAGGGGTAAAGCTCCGGTTCCTCGTCGATGCCATTCGATCCGACGAGTGAGAAGATGATGCCGGTGCAAATGGAGGGTATTCGATTTAAATTGAGGGATTAGGCGAGTCCGAGACCTCCTTAGAAAACTTGCATTCAAAGAAAAGATGATTGATAGTTTCTTCCTCCATATGACACAAACTACGGCAAGAAGGGCCCCTAAGTCCCTTTAACTTAAGGATGTTGTCGGTGGGAGAAGATTTTTGAAAAGTCTCCGAGTGAAGAGGTTCATAGAGGGGAGAGGTACTTGTTCCGGATCGAGATCACTCCAAGGAATAGCTTCCCACTGATAGAGTTGAGTGTAAATAGCCTTTGAGAAGCTTTGGTTGTGAAGGGCCTTCCTAACAGGAGAATCCATATTGGATCTATTGAAAGGAATAGTGGCTACTTTCTGGGCAGAAGGAGCTTCCAAGATGTTGTGGAGAAATGGCGAGGACCAGTTGTCCCCATTCCAGCTAATCAACGACTTTCGGATTAAGGTTGGTGGGTGGAGTGAGAGGTTGTAGCCAATGCGGAGGGCACCAATGATCAAGCCAAAAACTAAGATTTCCACGACCCGGGTTCCAAAGATGCTGTCTTGTTCGACGGGGTTACGTTCTTTATAAGAGCTCTCCAAAGTTTGGAGTCACCGGTCTTGGAGGGGACACGGGAAGGGTGAGTGTGTACGCGATACTTCCCAAGAAGGTAGTGTGCCCACAAAGAGTCTTGAGTTCTGAATTTGATCCACGGTAGGCAAAGATTAACGGTGATAATCTGCTGGATCCCTTTGAAGCCCGGACCACCTGCCCAGGTGGGTTTGGCCATCCTTTGCCAAGAAGCCCGAGTGAGTTTGATTTACGTTCCCACCTGGAGAAAATGGTTAAATGCTCTTTCAAGCGGATTCCGAGTACTCTTTTTCATAGTGGTCACTCGCATAACATAGGAGGGTAGAGTGGTTAGGATGCTCTTAAGCAATGTCGATCTTCCACCATTTGAAAGATAGATGTGAGTCCGGTTAGAAAGGTAAGTGCTGATCTTATCTTGGATTTCATCAAAGTGGGTCACGTTTGACTCTTCCTATATTAAGTTGTACTCCCAAATGCTTGATAGGTAGGCTGTGTGCTAGAAAAGCGAGTGTAGGTGAGAATCCGATTTTTTATTTCGGGTGAGATCTTCACGGGAAAAAGAATCTGACATTTGGAAGGGTTGAAAATGAGTCCAGATTGCTGTTGAAAATGTTGGATGCACTTGAAGGTGTGTTTAACAGCTCCCTTGGAGGCATTAGAAAAAAATATCACATCATCAGCATATATGAGGTGGGAAACCATTATGTTAGATTTATGGTGATATCTGGTATGCTTGTGAGTGGTTTGGAGATTATTCATCATATGGGAAAAGTAATCCATAGGTAGAATAAATAGGGTTGGGGATAGGGGGTCCCCTTGTTTAAGCCCCCTGGTTGCAGTGAAAGTGTTCCAGCTAGTGCCATTTATGAGGATAGAGTGGGAATTGTTTCTAAGCCATCTTTGAACCATGCAACAGAAATCTTCAGAAAAGCCCCTAGCTGAGAGAACCTCATTGATGAACTCCCAGCTAATGGAATCATAGGCTTTTCTAATGTCCAATTTGTAAATTAGATTTCCCCCCCCCCTACATTTTTTATTGAGATCATATAGCATCTCCTGGGCCAATAACACATTATCAGAAATTGTCCTCCCCTTCACAAAAGCAGATTGGTTCATACAAATGATTTTGCGAGATGGGGTTGGAGCCTTGCCACTATAATCTTGCTAATGACCTTGTTTATAAGCGATGTGAGGCTTATGGGTCCGAAGTGGTCCCGGTTGGATGCAGGCGTGTTCTTAGGGATCGGAACAATAGTGGATGAGCTGAAAAATTGTGGGGGGTCCCTTCCCAAGAAGAAACTAGCAATGGCGCGCAATAATATCGGGGCGATGACGGGCGGGGCTTTCTTGTAGAAGTCGGCGGTGAACCCATCCGGTCCAGTGATTTAGAGCTATCAATGGAGTTAACGGCACTGCTCAAACCTCATGCTCATTGGGGGGTGTGTAAGTGAAAGAGAGTTGGTGTAATGGTAGTTTCCCTGGAAACATAAAGGGTTTAGGAGTTCTCTAATCTTGGAAGGAAAGAAAAGGAGCTTTTGAAAGTAGGCGGTAGCACTTACGCAATAGCTTGATTGTTCTGAGCCAAGTGCCATTCTCATCCTGGATACTTGTGAATGGTGTTGCAATGTCTTCCGTATTTGATAAAGGAATGGTAGAATTTTGTGTTTATGTCCCCCTCGGTGAATATATGCATAGAAGACTTACGTCGAGAAGCGTTCCTGGATTTCAATGGAGTTAGAGAGATTTACCTGGGCTGCAGTCAGTAGGTGGTTAGGAACAACTCCCATCTGAACCTTCTGCTCCAAGTCAAGTACTTCCTTCTCAGCTTCAGCAACGGCAGTGTGAACATTTCCAAATTCTCTCCAACTCCACTTCTTAAGCTCTTTACTGATTTTCGATGGAGGTGTTCTAGCACTAAGCCGGGGATCATTATTGGGAGCACCATTCCGGAGAGGCTTGGATGAGGGGTAGAGCTGGGGGTGTGAAGACCAGAAATTTAGGAATCTAAAAGGAGAGCTGGTGTGATTTAGGGGAGGGCGAGAAATAGTTAAAAGGAGAGGTACGTGGTCGGAACGGACAAGGGGAAGGTGAGTGACAACGGTGTGGAGAAATTGAGAGTGCCAAAGTTCATTGGATAAGAATTTATCCGGTCTCTCCCAAGTGTGGCTCCTTCTCCGAGGTGTAAGGAGGGCCTTTGAAGCCCAAATCAAAAAGTACGGCATTGTGGATATTGTCCCCGAATTGGTTCATTTTGCTTAGGATTGGAGTTACGCACTCCCAACTTCTCGGCGGCACTAATAATACAATTGAAATCCCCCCAACAATCCGGGGAGGGTAATGGAGTGATTGATTTGGTGCGAGTGATCCCACGGACTAATTCGGCATGCTTGCTGCATCCGGCATAGATAAAGGTAGCTAGGACATTTTTACCAGCAAAATTTAAAGAGAGGTGAACAAGCCGAGGGTTATCGATGAGAATGGTCCAACCCGGCTCTCTCCTACACGGAACCCAAATTTTGTTATTGATGTTTGTGTGAAGAGAAAAGCCGGGTAGTTTTTGAGGATTTTGTTTAAGTGAAGGCTGAGTCATTGGTTCTAGTAAAGCTATACACCAAGGGGCGTGTTTTTATTGAGGTAAGTGAGTCTTTTAAGAGAGTGTGGACTAGCCACACCTCTAATGTTCCGGCATAGTAGGTTGATCATTGGGGGTTAAAGGTGGGGGAGCTGGATTTGTGAGATCTTGACCTTGTTCTACTTCTTCGAGTGGAGGGGAGTCCTCTCGCACACAGGGGCTGAGGGGATAGTCAATTTCTCCGGTTCGGACTTATTTTTCTTCTTCTTATTTTTTGAGTAAATTACCCATTCTTCTTCCATGGAATCCATTGCATCAGCAACATCACCAGCAGAGGGGGGTAGGGGAGGGTGGGACTGGGTGTGAATGAAGGAGGTGGGAGATTTTAGGAGGGTGGGGGATGGGTTTGTGGGGGCGGTCGAAGGCTGGAAAGGGGGCTAGTTCATGATTCACCTCGGAAGGCCGAGCTGGGGGATGGTGGGCACTTCGGCCTACTTTTGGTCGAGAAAGGAGGATTTTCTAGGAGGAGGATGGAGCTCGAAACACCTTTCAGCTGTGTGGCCAAACATTTTACAGTGGGAGCAATAATATGGCTTTTGTTGCATGATTACCTCCTGCCAATGCCCATCAGCTTTAGATCCCACCCATATTCTCTTAACCTCAGGGAGGGATATATCAACTTCTATTTGAATCCTGGCAAATTCAGGTTTTGCCTTGTGGAGTGTAGCTGCATCCAGTCTGAGTGGGGTGCCAATTGCCCTTCCAATATGGAAAAGGGCAGTCTGATTAAAATACCTATATGGCAAATTGGGTAGCTTGAACCAAATGGGGATGATAGGGGGTTCTTTGTTGGGATCAAAATCGGGGGTCCATTTTAAGATTTTCATATCCATACCAGCAATGGTGACCTACTGCTTAGCAAATATCTTAGCATAATCTTCATCTGAGGTGAGATTAATAAGTAGATGTCTCCCATCTATTAATCCAAGCCTCCATTCTCCTGTTAGATTGAGTGATTCAAAAAAGCTTCTTACCATTTCCATCTTTGGGTGTCCCAAAGTAAATTTCCCAATTAGAGTTAGCCTCACTTCCTCATTTAGCATTTCTAGTTCATCATCAGAGAAGTATGCGAGCTGGGCATCCCTCCTTTTCTTCGATAGGCTTGATGAAAGGGAAATGACCCTTTCCTGCTGCAGCATCATGCAGTTTTTGGGGGAACACTAGTTCAGATGAATCCTTGAAAGTAGGGCCTTTTCCCACCACCCCAGCATAGGTGGCCTTGGCCCAATCTAAATTGGTATGGAGATCAATTGGGCAAGCCATAAATGCAGATAATGCACCTACGACCCCTGGTCGGCAGAGCTAAAAACTAAAATCGAGTGAGCGAGCAAGTACCGTAAGAGCTCGGAGCCCCTTCGTAACACAACAAGTCCCGGAAAAACACCCACTTCAGTCGGGCAACACAACTAATCCCAAGCAATGAAACGAGTGAAAATTTGAATGGACACCACCGGGAAAGGTAGCGGCTCTCGGAGAAAAGGCGGAAACCTTCTCGGCCTTGCCAAAGCCTTGCACACCAGTAGACACCACTTACCCGAGAGACCACCGAGCCACCAAGGACGGCGCCGCGCAAGCACCATCTCAAAACCCTAGCAGAGCTCTGCAAACACCAACATCGCCCATTATATATATTAATATATATATATATATATATATATATATATATATATATATATATATATATATATGAAGAAAAGATGGGAGATTCGGATTTCCAGGAAGTTTTCTTGAGGCGATTTGCAAATTCTACTCAATTCTTTTGATTTTAGTTGGAGTTTTCTCCTGTTTGATCCTTCTTTTCTTGCTTCCTGCTGATTTCTGTTGTTTGGGTAGGCTTCTGCAATTTGGATTGGAGGTTTTTTTTTTGCTTCTTTTGGTTTTCCCGGGTTCTTGAAATTCAAATCTTTTGAATTTTCTTGTTCTTTGTCTGGTTTCTTTTCATGGCTGATTCTTCTTCTATTGCTATTCCGGCAAGACTTCTTTTGTGGATGTGGTAAATGCCGCCGCAGATCCGTCGATAAATTGGTTTTTCCTAATTGCTATCATGAAACAAATTGCTGGTAGGGGTAATTACCCTTTTATTAAACAAGTAAGCAAGAAGGGAGGTAAGCTCGCCTTAATCTTCACGCGATTCCGAACTTGCTTCCTTGGTTGAAGTTCATAAATATAATCTTGTGTGGGAAGTTTCAATATGGGCATCCTAAGATGGAAAGAATAAGGAAATGTTTTGAAGATTTGAAATTGTCCGGTTCATGGAAGGTTGAAGTTTGTTTGATGGAAGACATATTATGATTAAGCTTTCTAAAGATGAGGACTATGCAAATTTGTTTTCTAAAAAGTTCTTGATAATGGATGGAAAATATATGAAAATTTTGAAATGGTCTCCTGATTTTGATTCTAATCAAGAAGCTCCTATTATTCCTGTTTGGTTTAGAATTCCTAATATGAAATTACAATATTTCAATCATCAAGTGATCTATGCAATTGGTACTGCTTTGAGGAAGCCTCTAAAATTAGATATCTCTACTTTTAATTTGTCTAGACCTTCTTTAGCAAGGATTCTAGTTGAAAGAGACATTACTCTTCCTGATGTTGAGGAAATTTGGCTTGGATCTCCACATAATGGTTATTGGTAACCACTAATTATAGAACAAAGGCCAGCATACTGTTGTAATTGCAAGATGTTTGGTCATTGTAAAGACAACTGTTATAGGATTCATCCTAATCTTAGGCCAGTAATGCTAAGGTGGTTATTTCTACTGCAGATAACTCCAAACCTGATATAGTGCCTGCTGTAATGCCTGTTGTACCTGATGTAGTGCCTGTTGTACCTGATGTAGTGCTGCTGTAATGCCTGCTATTGTGCCTGCTGTAGAAGTTGAGAGAATGGCTTCTGTTGTTTCTGGCATTCTTCCTCCAATTCCTTCCGAGGTTGCTGAAATTACTTTATCTTTATCTAATCCTGCATCTATTTCTGATGATTCTAATTCAATCTTGGTTCAACTTAAACAAGGAGTTATTTTTACTCGATAATGAGCATGTTACAAACAATTCTGCCATGGAAGTGATGGATCCTGTTGGTAATTCCCGATTTATCTTTGCGAATGTTATTCGAATCTCATGAATCGTTGCTAATGTACTAGATGTTCCATCTTTTATTCATTCTGAAACTTCTTCTGATTTGATCATTCTTGAGAAAGAAGGTACTGTTATTGAACATGTTGGAAGAGATGTAAACTTTTTAAATAATATTCAGTATAATTCAGTTTCAACTATCCCCAAACCTGTTGATTATCCCATTTTTCAAAATGTTGCTCAAGATGGGTTAACTTCTTCCTTGGATAATCTGAATGCTGCTGCTAATGATCTTAAGGATGATTGGTTGATCAAGAAGTCTAAAAAGAAAAAGAAATCGCTGATTTATTGTCTTTGTCTCGAAGCTAAACATTATTCCTTCTTCCTCTTCGAGCTTACTAGAAGTGGAAAGCTTGCCCCTCATGATTAAGTTCATATGCTGGAATATTAGGGGAGTGGCCAATCCTGGCTCCCTTAATAGAATTCTGAGTCTAAACAGGATTCATAAGTTTTGGGTGATTGTGCTTTTGGAACCTTGGTGAAATCTAATTTTGATAAATACATCAGAAAATTTCCTGGATTTTCTTTTTTATCAAAGTGTTCTAATAAGATCTCGGTCGCTCTATAGAAAGGAATTATTGGTGAATGTTCTTCTTGATCATTCCCGCATTTTACATTTTCATTTTCGCGTTAGATCATTTTCGGGGTTTTGCATCCTTTGTGTATGCTCGCTTCTCTCCCTAATGATAGATTAGAGCTTTGGAATAAAATTCATGAGATTAGTTTAACAATGTCGAAAGTTGGATGGTGGGTGGAGATTTCAATTGCATTGCTCATCCTAGTGAAAAGAAAGGAGGCAGGAATCCCAATTTAATAGAGATGCTGAAATTTACTAATGATATTCATTCTGCCAAGCTTGTTGATATTGGCTTTGAAGGTTCTCGTTTTATTTAGAAGAGAGGATCATTATATAAAAGGCTTGATAGAATATTAGTTAATCAATCTTGGATTAACATGTTCCCTATTTCCAAAGTTAAACATTTGGCTAGAATGGGTTCTGATCATTCTCCTTTGCTTGTTTGCTGTGCTCCTTTTTCTGTGGTGAAATCTAATTCATTCAGATATCTAAATGTTTGGTCTGATCACCCTGATTTCAGTAAAGTAATTGAGAGGAATTGGTGTGCTCCTATCACTGGTTTTCCAAATCCTATTATCAAATTATGGTTTTTACATAAAAGACTAGCTAAGGAACTTAAAGTATGGAACTGGAATGTATTTGGAAATATTCATCAAAAGGTCTGTTCAAATTCGAAGTTTTTGTTTCGTCGTGGAAAAAGATGTTGAAGCCGGGAGAGCTTCGAACAACAATTATCTCGTCTGTGTCGGCATATTTTTAGGTCGTGTTTTATTTTGAAGAGGGGTCGCCTAACGTAAATCTGTCGGCGAATTTTTAATTTAATTAAAATAAATAATTTGAAAAGTAGTATTTGATTTTGAAAATAATTTTTAAACTTGAAGGTTTTAAGATATGAGATTAAACCGACCTCACATCCCAAATAGTTTATATAAACGAGCACCGCACCACAAACCGTGTATCTATCCCTAAGGATAGACACACTCGCTTGATGGTGGGGCTTGATTAAATAAACTAGAAGATTAGTGACATCCGTTTGGTCCGCGAACCAATTTTATAAGCCGACAAGTTTCCCCGCTTAATATGAAAACATTAAACGGGGTTTATATTACTCAGGTTCTTTAAAATTCCCTATAAGGGCAAGCCCCTATAGTTAATTACATCTTAAGTGACGGGAATCACCTAAGAAAACTCTCGATAATAATCAATGATTCCGCTCTCAAGAATTTCAAAGTTTAAGGTTTTCAAAGATTGAATTTTGAAGTTTCGATAGGGAATGGATCAAATTTTTGGAACATTTTGTTTTATGAATCCAAAGGAAGAAAGGTAGGAGAAATCACTGATTCGAAGTGAACTTCGATAATTTCCCGACTATCCTATCGTTTGGCTTGAATTTAGGAAAGTCCTAATGTTTATTTAGTATTTCAATCTTGTCAATTTTAATTAATTAGGGCTTATATTTGTATGATAAAATCAAACAAATAGCCTCGAAGATGTGAGGGTTTATATCGTATCGGACGACTACCTCGGAATCCTAAGACCGGTTAGGGCTTAATTTGCAATGCAAATGCCTAACGAAGAGTTGAGGATTTATGTTGCACTAGGCAAGCTACCTCGAAATCCTATGGTTTAGTTATTTAATTCTAAGAAATGTTTAGCTGATGTAGACTCGGGTTTTGCCGATGACGATGGTCATGCCGCCCACCATGCTCCGAGCTCCTTGTTGTTGCGAGGTTTAGTTTTAGAAATCATAAATCAGGGGATGAGAGAAGTGTTTTGGTTTAGAGAAAATCTTAATTTCCAAGTGTTTTTTGTGTTTTAATTAAAACAAATCTTAAAGTTGATTATAACGACACTGGTTAAGATCCCACGGTTCCATCCTTCCGCATCGTTATTTTTATCGGATTCACTTAGTCCAGATGAATTTGCTAAAATCAACCGAATGAGTTCCACACTTTCATTTAGACCATGGGAAATCCCGTTAGCAACACGTAGGTTACATCATCCGAGGTATTCCCGATCATCCAACAGGACGTTTTAATTTAGTTGTAATTGTAGTTTTATGTTACGTTTGTGATTAAACTTTGAGTTGTTTTATATTTTGGAATGTTGTGGCGGTGAATTTTATCTTGCAATGACTTTTAACTTAATTTTGGTTTCGGTTTTAGGAGCTATCCTAAAGGTGTGGGTTTTCATGCAACGTGCTTGTTTTATCATGCAAGAAAAATAAATGCAAGTTGCAATAAAGTAAATTGCAATAATGTAAATTCATTGGAAAATAAATTGCGGAAAGTAAATCGCAATAATACAAATGCGTACACTGGAGGGTCTTCCCGTCATCCCAAGCCGCACTTAAAACACGATTAGCATATTTAAGCAAGTTCCTAGGTAAAGCTAAGGGAAAGGTTATGGTTTTCTACCAAATTCCTAATCCTATAGCTAGTCAACTCCTATGACGTTCTAGGTTCTTTGTGTTTTGGTTTAAGGACGATTTTCTTCATCAAAGAATAATCAAATTCAATTGTTCTTATAAATATCCTATCATATTGAGAAAGTGCTTAAGAAGGATCTTAAACATCTTTTCAATATTTCTAGGATTGTTTTAAGTCCAAATGAATTTAATTATATAAATGAATCGATCGTCCGAGGTTTTCAAGTCTTGTTAACTTGCTCGTTGAACTAGGACATTTGAATATCCTATGAGTAAAGTAACACTCCATTTAATGTTTCATTTAGGAGTTACAATAATCAAAGCTTTCGAGGGCAAGTTAGTATTCAAATGATTTGGTTTAAGTTAAAGAGTTTAAATTTGGAATAGTGTTCAAGTTGTTTTATATTTAATTTCTTTTATGTCTTAGGTGATGTTATATTTAATTTAACTTAATTTAATTGAGTTTTAATTTAGTTTAACATAATTCAATTTAATTTGACTTGGTGTTTAATTAATTTGATTTGATTTAACTTTAATTTAATTATTTAATTTAATTTAATTTAATTTTAATTATTTAATTTAATTTAATTTAATTGTTTAATTTAATTTAATTTAATTTTAATTTAATTTAATTTAATTGTTTGATTTAATTTAATTTAATTTTAATTAATTTAATTTAATTGTTTAATTATTTAATTTAATTTAATTATTTAATTTAATTTAATTTTAATTAACTTAATTTAATTGTTTAATTTAATTTAATTTAATTATTAAATTTAATTTAATTTAATTTTTAAATTTAATCTTAATTTAATTTATCTTTAATTTACTTTATTTTTAATTTTAATTGAAATTAAGTCTTTTAATATTTTAAATTTGAGTTATCATTTTAATTAAAAAATGAGTATTAGTTGATATAATTAATTTAGGGATTTTTTAAATTAAAGAAAAAAATCTCTTCCTAATAAAGATCCCTTATTTTAATAATTCCAATTTTATTATTCTTCCAAATTTGATCTATTATTAAAGTTTAATCATTTTAAAATTATTTAATGGGTTTCTACCCTTTAATTATTTAAATTTCAATCATCCAAATCAGATTAGGATCAAATATTTTACTTGTTGATTTTTTATTAAACCTAAAGTTTTAATTAAGGATTAAAGATTTTAATTACCATTTTACCCTTTAAGCTTAATAATTTCATAACTCACTAAATTGAACTCAAATGAACTTGAAATTTTTATGTGACTTTACTCATATGTCAATAAAGACATGAGAGGAGAAAATGTGATTTTTCTGTATTTAATTTATTTATATAATTATTTTTGGTGAAAAATAGAGATTTTCAAGGAAAATTTGATAACATGACCAAGGGAAAAGTTTCTGTCCTTAAGAAAATTAGGGGACATTCCTAATGACCAGAGAAGCACTTGGACCAATTTTGGTGATTTTTTGAATTATATTATTATTTATTATAATTATTTTGAGTTTTGGAGTGTTAATTAATTTAAAAATAAGATAAATGTTGAAAAATGGATTTTATATTTTTCAAAAATCTCTCTGATATTAAGGAAACCAGAGAAACAAATTTTGCAATTTTCTGATTTTTCTATGATTTATAATAATTATTTTAGTGAAAATGCTAGAAAATACATTTTTTTAATTTTAAAATTACCCTAGGGCTTTAAAATTTAATATCTCACTAAATAGACTTAGGAAAAATGTGGGATTTGTTCCTAAGTGATTAAAATTCAAAATGTGACATTTTGGTGAATTTTATTATTTTTGTGATTTTTATTATTTTTTAATTATTAAAAATATTAAAATATTATTAAAAATCAACTTTTTTAGAAAATTGAAATTTTAATTTTCTTGGGTTCCCCTGATATCAGAGAGGCTCCAAAACCAATTTGGTGAATTTTAAAAAAATATTTTAAAAGTTATGAATTTTTAAAGTTTAAAATGGCTAAGTGGCTTAATCAACCCAATTAGTGGGGCTAACCGAGTCCAATTGACTTCAAATTTTTATGGTGGATTCCTCTGATCCTAAAGGTCAGTGGAGAATTGATTTCAAGTCAATTTGATGCCTGGTTAACTCTAATTAATTAAAGACCTATTTTAGGTGTTTAAGCCGATTAGGGTTAATCTGAGTGAATTAACTCAAGTCCTATTTTTCCTAGAGTTCTCTGGTCATAAGGAACATCACCAAATATTTCTAGAATTTATTTCACAACATGCTAATTTTTGGAATTAAAATACTCAAAACGACAACATGCATTTGAAAAATAAATAACTTTTCACGAGATGGCCTCGACCTTGGAAAATTCAGGGAATGTTCCCGAGTTCAGAGGCTTCAAAAGCCCCATGGTCTCATGCCATGGTGAATTGTATACATGCATGGAGAATTAAATGTATGCAGAGAGTAAATAAATTATAAAAAATAAAATACTTAATGAAATTAAATGATTTCTTTTCCACATTATTCTCCTCTGTTCACTGAGCCAGAGGGTATTTTTATTTTATTTTTGTGATTTTTCTACACAAAGATATGGATTTTTGAAGTTTAGGGAATTAAATAAATAAGAAAATACCCTAATTTTCTATTTATCCACGCGGCGCCGCGTCAACCTCGAGCGACTCCGAAACGCCGCGTGTCGCGCTCCCATTCGACGCCGCCATCCGAGTCGGCAGCCCGGGCCCCGCGGTTCTCGTACCGTCTCCCAGTCCGACGCAATCCCGGCCGTCCGTGCGCGCGTGTATCGAATGGACGGCATCCGTTCATCGTCCCCAAGTGTTCTCGCCCGAGAGCCGTCCACACTAAATCCCTAAGATCTCGCTCGATTCTCGATGGATTTTCATGTTCTTATGCTCTATGGATTCGTCTTGAAGAGACGAACACATCTATACGGCTAACATGCATTGAAACTAAGGCATTTGAAATGGAGAATCTCCGAAGCTCGGGATGAATAGTTAACTCATACCTTAGCTCGGAGAAGTGTGGCTTCAATCCGAGAGTTGTTGCACCTTCGATTGGGTCCCGCGAAGCTCCGGATGAAGTCTCCCGGTCCGGTGAATCGCTCTAGCTATGAAAGTGACCACGGTCGATCACAAAGCTTGGAGGCTGGAGCAACCAGGTGGCCTCGGAGATGGGGCTTTCGATGGGAAACTTCTCCTCTTGGTCCGGTGAAGGTGTAGGACCAGTCGATTTGAGGATTGGCTCAGCTGTGGCAAAGTGTCCTGGTTTTGGGTGGAACTTCGGTTGAGAAATCGGGCTCGTTGGTGGGGATTAGGGCAAATTGACACTGGGGATCAACTGCTCTCAGGATGGTGAAGGGTTTGGAACAATTTTGGCAGAGTTTCGGCAAGGTTTGTGCTTGGCTCTCCTTTGGCCGAGAGGGTGAGGGGTTTAAATAGGAGAGGGTGGAAGGCCTCCCAGGGGGAGTTAGGGCTTGGGATCGATCTGCTGCGGTGAGGAGAAGATCGGCCATGGTGACCACTAGGGATGGGGCGGCTCGGCAAGTGAGAATTTCAATGTTGGCTCACATGTGAGCTCTCGGCCATGGTGTTTTCCGGCGGCTCGGTGGCCGGCCGGCCGAGCATGGGTCACCCTCAAGGTCAGGTGGGTCGTGGCTGGAGGTTTGTGCAATCAATTGGCCATGGACATGTGTAAAGGCTTTGATCCAAAGTGGAATGGGGCATGGCTAGATTTGAGCCTAAATGGGTCAACCCACCCATTTGGGCTAGGTGCACCACCCAAGGCCTGGTTTTGGCTGAGGGAAAAGTGATTTGGCTCAGGCATAATCGGTAGGGTCAAGTCACCATCCAAGCACAATTAGGCTTAAGCATGGTTTAGTGGAAACATGGAAGTGGTTAATCACCTTTAGGAATTAAGGAAAGAGCCTCCTCCTTTTGCCCAAAATGGCATGGTGACATGTAAAGAGGCTCTCATGGCTTGCATATGGCTTATGCATGGCTCCATGGCTCCATTTGGCTTGGGAAAAGTAAAGTCAATTTCATGGAAATGGATTTAAGGAAAATTTTGGTATTTAGGGGTGATTTGGCATGAGGCTTCATTTGGAATAATTCAATGATGATTTTAGGACTTAGGTAATGGATTTAATTAAATGGATGACAAATGGAGATGTCATGTGGGCTTTAGGGTAGATTTGGGCTTTTGAATTTTCAAGGAAATGGGCTTTTAAGAAGGTTTAAGGGAAGTGGGCTTTTAAGTTTAAGGATGTGTTCATGGATGGGAATTTTTGTAGAAGTTTGGGCCAAATAGTTGTTGGTTTTGGTTTAGGGATGTTTCATGAATAATTTGAAATAGATTTAAGGTGGTTTGGGTTTGAATTGGGTTGAATTTGGGTTTATTTGGTAAATGGGCCAATGTAGGTCAAATTAGGCTAACTTGGGCCAATGTTGGGCTAGGGTTGAAATTGATGTAAAATAAATGTTAAGAAATGTTTATGGGAGTGTTTCAAAGAGGTTTTGGCTTTGGTTGGGTTTTAATTTTGAGGTTTGGGCCTATTTGGGTTAGATTTGGGTTTAGGTCAAAATTGGGCTTTTTGATTTTGGGTTGAATTTGAGTGGGGTTTGGGTCAAAATCTTGGGAAAATCATGTTAGTGTTTTGTTTATGAGGATGTTAAGGAAGGTTTAGAAAAGATTTGGGGTTAATTGGAGTTGAATTGGGTTAGTTTGGGCTAAGTTTGGGTCATGGGTCCAAATTTGGGCTTTAAGGCCCAAAGTGAAATTGGATCCAAATGTCAATCAAATTGGACTTGGATTTGGTCTAAATTGGTATTGGGAATGTTGAATTGAAGTTTAGAATTGAATTGGACCAAAATTGGGGTCAATTGGGTATGTTTGGTTTGACATTGGGTCCACTTTGGGTTAAAATGGGTCAATTTGGGGGTTTTGACAAAAGTAGGGTAAATTGACAAAATTGGCCCATGGTGTAGTTGGACAAAATGAAATTGGGAATATTTGGGATTTTCTGGAATTTTCTGGGAATTTTCTGAATTTTTGGATTTTTAGGCCAAGAAGGGTATTTTGGGTATTTGGAGGGTATTGGGGGGTTTTCTTGGAATTTTTGGTATTTTTGGGTATGGATGATCAATTTGAGTGATGTGGAGGTGTTTGGGATTGATTTTGGAAAATTTTAGGTAATTTGGAGATTTTGCAAAAATTTGGGTAATTCAAGGGTTTTGGGTAGGTTTAGTAGGTGTAGGGTCCCGGGGGTCAAAAATTGAAAATTTGGGAAATTGAAGATTGGGTGAATTTGGGTGGGGTGAAATCATTTTAGTTGAGCCATGAAGCCATTTCAAGCCCATATGAGCCATGAGAGGACTCATTTGAGGCATTCACTATGTTGTTCCTAACCCTCTTAGCCGAGGGCTTAGGGGTTAAGGACCATCCATGTGAATCACCTACATGAGTCGGGAGGTCAAGTTGGGTATGGGTGTGGTTTTAGGAAGTGTGTGGAAATGTAGTGTGTAAGTGTAGTGTATGTCGGCCCTTCACCGGACCAGGCCACCGTGGCGGTCCTAAGGCCAAAGAGTCCTATAGGAACTCATCCTTTAAACTTCCATATTCGATTTCAACCCTCTAGGTGATTAGGGGTCTATAGTCAAGTTTGTGGAGTTTGCGGGGAGTTTAGAAGTGGTTTGAATTTCTAAAAGGCGGGTCCCAATTCTAGTCCTCTAAGATAGTCAAAGGAAAAGCCTAAGGCTAGATCCTAAGCACTAAAAAGAAGAAGGGAAGACCTCATCAAAAATGAGGTCAACAAATGGACCCCCAATAGGTGTGGTGAGTCGACGGAGCACACCGCGCGTATTGGTGTTGACCGAAGCGATCAACAAAACCAACACAGATGTCCAAGTGACGAACTTAGGACGAAGTAGAAGAGTTTCTGCTGGGGAGTGTCAAGTATATCTCTGGAACCGGAGATTTCTTGAACTCTCGCTGGGGAAAGGAAAAGGAGGTAAATCCCAAATCACATGATCTGAGGGAATTTCGATTTAGATTTTATTTTGCTTCAATTTATGTTTTGATGTGTGAGTTTAAATTTTAGTTTGGAGTTTCAATTTAGATTGAAGTTTTGTCAAAATTAATTTGAGGGATTTGATTTGAAATGAAAATTAGGATTTTGAGGTTTTAGATGTAACATCTCCAACCTCGAAAGAAGATTGAATTGATTAGATTGAACCGTTGCAACGAGAAGATATCTCAGAGCAAAGTGGTGTTGGATGTAAAATCCTTAACCTCAAGAGTTTGATTTCGATTTGATGTATTTCATTGCGATAGGGAAAAGATCCTAAAGCAATGCGGTCTTGGATGTAAAATCCTCGACCCAAAAGTTGAATTTTGATGTATTTCAGTGCAATAGGAAGAGAATCCTAAAGCAGTGCAGTCTTGGATGTAAAATCCTCGACTCAAAAATTTGAATTTTGATGTATTTCAGTGCAATAGGAAGAGAATCCTAAAGCAGTGCAGTCTTGGATGTAAAATCCTCGACTCAAAAGTTTGAATTTTGATGTATTTCAGTGCAATAGGAAGAGAATCCTAAAGCAGTGCGATCTTGGATGTAAAATCCTCGACCCAAAAGTTTTGAATTTTGATGTATTTCGAGTGCGATAGGAAGAGAATCCTAAAGCGATACGATGCTTGGATGTAAAATCCTCGACCCAAAAGTTTGAATTTTGATGTATTTCGAGTGCTAATAGGAAGAGAGTCCTAGCAAGTGCAGTCTTGGATGTAAAATCCTCGACCCAAAAGTTTTGAATTTTGATGTATTTCAGTGCATAGGAAGAGAATCCTAAAGCGGTGCAGTCTTGGATGTAAAATCCTCGACCCAAAAGTTTGAATTTTGATGTATTTCGAGTGCGATAGGAAGAGAATCCTAAAGCGAGTGCGATCTTGGATGTAAAATCCTCGACCCAAAAGTTTGAATTTTGATGTATTTCAGGTGCGATAGGAAAAGGATCCTAAAGCGATGCGGTACTTGGATGTAGAATCCTCGACCCAAAAGAGTTGAATTTGAATTTGATGTATTTCAGGTGCAATAGGAAAAGGATCCTAAAGCGAGTGCGATCTTGGATGTAAAATCCTCGACCCAAAAGTTTTGAGTTTTGATGTATTTCGAGTGCGACAGGAAAAGGATCCTAAAGCGATGCAGTCTTGGATGTAAAATCCTCGACCTCAAGAGTTTTGAGTTTTGATGTATTTCGGCTGCAATAGGAAAAGGATCCTAAAGCGATGCGGTCTTGGATGTAAAATCCTCGACCTCAAGAGTTTTGAGTTTTGATGTATTTCGAGTGCAATAGGAAAAGGATCCTAAAGCGAGTGCAGTCTTGGATGTAAAATCCTCGACCTCAAGAGTTTTGAGTTTTGATGTATTTCAGAGCAATAGGAAAAGGATCCTAAAGCAGTGCAGTCTTGGATGTAAAATCCTCGACCTCAAGAGTTTTGAGTTTTGATGTATTTCAGTGCAATAGGAAAAGGATCCTAAAGCGAATGCGGTCTTGGATGTAAAATCCTCGACTCAAAAGGTTTGATTTTGATGTATTTCGAGTGCAATAGGAAAAGGATCCTAAAGCGATGCGAGTCTTGGATGTAAAATCCTCGACCCAAAAGAGTTGAATTTGAATTTTTTGAATGAGATTTGATTTGAGATCTAGAAGATCGGATTTGAGATTTGATAGAGATTTAGAATCTGGAAAGATTGAATTTGAATTTGGAAGGATGAGTTTGAACTCGATTGAATTTGATTTAAGATTTGATTTGAAATTTGGAAGATCAAGTTTGAAACTTGACCGAGATTGGATTTGGAATTTGATTGAGGATTTGATTTGGAATTTGTAAAGATGAAATTTGATTTGGAATTTGGAAGGATGAGTTTGAACTCGATTGAAATTTGATTTAAGATTTGATTTGAAATTTGGAAGGATGGAATTTGATTCAGAATTTGGAAAGATTGAATTTGAAATTTGATTGAGAATTTGCTTTGTGATTTGATTTATCATTCATGTTGATTTCGTTTGTCTTTTAATGGTTCAAATTTTATTTTATTGTTTATTTAATGTTCATGTGAACTTAGTGTTTGTCATTTTTAGATTTTTTTTAGAAAGTTTTCTTTTATTCTCTTTTTTTATTTCTTTTCTGTTCTTTGTTCGAAGTTCATTTAACTTTAATGGCGTTTCCCAATCAATTTGCACAAAAGAGGTGAAGGCCAAAACGTGACATGGTCACTTTCATTCCAATCATGTTGAAAATATATCATACAACTCGATCCGGAATATATTTCATACAATCCATGTAGACTCAAAACGGATCGTGTATGATCTTTGTTGATCCATAGAAAGAATCATCCGTCAAAAATCCATGTCCGAATAGTGA
Source organism: Papilionanthe hookeriana x Papilionanthe teres (assembly GCA_022702705.1). Taxonomy (NCBI): domain Eukaryota; kingdom Viridiplantae; phylum Streptophyta; class Magnoliopsida; order Asparagales; family Orchidaceae; genus Papilionanthe; species Papilionanthe hookeriana x Papilionanthe teres. Next base: position 63,379,476 of record CM040438.1, on the reverse strand, counting down.
GGTACATGGTCGATAACATCACCTTCCAAGCCATCCTTGGCAAGGATGCCGGTCGGATGTACATTGGAGGTGTGATATTTCCCATGTAACTCACGGCTCGTAAGGCCGGAGGTTCTCTAGCTCGGATCCGGTTGGAAATGGTAAGGTATTTCTGTCGTCGTCCATCCTCCCGAAAGTAACCGAGATTCGCTCCACCGGCACTCCCGGTATGCAATGCTTTGCGATATCTCGCTCCGTTACCTTGCGGTATCATGACGGAACCCACCGGTAAAGGTATCTTTGCCGGCCCTCGGAACTCACCCGGGCTCGCTATCCGGAGGTCGGATCCGAACATGATGTTGCACTCATTCAAGAAAGAGACCGTGCGAAAGGTCCGACGAAGTCGTGATGATCAATATGTGGGGGTATGCAGTCACCTCGTTTGTAGATGTTGATAATGCAGCTATTGGGTATGCAATCTGTCGGCAATACCCTCCATGTTATCAATCTTTTTACCATTCTCTTGATAATCGATGGCATCGGATCTACTTGCCCATGACGGAGTATTCCGGTGGGTTTCCCTTCCGTCTTCGACGAAAGTTGTAGCAAGCATCCGCATTGTATTGTGATTCTTCCTTTCCCCGGCATCCATCTCCGGGGTTCCGAGTATGTGTTTTCCCTCGGGCGGCTCGCTCGGCCCATTCTTTTCGGATCCCGGATACGATCCACGATTTCTTCGTTGTTCATACTCCGAGAATACGTCGGTGTGTAGCTCGAGGCCTTCTAGTATGTTGATTCTTCTTCCTTTAATTCTCTCGAAGTATTCGAAAGTTTTCTTTTCAACATTCCGCATCCTCTCCAGCTCGTATTCCGAATGATCTGCGGATGGCGAGGCCTTGTGACGTATTGTGGGATATATGGTTCAATCCCTTCACGTTCCCCCGCATACCTCGGCTCCTCGGGGATGATGCCGTCGGGACATCCCCGGGGTTGCTTCGCAACAAGGTCATGCACTGCTCGGTGGTTCTATCCGGTGGCGTGGTAGCCTTCTTTCTTCGATCTTCCGGAGATTTCCCCGGTTCTTTCGTTATTCTAGGAGCTGGCCTCCTTTTTCGAGTTCCCGGTGAACCGGTGTCCTTGAAATGTGAGTGCTTCGGCATTAGCGACTGTCTCGTCGCAGCTGGTCCGCGGCTAGTTTTGTTAACATTTTACGGATGCGGCGATTCTTATTTCTTCGTTGCGTGGTCGTGAGAGTAGCCCTCCGAACTTCTTGAATCTCGCGGGCGCGGCGGCGACAAGCTCGCCCTCCGCTGTAGTGACTACGGACTTCATTTTCTTGTCTTCTTCGGTGTTTGCTTTTCTTTTCTTGTTGTTGGATTGGTGGCTTGGGCCACCCACTTTCATCACTGTCTGCCCGGGTAGTTCTTCTCGGTTAACTGGGACCCAGTCACTTTCCTCGTATTGTAGGCCTGCTGGTGCGAAATGCGAGTCAATCTCGATTATCGCTCCATCTTTCACCCTCTTTTCATCGAGTGCAAGGCTTACGCCATTCTTAAAGTTCAAGACCAACCGCCCGTTCGACATTTCCCTGCGAAAAGACAAGGAAAAGGATCAGGGGCTGTACTAAGAACAAGAACATTAAGAAAATGTTTATTAAAGATACATTTTTTCATTATTCTTATATTTTGAAATTTAACAGGAATGAAGTAGGATAAGATCCGGAAAGAGATCTTGATTTGAAAAAGGAAACAAGGAAAACTTAATTATCATGATTTTATTTATCTTAGCACATTTTATTATTTTTGGGTTCGGACCCAATCACAAGTAATTACTTCACCCGTGTTTCTTAGGGATGAAGAATTCATTCCTTCGAAACATCACGTAGCGTAATATTTTTTCAAGTATCGTCCGTTGATTGGAAGCATATGTCGTTCTCCACGGCAATTCACTAGCCGGTAGGAACCTCCACGAGTATCTTGCTTCAACCACAAACGGTCCTTCCCAAGTGGGTTCAAATTTTCCTCCTATCTTGCGGTGTGCAAGAATAGGTCTCTTGAGAACGAGAACTAAGTCACCAACTTTGAAGGTTCTTGGGCGGACCCGATTTGTCATGGGTTTGAACCATCTTAGCTTGATATAGTTCTAAATTCCGTTGCGTCGCAAGTCTTTTCCCTTCCAAGCTTTCTAATTCTTCGAGTCGTAATCCGGCGTTTTCTTCGTCGTGATCTTGTTTGCAATTGCAATTCCGAGTGAAGGAAGGCTGAACCTCTAAAGGTAACACTTGCCTCGGACCCATACACCGGAGCGTAAGGTGTAGCTTGAGTAGGGGTTACGAAGGTTGTCCGGTAGGCCCATAAGGCTTCTAACAATTTCTCGTGCCAATTTCTCTTATTATCGTCCAAGGTTTTCTTTAAGATTTGAACGAGAGTTTTATTAAAAGCCTCGGCGAGGCCGTTTGCTCTTGGGTAGTAAATTGTTGAGTATCGCCGGTCGATTCCGTGTCTCCGACAAAATTGTTGATTTGTGTGCTTCGAATGCGGCCCATTATACGAGATGATCTCGCGCGGCACTCCGAAACGGTAGACAACTTGGTTCTTGAAAAGCGTAGCACGTGGTGTGCTTTCACTTCTCAGAGTGGGCTTACGCCCACTTGGAAAAGTAATCCGTAGCCGCAAGAATGAAACGATGTCCTTTTGAAGATGGTGGTTCTATCGGACCCACTATATCTGTGCCCCAACATTCGAATGGCCACGACGCAATTGTCGGGTGTAGCACATTTGGAGGTTGATGTAGAACCACTCCGTGCACTTGGCATTGGTGACAGCTCTTGGCGATTTTCATGCGGTCGGTCATCATCGAGGGCCGGTAGTACCCTAGTCTTTTAATTTTCATTTTCATCTTTGGACCCGACCGGTGAGCGCCACGGAGTCTCGAATGCACCTCTTTAACAATTTCACGGGCCTCGGACCCGCTTAGGCACCTTAGCCGCATTTGATCAAAAGACCTTCTGTATAATGTGTTGTTTATTAATGCGTAGGACGAGTTCTTTTCTTGATGCGATGGGCCGGCGACCTATCGTCACGGTAGCTTTCTGTTTGCGGAGTAGTTCATCAATGGTCGTCGCCAATCTTCCGTGTTTTTACATCCTTCATTGCCGTGATTCTTTTTCTTTTCGCTGATTTGTGTACTGTGTCTATGTCGAGTTCGTGATAGGACTCGACGTCCGTGAGCCGACACTTCCACTCGATTCATCTTGCAAACGAGGCAAATTCTTTTGCGAGACGGGCTAAAGCATCTCGCTAAAGCATTCTCTTTTCTAGGAATTTTGTAGATTGTCACATTTGGAATCGTTCCAACAATTTGTATGGCATCTTGGAAATCTTGTTCGAGTCTTGGTTTAAAAATTCTGTATTGTCCGCGATCCGTTGAATGATTAATCGTGAATCCCCGTAGATGTTGATGTCTGTTATCCCCATTTGAATGGTTAATTCCAATCCCGTTATGAGGGCTTCGTATTACGCTTCGTTGTTTGTACACGGTTCGTCGAGTGGTAGGAGTATCTTAACATCCCCCGCTCCGGTGTTATAAAGATTAGCCCGATTCCCTGCCTTACGGGCACTATCACTTGCGATTCTTCGTCTTTGTGTGCTTGAAGATGCTCCGTCGAAATATAATTCCCAACGTCGATCATCGGGGTCTTCTAGGCTCATTATTTGTTCATCCGGCGGATCGTCATTGAGAGGAGATTCGGCCGAAAGGGTGTCTTTGCGAGGAAGTCTGCTAAGACTTGTCCCTTTACGGCACGCGAGAGGCACGAAAGTTATATCGAATTGCAATAATATCATTGACCATCCGGCAAGTCTGCAGGAAAGTGTTGGACGAGTCATCAAGTATTGCAATGGATTAAACTTCGAGATCGAGTTGACCTTATGAGAAAGCATGTAATGCCCGAGCTTTTGAGCGGCGAAGATCGAGGCCAAACAATGCTTTTCAATTGCGGGATACCTTACCTCCGTCGGAAGTAAACGACGGCTTAAGTAGTAAAGAGCATTTTCTTTACCCTCATCATTGACACAGGCTAACGGGGCTCCGAGGAAGTCGTCTAGAGCCGCGGTGTAAAGTATCGACTGGTCTACTCGAGGCTGGGGCTGCTAAGACGGGAGGTGTCATTAAATATTGTTTAATGTCTTCGAAGGCCTTCGGCATTTCTCTTCCCAAATAAATTTGGCGTCCTTTTTAACTAGTGCCGAGAAAGGTCGACACCTACCGACGAGGTTTGAGATAAAGCGTCGAAGATATGCCGACTTCCCTTGAAAAGATCGTAGTTGTTTTAAGGTTTTGGGAGGCGGCATTTCTAAGATGGCTTTAATCTTCTCCGGGTCGATTTCAATTCCACGATGTCGGACAACGAATCCTAAGAATTTCCGGAGGTGACGCCGAAGGCGCATTTTAAGGGATTCATCTTAAGGTTAAATTGTCTTAATCGTTCGAAAACAATTCTCAAATCATACGAGTGGTTTTCCTTTACTTTGCTTTTGATGACGACATCGTCCACGTAGCACTCGACTTGATTGTGGATGAGATCATCAAAAATTCTTGTCATTGCTCTTTGGTAAGTTGCTCCTGCGTTCTTCGGTCCGAATGGCATCACTTGTGTAGCAAAATACTCCGATCGGCGTTCGAATGCTGTAAGCTTTTCATCTTCTGGAGCCATTTTTATCCGGTTGTATCCCGAAGATCCATCCATGAATGAGAATATTTCATGTGTCGAAGCAATATCGATCATCGATCTGGAATTGGTAGAGGGAATTCATCTTTTGGACATGCCTTGTTTAAATCTCCGAAGTCCACACAAATTCTGATCCGACCATTCTTCTTTCGACCGGCACCACATTGGCTAGCCAGAGTCGGATATTGTTCTTCGCGGACAAATTTAGCGTCTATTAGCTTTTTAACTTCGGCTATAACTTGTTGTTCGATTTCTAAACGCATTCTTACGGGACCTTGTCCGATCGGAACGAAGTAGGATCCACTCCTAGCTTATGGACTGCAACCTCCGGAGCTAATCCCGGCATTTCATCGTAGCTCCAAGCAAAACAGATCTTTAAATTCCATTAATAACTTGATTATTTCTTCGGAGTCTTCTTTATTGAGTAAGGAGCTAACAAAGGTAGGTCTAGGCTCTTCGCTAGTACCCAAGTTAACTTCAGTTAACTCATCTATTGTAGATTTGATTTCTTCTTCGAATTCGGTGGAGCGTCTCCAATTTGTAAATCTTCGAGTTCGTCCGTAGTTTCCATGCGGTTTTCATTGGACTTGCAAGTGACAACCAAGCAAAATTCGATATCGTCAGTCGACCCTACTTGTGCCGAATCCGAGTCCATACTTTGAATTGGGAGGACGGCCGGAGTTATTCCATAACTTTTCAAAATGTTGTGATCGGCCTTTTGTCCATTGTCGAGGTAAGAAACCACGTTGAATTAAATTTTGAACACGGGGAGAGTACCACTCAAAAGGTAATTCCATTAATTCGATGAAGTGACATCTTCGAATTGTACATTATTTTCGGTTTTGGAGGAAGAAGCACCACGGTAGAATTTGATCGGCTTTGCACCGTCACTACGTACCTCTTTGACCTCCATACCCTCGATCTTATTAGAATGGATCGGAGTTAGGGTCATAGTATGTACGTAGTGGTTAATCTTCTCGTACATTGATTTGTATTCTTCGTTCTTTTCATCTTCGAGGAGATCTTGTATTGCGGCTTCTTTCGACTTATTGTTGCTTGCTTCTTGCTTGATTTCTTTTTCTTCTTCGAACTATCATCCCAATCAACATTGATGGTTGGTTTCTTCCGTCCAATTGTCCTAGTGTCTCTACCACGGCCTCGTCCCCGGCCTCGACCTCGGATGCGAGTTGTGGAGAAACCTTCACCATCTCGCCGGAAGGGAGTGGTGAGTGGCTCGTTGGACTAGAACTTCGGGTTCTTCGTTGTCCCGAACTTTCTTTGCTTCATTTGTTATGGTATCTCCTGGAGAAGATTGTTTTCTTTGGCGGTGCATAATAAGCTCGCATCTTCATGGATTCCAATTTCATGTACGGAGAATGGTTGTAAGTCTCCTTTGATGCACTCGTTCCCCTCCATCGTAATATTTGATGCACCGATGCGGAGATGATGGTACCATCCTCGTTTTCATGTATCCATGGTCGGCCCGAGAGAGCGTTGAACGACGTTTCGAATCGATTATATGAAATTTTGCGGTTGTCTTTGCTAAATCACCGGTTTTCATCGGTAGCGTTATTGACCCGAGGGCTCTTTCTCCTTTACGGTTGAATCCTCTTAATAACATTTTGTCGGCCTCGAGCTCACGAGCATCAATTTCCAAGTATGCTAGTGTTCGAAGACTCATTATATTGACTGATGCTCCTGGATCCACCAAAACTCTGGAGAGCGTAAACTTCCCAATTATAACTGAAATGTACAACGGTCGGTTGTGATCCGTCGTCCCAAGTAGTAGGTCATTGTCCGTGAAGGTAACACCTCGTCGTTCCTTTAACGAGCAAACCTCATCCAAGGAATCTCCGGCCATTCGAGCTAAGCAAATTTCCGGATCAAGTAAGGCCTCGATCGAGCTTCTCTCATCTCCTTTGATAAGATGAGAGCATCGTAGATGCTCGGCTTGGCCGGTAGTTTCCTAAGATGGGCTAGCACGTTGTAGTCCACTTTGTTCTCCTGTGTCTCGGCTTCTTCTCGAATGGGTATGTCTTTCGCTGGGGTTGGTTCTTCTTGAACAACCACCGCTTTCCTTTGTCTTTTGGACCCATTCTTGGAGGTAGAACTTTTCCACTTCTTAGGTTGACTTCGTAATTTCTTCGAATCTAGTATTGAGTTTGTCGGTGTCTCCTCCCTGAATCGGAATGATCGGCTCTTCGGATTATCTTCCAAATGCGAAGGCTCTAACTCTATTATGACTCGGAGCTCCTCGAAACTCGCGGATAGATCCGTTGCTTGTTGAACTCTCGTAGCCTCCTTGATGGATGCCTTCTTCGTCATTTTGATCGTCGAGATCTTGTATGATTTGAGAATTGTTGTTGGTATCGAAATCGACGCCCGGATTGTCGCTAGTTACGTAATCGTTAGAAACGATCAAAACGTAGCCAACGCCATCACCCTTATCATTATATGATCCCACCGAAGTGAGCGAGATAATCATACAAAATCGGAGGTTCGAGGGATTTCTCCCCGAATCGAAACAACTATCCTAGGATAAGCGGCCCCTAGTCCAGCCTTAGGAATCTCGGTCCCCTCTTCTTCGTCAATTTTCTTCTTCTCTTCGATTGTCTCCTGTCGAGGTGGTTCTTCTATCGCAAGTGATAGTACCGGCTTAACGGTCTCGAACTCGAATTGAAGCTCGCACCGAAGCGGTTCGGATGTTGTCTAAAATCTTCTTCGAAGATCTCGTCCGAGCGGTAGTCCATCCATCGTCGGCTGCATAGGGATCTATCGGGATGACGGGATCGGTTGAGATAACATTGACGGAACCTCCTTTCCGGGGTTCCTTCATGTACTCCTTCGGGATTGTTATATTTCCTTTCCGAAGGTTGTCGTTGAGCCAACTTTTGAAGGTAATGCGGTCTTCTATCTTGTGCCGAGCATCCGATGGTAGGGGCAAAAGTTGGGATCACCTTTCTTGTTGACTTCCTCCGGTCTTTTGGGCTCCGGCAGTGGAAATCCGAGTTTTCATTAAGCTACGGAACATCTTCGGTACTTCTTCATTTTTGAACGGATATTCTCTCGCTCGAAGCTCCCTCGATGTACGTTGCGGACGAGACGGTTGTTCATACTGTGCGGAGACGACTCGATAGCTCGGACCGGGGTTGCTTGGTAATTTTGTTGTGGTTGCTCTGCGGCCGTTACGGTGGTATTTGCATCGGTTGTTTGCCTTTGTCAACTCGCCGCAACGACCCCGCATTTCTTTTCGAAAGTCTTCACCGGCTTCGCTTGTCCGTCTTGTCGGCAAAACTTAATTGCTTCGCCTCTTCTTGCAAGCTTCCGGCCTTGCTTAACAACTTCTCAAAAGTCTTAATAGTGAATCCCTTGAGGAGAAGTGCTTATCGGGCCGTGAATGCTTTTAAGCAAGATGCCGATCGCATGTTGTTCTTGCAGTTGTGGTTCACACTTCATGCTTAAATTCCTCCATCGAAGTATGTAATCCACCAGAGTTTCATTCGGTCTTTGTTTCTCTACCACTAAATCACCTATAGTGATGTGGTGCTGAGCTCCGGCAAATCGCTTAATGAAAAGACTCTCTAGCTCTGAGAATGTCTTCACGGAACCGTTGGGTAACTCGCATACCCGGTCGAAGGCGATTCCCGACGGACCGCCGACGAACCGTCGGAAGAGTAACGCATCGCTCCCGCCGGCATTGCAACAATCGGCACGAAAGTGTGCAACATGCTCGTCGGGGATTCCTGGTTCCGTCGAAGGTCTTAAACAGAGGTGGTACGAAGCCCTTTGGGTATTGGACAGCGTCGAATTCTTCCGGTAAGGTCTACCCGTCCGAATAGATGTCCCGTTCTTCGATTGTGCTAGGGCTTCTCGCACTCGCTGTTCTACCAAGTTCTTGATATCCTTTTCGGGGATCATACTTTGTGTTGTATCCTTTTCGGTCTGGTCATCCCCATTGACGGATGTAATTTCCTTCCCTCCGTCTACGATGTGAATGACCTCTGGGGGTGTCTCTCTATGTGGTTGTACTTGACTTTGGAGAGTGGCTAGAGCTATGGCCATCTCTTCAATCCTCTTGGAAATTTGAGCGATCGTGTCGTCCTTTTCCCCGAAGCCGTCTCTTCATCGGTTCCGGCTCCTCTCTTTCGCGTGCCGCGGGAGCACCTTGAGAAGATGATGAAGCTCGTGTCTCAACCATGTTGATTTCGCATATTCGTTGTCCATGAATTCCGATGAGTCGATCTCATCTCCGAACTTTTCTTCTCTTTCTTTTGCCAACCGTCGGATGTCGGTTCTCAACTTTTCCATGGCATCTTCTAGCGGAGCTTTCTGTGTATCTTTGTGGTTGTCATGCGATGGTTGCCGGGTCCTTTTTTCACGAGTCCCCTTCATCGCAAGTAGCACTTTCTTCGCATTCCGACCTCTGGCGAGACTTTCTCTCTCGGGCCTGCTTGTTTCGGTCTCAATCGCCCCGTAGTGGGACGCCACACCATCCTTCTAGCAGCGAGAAGGTCTCAGTGACCGGATGGTCTATCGGCCAAATGCCGGAAGGTGGTATCCTCCCTAATCCGTAACCCCGATACTACGACGGGCGGGCTAGCCTTCATTCTCTTGCTTGGCTTTTCTATCATGACGGCGGGTTCTACTCGGGGCCCAAGACGAGATTTGGGCGGCACCCGTCCTATCCTTCGTAGAATTTCCGACACGGGCGCGTTTTCCTTCCTTGCTAGCTTTTCTACCAAAGTTTGCGATCGAGCAAACGGCGTAGTTACGGTTCTTTTCTTGCGGCTATCGTTGTAGTATGCGGGCCGTGGTAATGTGGCAACAATCTTTCGAACATTCTCTTCATCCTCTGCGGCGGAGAGGGGATGGAACCCGCTTCCTCCCAAAAGTGGTATGTAGTCGGGCGGTGGTGTATATTCGGTAACGGTGTATATTCCGGCAACTCGGAATTTCCTCCGGGAAGGCAATCTCGGCGGTCTACGGCTTCCCCGGCGATCCTTCTATTTCTATTTCTTCTTTGGGTCTTTGTCGGCGAAGGAATCTTCGAACCGGACCCGATTTCGAAGACGAAGGTCTTACAGGAAGATCCGTACCCTCCACGGTAACGGGTTTATCATAGTTCCGGATTCCTTTCCCCTTTGATTTGGCGTAAGTCGGGGTAGGTGCGGAAACAACTAGACCGAGTGGGGGTAGTGAGAACGGTCCTCCTCGCGGACGGCAGTACTCCTCCTAGTCGGGACCCTTTGCAGGGGAGGAAACTCTTGGATCGACCTAAGGTTGAACTCAAGCAGTGGTTCCTCAGCTTTAGATACCTTGTTCGTCAGTGCAAAGAGGGAGACGTCGGTGACCTTGACGTTTGTGTTTTCAAATCCCTGTCCAAATCGGATGACCCCATTGTCGAGCGGTTCATCCTTATAGACGGCGAAGTCCGATCCGTTGGTGAAGGAGAAAATCGGTTTCGGGGCTTCCATTTCGCAAGGTAGATTCTGGTTGTCGGTCCCAAGTTATGCTTCTTCTCTTTAGGACGAAAAGGAATCGAAAAGAGTCCGAACGCATTCTTTGTTCATGTATTTATAAGAAGGAATTATTTGTTAAAAGAATCACTTATTAGAGGGTTTGTTTATTTAGAACGGAATGTTCAAAGGTGTAGAGAAGGTAAGGAATCGATTCGAAAGGAAAAGAAAGTCTTAAGCAAGACTTCCCGACTCGAAGGATCATTCCTAAACTAACACCTATTGTGGGTCCACCCCACCTCGAAATGAGGTAAAAGGATCTCGGAACCTCTGCGTTTAGGGGTGTCTAAACAAGTGGCTCCTAAATCCGAGAGAATGTTGGCTATACTTGTTCAAGATAGAAATGAACATAGTATTCCAACGGAAAGAAGGGTAGTTTGATCCATTAGGGACATGGATACACTACCGATTTTTGAAAGCGAATTATTCGATTATAATGGAGAGAGGAATATTCCCCAAGTGAGTCGCCGGAAATCTCGTCGGCATATTTTTAGGTCGTGTTTTATTTTGAAGAGGGGTCGCCTAACGTAAATCTGTCGGCGAATTTTTAATTTAATTAAAATAAATAATTTGAAAAGTAGTATTTGATTTTGAAAATAATTTTTAAACTTGAAGGTTTTAAGATATGAGATTAAACCGACCTCACATCCCAAATAGTTTATATAAACGAGCACCGCACCACAAACCGTGTATCTATCCCTAAGGATAGTACACACTCGCTTGATGGTGGGGCTTGATTAAATAAACTAGAAGATTAGTGACATCCGTTTGGTCCGCGAACCAATTTTATAAGCCGACAAGTTTCCCTCGCTTAATATGAAAACATTAAACAGGGTTTATATTACCCGGGTTCTTTAAAATTCCCTATAAGGGCAAGCCCCTATAGTTAATTACATCTTAAGTGACGGGAATCACCTAAGAAAACTCTCGATAATAATCAATGATTCTGCTCTCAAGAATTTCAAAGTTTAAGGTTTTCAAAGATTGAATTTTGAAGTTTCAATAGGGAATGGATCAAATTTTTGGAACATTTTGTTTTATGAATCCAAAGGAAGAAAGGTAGGAGAAATCACTGATTCGAAGTGAACTTCGATAATTTCCCGACTATCCTATCGTTTGGTTTGAATTTAGGAAAGTCCTAATGTTTATTTAGTATTTCAATCTTGTCAATTTTAATTAATTAGGGCTTATATTTGTATGATAAAATCAAACAAATAGACCTCGAAGATGTGAGGGTTTATATCGTATCGGACGACTACCTCGGAATCCTAAGACCGGTTAGGGCTTAATTTGCAATGCAAATGCCTAACGAAGAGTTGAGGATTTATGTTGCACTAGTGCAAGCTACCTCGAAATCCTATGGTTTAGTTATTTAATTCTAAGAAATGTTTAGCCGATGTAGACTCGGGTTTTGCCGATGACGATGGTCATGCCGCCCACCATGCTCCGAGCTCCTTGTTGTTGCAGAGGTTTAGTTTTAGAAATCATAAATCGGGGATGAGAGAAGTGTTTTGGTTTAGAGAAAATCTTAATTTCCAAGTGTTTTTTGTGTTTTAATTAAAACAAATCTTAAAGTTGATTATAACGACACCGGTTAAGATCCCACGGTTCCATCCTTCCGCATCGTTATTTTTATCGGATTCACTTAGTCCGGATGAATTTGCTAAACTCAATCGAATGAGTTCCACACTTTCATTTAGACCATGGGAAATCCCGTTAGCAACACGTAGGTTACATCATCCGAGGTATTCCCGATCATCCAACAGGACGTTTTAATTTAGTTGTAATTGTAGTTTTATGTTCTGTTTCGTGATTAAACTTTGAGTTGTTTTATATTTTTGGAATGTTGTGGCGGTGAATTTTATCTTGCAATGACTTTTAACTTAATTTTGGTTTCAGTTTTAGGGGCTATCCTAAAGGTGTGGGTTTTCATGCAACAGTTGTTTTATCATGCAAGAAAAATAAACGCGAATTGCAATAAAGTAAATTGCAATAATGTAAATTGCTGGAAAATAAATTGCAGGAAAGTAAATTGCAATAATACAAATGCGTACACTGGAGGGTCTTCCCGTCATCCCAAGCCGCACTTAAAACACAATTAGCATATTTAAGCAAGTTCCTAGGTAAAGCTAAGGGAAAGGTTATGGTTTTCTACCAAATTCCTAATCACTATGGCTAGTCAACTCCTATGACGTCTAGGTTCTTTGTGTTTTGGTTTAAGGACGATTTTCTTCATCAAAGAATAATCAAATTCAATTGTTCTTATAAATATCCTATCATATTGAGAAAGTGCTTAAGAAGGATCTTAAACATCTTTTCAATATTTCTAGGATTGTTTTAAGTCCAAATGAATTTAATTATATAAATGAATCGATCGTCCGAGGTTTTCAAGTCTTGTTAACTTGCTTTCGATGAACTAGGACATTTGAATATCCTATGAGTAAAGTAACACTCCATTTAATGTTTCATTTAGGAGTTACAATAATCAAAGCTTTCGAGGGCAAGTTAGTATTCAAATGATTTGGTTTAAGTTAAAGAGTTTAAATTTGGAATAGTGTTCAAGTTGTTTTATATTTAATTTCTTTTATGTCTTAGGTGATGTTATATTTAATTTAACTTAATTTAATTGAGTTTTAATTTAGTTTAACATAATTCAATTTAATTTGACTTGGTGTTTAATTAATTTGATTTGATTTAACTTTAATTTAATTATTTAATTTAATTTAATTTAATTTTAATTATTTAATTTAATTTAATTTAATTGTTTAATTTAATTTAATTTAATTTTAATTTAATTTAATTTAATTGTTTGATTTAATTTAATTTAATTTTAATTAATTTAATTTAATTGTTTAATTATTTAATTTAATTTAATTATTTAATTTAATTTAATTTTAATTAACTTAATTTAATTGTTTAATTTAATTTAATTTAATTATTAAATTTAATTTAATTTAATTTTTAAATTTAATCTTAATTTAATTTATCTTTAATTTACTTTATTTTTAATTTTAATTGAAATTAAGTCTTTTAATATTTTAAATTTGAGTTATCATTTTAATTAAAAAATGAGTATTAGTTGATATAATTAATTTAGGGATTTTTTAAATTAAAGAAAAAAATCTCTTCCTAATAAAGATCCCTTATTTTAATAATTCCAATTTTATTATTCTTCCAAATTTGATCTATTATTAAAGTTTAATCATTTTAAAATTATTTAATGGGTTTCTACCCTTTAATTATTTAAATTTCAATCATCCAAATCAGATTAGGATCAAATATTTTACTTGTTGATTTTTTATTAAACCTAAAGTTTTAATTAAGGATTAAAGATTTTAATTACCATTTTACCCTTTAAGCTTAATAATTTCATAACTCACTAAATTGAACTCAAATGAACTTGAAATTTTTATGTGACTTTACTCATATGTCAATAAAGACATGAGAGGAGAAAATGTGATTTTTCTGTATTTAATTTATTTATATAATTATTTTTGGTGAAAAATAGAGATTTTCAAGGAAAATTTGATAACATGACCAAGGGAAAAGTTTCTGTCCTTAAGAAAATTAGGGGACATTCCTAATGACCAGAGAAGCACTTGGACCAATTTTGGTGATTTTTTGAATTATATTATTATTTATTATAATTATTTTGAGTTTTGGAGTGTTAATTAATTTAAAAATAAGATAAATGTTGAAAAATGGATTTTATATTTTTCAAAAATCTCTCTGATATTAAGGAAACCAGAGAAACAAATTTTGCAATTTTCTGATTTTTCTATGATTTATAATAATTATTTTAGTGAAAATGCTAGAAAATACATTTTTTTAATTTTAAAATTACCCTAGGGCTTTAAAATTTAATATCTCACTAAATAGACTTAGGAAAAATGTGGGATTTGTTCCTAAGTGATTAAAATTCAAAATGTGACATTTTGGTGAATTTTATTATTTTTGTGATTTTTATTATTTTTTAATTATTAAAAATATTAAAATATTATTAAAAATCAACTTTTTTAGAAAATTGAAATTTTAATTTTCTTGGGTTCCCCTGATATCAGAGAGGCTCCAAAACCAATTTGGTGAATTTTAAAAAAAATATTTTAAAAGTTATGAATTTTTAAAGTTTAAAATGGCTAAGTGGCTTAATCAACCCAATTAGTGGGGCTAACCAAGTCCAATTGACTTCAAATTTTTATGGTGGATTCCTCTGATCCTAAAGGTCAGTGGAGAATTGATTTCAAGTCAATTTGATGCCTCGGTTAACTCTAATTAATTAAAGACCTATTTTAGGTGTTTAAGCCAATTAGGGTTAATCCGAGTGAATTAACTCAAGTCCTATTTTTCCTAGAGTTCTCTGGTCATAAGGAACATCACCAAATATTTCTAGAATTTATTTCACAACATGCTAATTTTTGGAATTAAAATACTCAAAACAAGCAACATGCATTTGAAAAATAAATAACTTTTCACAGAGATGGCCTCCGACCTTGGAAAATTCAGGGAATGTTCCCAAGTTCGGAGGCTTCAAAAGCCTCTATGGTCTCATGCCATGGTGAATTGTATACATGCATGGAGAATTAAATGTATGCAGAGAGTAAATAAATTATAAAAAATAAAATACTTAATGAAATTAAATGATTTCTTTTCCACATTATTCTCCTCTCGTTCACCGAGCAAGAGGGTATTTTTATTTTATTTTTGTGATTTTTCTACACAAAGATATGGATTTTTGAAGTTTAGGGAATTAAATAAATAAGAAAATACCCTAATTTTCTATTTATCCACGCGGCGCCGCGTCAACCTCGGCGGCTCCGAAACGCCGCGTGTCACGCTCCCATTCGACGCCGCCACCTGAGTCAGCAGCCCGGGCCCCGCGGTTCTCGTACCGTCTCCTGGTCCGACGCAATCCCGGCCGTCCGTGCGCGCGTGTATCGAATGGACGGCATCCGTTCATCGTCCCCAAGTGTTCTCACCCGAGAGCCGTCCACACTAAATCCCTAAGATCTCACTCGATTCTCGATGGATTTTCATGTTCTTATGCTCTACATGGATTCGTCTTGAAGAGACGAACACATCTATACGGCTAACATGCATTGAAACTAAGGCATTTGAAATGGAGAATCTCCGAAGCTCGGGATGAATAGTTAACTCATACCTTAGCTCGGAGAAGTGTGGCTTCAATCCGAGAGTTGTTGCACCTTCGATTGGGTCCCAGCGAAGCTCCGGATGAAGTCTCCCGGTCCAGTGAATCGCCTAGCTATGAAAGTGACCACAGCCGATCACAAAGCTTCGGAGGCCGGAGCAACTAGGTGGCCTCGGAGATGGGGCTTTCAGTGGGAAACTTCTCCTCTTGGTCCAGCTGAAGGTGTAGGACCAGTCGATTTGAGGATTGGCTCACCGTGGCAAAGTGTCCTGGTTTTGGGTGGAACTTCGGTCGAGAAATCGGGCTCGTTGGTGGGGATTAGGGCAAATCGACACCTGGGGATCAACCGCTCTAAGGATGGTGAAGGGTTTGGAACAATTTTGGCGAGTTTCGGCAAGGTTTGTGCTTGGCTCTCCTTTGGCCGAGAGGGTGAGGGGTTTAAATAGGAGAGGGTGGAAGGCCTCCCGGGGGAGTTAGGGCTTGGGATCACCGCTGCTCTGCGTGAGGAGAAGATCGGCCATGGTGACCACTAGGGATGGGGCGACTCGGCAAGTGAGAATTTCAATGTTGGCTCACATGCGAGCTCTCGGCCATGGTGTTTTCCGGCGGCCTGGTGGCCGGCCGGCCGTGCATGGGTCACCCTCAAGGTCAGGTGGGTCGTGGGCTGGAGGTTTGTGCAATCAATCGGCCATGGACATGTGTAAAGGCTTTGATCCAAAGTGGAATGGGGCATGGCTAGATTTGAGCCTAAATGGGTCAACCCACCCATTCGGGCTAGGTGCACCACCCAAGGCCTGGTTTTGGCCGAGGGAAAAGTGATTTGGCTCAGCATAATCAGTAGGGTCAAGTCACCATCCAAGCACAATTAGGCTTAAGCATGGTTTAGTGGAAACATGGAAGTGGTTAATCACCTTTAGGAATTAAGGAAAGAGCCTCCTCCTTTTGCCCAAAATGGCATGGTGACATGTAAAGAGGCTCTCATGGCTTGCATATGGCTTATGCATGGCTCCATGGCTCCATTTGGCTTGGGAAAAGTAAAGTCAATTTCATGGAAATGGATTTAAGGAAAATTTTGGTATTTAGGGGTGATTTGGCATGAGGCTTCATTTGGAATAATTCAATGATGATTTTAGGACTTAGGTAATGGATTTAATTAAATGGATGACAAATGGAGATGTCATGTGGGCTTTAGGGTAGATTTGGGCTTTTGAATTTTGAAGGAAATGGGCTTTTAAGAAGGTTTAAGGGAAGTGGGCTTTTAAGTTTAAGGATGTGTTCATGGATGGGAATTTTTGTAGAAGTTTGGGCCAAATAGTTGTTGGTTTTGGTTTAGGGATGTTTCATGAATAATTTGAAATAGATTTAAGGTGGTTTGGGTTTGAATTGGGTTGAATTTGGGTTTATTTGGTAAATGGGCCAATGTAGGTCAAATTAGGCTAACTTGGGCCAATGTTGGGCTAGGGTTGAAATTGATGTAAAATAAATGTTAAGAAATGTTTATGGGAGTGTTTCAAAGAGGTTTTGGCTTTGGTTGGGTTTTAATTTTGAGGTTTGGGCCTATTTGGGTTAGATTTGGGTTTAGGTCAAAATTGGGCTTTTTGATTTTGGGTTGAATTTGAGTGGGGTTTGGGTCAAAATCTTGGGAAAATCATGTTAGTGTTTTGTTTATGAGGATGTTAAGGAAGGTTTAGAAAAGATTTGGGGTTAATTGGAGTTGAATTGGGTTAGTTTGGGCTAAGTTTGGGTCATGGGTCCAAATTTGGGCTTTAAGGCCCAAAGTGAAATTGGATCCAAATGTCAATCAAATTGGACTTGGATTTGGTCTAAATTGGTATTGGGAATGTTGAATTGAAGTTTAGAATTGAATTGGACCAAAATTGGGGTCAATTGGGTATGTTTGGTTTGACATCGGGTCCACTTTGGGTTAAAATGGGTCAATTTGGGGGTTTTGACAAAAGTAGGGTAAATTGACAAAATTGGCCCATGGTGTAGTTGGACAAAATGAAATTGGGAATATTTGGGATTTTCTGGAATTTTCTGGGAATTTTCTGAATTTTTGGATTTTTAGGCCAAGAAGGGTATTTTGGGTATTTGGAGGGTATTGGGGGTTTTCTTGGAATTTTTGGTATTTTTGGGTATGGATGATCAATTTGAGTGATGTGGAGGTGTTTGGGATTGATTTTGGAAAATTTTAGGTAATTTGGAGATTTTGCAAAAATTTGGGTAATTCGAGGTTTTGGGTAGGTTTAGTAGGTGTAGGGTCCCGGGGGTCAAAAATTGAAAATTTGGGAAATTGAAGATTGGGTGAATTTGGGTGGGGTGAAATCATTTTAGTTGAGCCATGAAGCCATTTCAAGCCCATATGAGCCATGAGAGGACTCATTTGAGGCATTCACTATGTTGTTCCTAACCCTCTTAGCCAAGGGCTTAGGGGTTAAGGACCATCCATGTGAATCACCTACATGAGTCAGGAGGTCAAGTTGGGTATGGGTGTGGTTTTAGGAAGTGTGTGGAAATGTAGTGTGTAAGTGTAGTGTATGTCAGCCCCTTCACTGCACTGTGCCACCTGTGGCGGTCCTAAGGCCAAAGAGTCCTATAGGAACTCATCCTTTAAACTTCCATATTTGATTTCAACCCTCTAGGTGATTAGGGGTCTATAGTCAAGTTTGTGGAGTTTGCAGGGAGTTTAGAAGTGGTTTGAATTTCTAAAAGGCGGGTCCCAATTCTAGTCCTCTAAGATAGTCAAAGGAAAAGCCTAAGGCTAGATCCTAAGCACTAAAAAGAAGAAGGGAAGACCTCATCAAAAATGAGGTCAACAACTGCCTATGCCAATTTAAATTCTGCAATTCATCAAGAAGAGTTATTTCTGCAACAGAAAGCTGCTGCAAACTGGTTCCATCATGGGGACAGAAATTCTAAATTTTTCCATGCTCTTATTAAATACAAAAGATCAATCAACACTATCCTCCAAATTAAGACAATTGACAACAGATCTCTGTTAAATACTAAGGATATTGCTGAGAATGCCGTTTCTTATTTCAGTGAGTTGTTTGTCTGCCTCGTACCACTAACTCTAATATGTTTTCTCGCTTCCATATTTTCTTCTTCCGGATTCATTAATCAATCATTGGATTTAGTCGTCGCTCCTAATGAACATGAGATTTCTATTGCCATTAACTCTATGGAAAGTGATAAGGCTACGAGACCGGATGGGTTCACACCTGATTTTTATAAAAATTTTGGCATATTATCAAATCCGATATTACTGCTCGTTGTACAAAGTTACTTCCATGGTAATCAATTGTCTAAATATTTTGCTTCTTCAACTATTATTCCGATTCCTAAGAATACAATGAAAGCTTCTTGGTCCGATTTTAGACCTATTAGCTTAACTTCAACTTTTTCTAAGATCATAAGTAAGATTCTTGTGGCCGGATTACAACCATTGCTTGGAAGATTTAATTTCGGAAAATCAAACCGCTTTCTTAAAAGGGAGAAGTATTAGTGAGAATGTGCTTTTGGCTCAAGAACTTTTAACCGATCCGGATAGAAAGTGTAGAGGCTCCAACATTATTTTTAAATTGGATTTGGCCAAAGCTTTTGATACAATAAGTTGGAAATTCATTATTGATGTATTGGAGGCAAGGGGATTCAAAGCCGATTTCGTAATTTGATTGTTAGATGGCTTACCAATAATCATTATAGTGTTATGATCAATGGGGAGTGTCATGGTTTTTTCTCTTCTGGTAGAGGTATTAAACAAGGTGATCCATTGTCACCTTACATTTTCATTCTAGCTTTTGATTATCTATCCAAGATGTAAAATCAAATTCAGCAGTCTCATCCATATACTCAATTTCATCAGAGATCTTCATAACTAATTTCCCATCTTGCCTATGCTGATGATGTTATCGTGTTCTCTAATGGAAGTAAACAATCCATTAAATGTTTAATGAAAAGTTTGGCTATGTTTGAAAGTGTTTCTGGTATGCTCTTCAACAAACCTAAATGTCAATTTCTAGCAGGATCTAAAATCAACATATCTATTAAAAATTGGATTTCGATTTCACCTGGCTTTAAAGAGGCTCATTTTCCTTTGTGGTATTTGGGGTTTCCACCGATTAAGGGAAGAAGGAAGTTATGCCATTTTGATGATATTGTTGCTAAGATATCTTCACAACTTAACTCGCTGGTCTAACAAGTTTTTATCTAATGGGGGAAGAATAACTCTTCTTAAAAGTGTTCTAACATCTTTTCCCCTTTACATCCTTCAAATGATCAGAATGAAGAAGAGTACTCAGAAATTAATTTCTGTTATGTTCAACAAATTCTTATGGGAAGGTAATCACAAACAAATGCACTGGACAAATTGGGATAAATTGTGCAAGCCTGTTGATTGTGGTGGTCTTGGGTTTAAAAGCTTTCGACATCTAAGCTTTTCCTTCTATTGTAAACAGTGGCTCAAGTTTAGAGCTAAAGATTCTCTTTGGTCTAAATTTATGCATGGTAAATACTGTTATAATACTCATCCTACTTAAGTTCAATATAAAGTGGGTGATTCTAGAACTTGGAAGGAGCTACTTAAAATTAGAATGAAGGCTGAAGACCTCTTTACTTGGGATATTGGAAATGGCCAAATTAATTTTTGGTTTGATAAGTGGTTGTATGATGAATCTTTAACAAATCATTATACTTCTTCTTCTAATATTAAGATTGTTGCTGATTGTCGGAAAGATCATAAATGGAATTCTGAAATGCTTCAAGCATCATCTTAATCCCGAAATTATTAACAGGATTTTATCCATTCCTATTCAGTTTACTGGAAAGGATAGATTAATACCTAAGAATCCATCTACTCAGAGTTTTTCTAAGTTTGTTTATCACTCTTGCTTCAACCGGCATAAAAATGATTGGGGTAATAAATTATGGAATAAATTTATCACTCCATCTATGTCCTTCTTTTGTTGGAAATTATTTAAGAAGCTACTCCCAACCGATGATATTTTGAAGCTTAAAGGTATTAGAGGTCCTTCTATTTGTCCTTTTTGTCATCTTGATGAGGAATCTTTATTCCATATTTTCCTTAATTGCAATCGGATTCAAGCAATCTGGAAGGAGATTCTATCCATATTAGGTCAGAATGAAAAATTTTTTGTGTGGTCTTATATTGAGGCTTGTTGGCAGGATTGGAAAGATGGTTCTTGCTACTACACTCCCTTGATTATCTTCTGGTTCATTTGGTTGGCTCAAAATGATGTTAAACATCTTAATGTCTCTTTCTCTTCTCAATCTATTATTCGGAATTACTAGTCTTATCTTAACAAACTGCAGAATTTTATTACTCCTTCTCAGACTCATAAGAAAAGGCAAATTGTTTTAGTACAATAGAAGGCTCCTATGCATCCTTGGTTGAAAATTAATACAGATGGCAGCCTTAAAGCTACTTCGCTGGTATTGGAGGACTTTGCAGGGATTTTAGAGGACAATGTCTATGGTTCTTTCTGCCCCCGTCATGGCTTCGTTCGCACTAGAATCCGAAATAATTGTTGTTTTTGGGGTTTGAAAATTGCTTGAAAAAATGAACTTAAATTTTCTTCATTTTGAACTTGATTCATTGCTTCTCTTACTGCATTTTGACACAGTAACTCGCTATACCATGGTTCCTTCATATATGGATAAAAAGATCAAGGTTATTACTGCTTCCAAGCATATTATTTGGTCTCACATCTACAGAGAAGGGAATCGACTCGCAAATTGGCTTGCATCTACTCGCATCTTCTTCCTTTAATATAGTTTGTAGTTCTCGTTGTCTCATCTTTTCCTTTTTTTAGTTCTCTAGTACATGGGGATTTAATTAAGATCCCTCATGTTAGATGTATCAACTCTTCAATTTAATATATTTTGCTTCAAATATATATATATATATATATATTAACAAAAAGAGCAAAAATCACTCCTTACATGTTGATATGGAGGGTTACATGGTGTTGAGAAAAACAAGGATACTCACATACAAAAATTTCACTCAAGAAGGAAAGGGTATACTGTTATATATAAGCTGTAAAAGTATACATATATAAGTATAACTAAAGGAAGGTAACATAAAAGTTATAGAAGGCTAAACAGCTTTTAGATAGGGTAAACCGAGTATATCTCCATGTATCGGCCTTGCAAAATGATGGAGAGGATGGATTGTAATAATGGGAGTATGACTATGGCAACCTTGTGTGGCCAACCAGTGTGCAGGTAGGTTGGTTTCTTTGGGAGTGAAGACAAACAACTACTGTTGTAGTTGCTAAGCTGTTGTATCTTGTTGAGCCATCTGTGTATGTACCAAGGAGGAGTGCCACTATGTTGAAGAAACTTGATGCAACTGAGGGAATCTGATTCAATAATGAGGGGCCTGATGTTGCAAGCTTGGGCAATCCATAGGGCCCAGTACACAACAATGGTTTCAGCTTCCAAGGCATCATCAGACTCAGTTGGAGAGGAAAAGAGTAGTAAGCACTTACCCAAAGAGTTTTTGAAAAGTCCCCCAACACCAGCTGAGTTATTACTGAAATTGTCATCAGTATTAACTTTAAAGTAGGGGTTGGAGGAGGAAACCCGTATCTGAGGGTCACAGAGGGAACATGGAGGGTTGTAGGGGGGGCTCCAATTGATGTAGATATTTGGAAATTTATGGTAAGTGATATTTTTTTGCAAATAAGTAAGGCAGTTGTTGACAGTTTTTGTGGCTAAGGCAGTTTGGGCATGAAATCTGGAATTGTTTCTAGCCATCCAAATGAACCAAGAGACCATGCAAGGAATGACATCAAGCTTAGCATTAGCCCAATCAGCCCAGTAAACAGCAAAGGATTGCCAACTGAGGAGGAGAGTATTAACATGTAGAGCTTGTAGTAGGATTTGCAAGACATTTTGAGAAAAGGTGCAGGTAAAGAAAAGGTGGTCCAGGGATTCTTCATCAGCATGACATAAGGAACAAATCGAGGGGTGACCCGACCCGCAATTACGCAGTAAATTAACTTCCAAAAGATTGCCAAAAACTTGACCCAATTTATAAATAGCGGCTAGTGTGCAAAATCTTAAATGATATAAAAATTGAAAAATATTTTACACACTAGGGGTACTACGCAAGTATATGTATCATTTCAAGTAATATAGAGTTTTCTTTAAAAACCCCAGTATCGATCCCACGAGGAAGTGAAGTAAGAAGTCTTTAGTCAAATTCTAGTCTACTACAATTACTCCTTAGGTTGGAATTTCGATTAAAATTTTGTTTAAAATAGTAACTATTCATAAATTCAAGTGTTAAATGTAATAGTAACTATAACTAAATGCAAATAATAATTCTAAAGATAACCCTTTTTGGATGAATTGGTTTGGATAATTTTGAGATATTAAAAACTACTATTCTTATGTAATGAAATAGATAATGTATAGGAATGAGATGCATTAAATATTGTATGTGCTAAATAGGAGCAATCTTATTCTTTACCCTTTGGTCCAGGCATAAAGAACATTGACTAATACTATGCTTGGTTACTGAATCTGCGGCTAGGCTGGGAGGATACTGACTGCCACTTTGGAGCTCCCACGTTCCCCTCGCCTGAGGGCTAACATCTATACTTCAACACCCAAACGATAGGACTGAATTGAGGATTTTAGCCTTTCACTCTAAAATCTTCAACTCTACGCCCGGTAATTATATTTCCCTATTTATTTGCATTCAATCCACATGAACTTCACCATCCATGAAATTTGAATGTGGTTCCACTTTGTTGAGAATTACATCGCCCATTTGGGACAATGCAATTACAACGAATTTTAACACTACAATGGGCCCTTATTGCAATGTAAATGAAGTGCAAGTAAAAAAACCATCACATTTTTAATTAAATTTACTTCTACCATGCATCATAAAATCCTAAAAATGATTTCTACTTATTGTAAAGAAAAAGTAAAAGGAAAAAAATGGCATAATCTTCTTATGCCATTATTTTCAAAGAAGAAGAAAGAGTAAGAGAGATACGTCACAAAGTGCGAAGAAAACACAACGGAAACTTCATGTAACCAAAGCAAATCCACTAAATAAAAGTTTACAAAATTATAAGATAATGAAGAATAATACTTAGCTTTTTCCCTTTGAAAAAAAGACGAAGATCTCTCTCATAAAGTCTCCCGGTAATCCATGCAATGCTAGCGAAATCCCTTACAAATTCTCTCAAAATCTCCTCTCCAATCTCTCCAAAAGGGTAGAAATCTACATTTATACTCTTAATCTAAGAATCCTAAACATTCCTCTAAGTTTTCCTCTCATTTCCTCTATTGTTTCTCTTCTCTTTCTAACATAAATTTGCCATTTTTAAAGAGTGTGGACGAATTTCCAAGAGTCTCCTTAAGCACCCCTTCGAAAAAGCGTCCAAATACGTCGAATATTGGCCCAAAACCGCCAAAAGTCGGTTCATGGTCGTCCGTGCCGCTGTCGGCGGGTTCGAGGCCGCTGTCGGCGGCCTTTTCGGCACTTTTCGGTGGTCTCGGGAAAATCTCACCGTCGGCGAGCAGGCTGCTGCGCGGCTCCACTGTTTCGCTCCATTTTAGCTCTGTTTCGCCCCATTTCAGTTGTGTTGCGTTTGTAACAGATAGCCCTACAAAATAAGCATAAAAACAACCTTTCTTTAAAGTGTAATCTCATTCAAAAATATGAAAAAAGTGTAAAAGAGATTAGGCATCAAAAGACTTATCGAAAGGTGTCTGGGCAGAATTTCATTTCTTGCTCGTTTTTGCTCCAAATTGCACCGTTTTTGTTTCCTTTTTCTCCAATCACCATTTCTTGTACCTAAAACCAAAAAACATACAAAATACCTTCCTTTAAAGTTTAATATCATCAAAAATGAGTAAAATGATATACCAAAAAGTGTATATATTTTAGGCGTGTCAAGGGGCCTCTCAGACCCTTGAGCTTTAAAATGTCATCAGTGGGAAGGATCTTATGCCACAATCTCCAGCAAAAAAAGACATAGAAGGTGAGAGAAATTTTCCCTAAATTGCCTGACCCCAAGAGACCTTAGGCCAGCAGTGAAAATAATGATATATGAAAGGAGTGAGTTTTTAGGAGTGGGGGTTCTTGGTGATCAGCTTATCCTTTAAGCCAGGATTGAGGGGGGCGATAAGGACATGATGAGCCTGCTCATTGGTAAGGATGCTGTTAATGAGTGAGCAGTTCCACTAGTTATCACTCTAGAAATCATTCACTTTGGAGTTCTGAAGGTAAGAAGTATTGTTATTGCGGAGCTTTCACCATTCCATAGCCATTGGTCAAGCCAGAAATTTATATTTCCCTCACCCAGATTCCATATGAAAAGAGTTTCAACTTGGGATTTAACAGTTATAAGATTATGCCAAAGTTTAGAATCTTCAGGATTGTAAGTAGCAGAAGAAGGATGATTATGCCTGCAGTATTTTCCCATTAGGAATTTTGCCCAAAGATAATCCAGAGCTCTAAAACGAATCCAGAGCTTGCACCAATTGACCAGGCACATATGAGTGAAATCCCTAAAGCCAAGTCCCCCAGCATTCAGAGGTTTGCATGCTTTCTTCCAGGAGAACCAGTGATGATTTTTATGTTGCCCAGCCTAGAGAAAATTGTTAAACATTTTGGCCAAAATATTATGGGTGCTTTTTTTGATACTGAACATTTGTAAAGCATAAGGGGGAAAGGATAGGAGTATACTTTTGAGAAGTATAATTCTTCCACCATTGGAAAGAAAAGAGTTGGACCATCAGTTAATTTTGTTTTTAACTTTGTCAATGACAATGTTAAATTGTGTTTGCTTGACTCTACCTTTCAAGAGCTGTACTCCTAGGTAGGAAATAGGGAGCTTAGCCTAAGAGAAGCCAGTGAGATCAGTAATCCAGTGGTTCAGCACAGAGGGAACTTTCATACCAAGATAGAAGTTGTACTTGTGAATGTTCGGATTCTTCCCGCGAGGTCTCTCGGAAATGTCGAAGGAGCCGATGTATGGCTTTGACGACGAGGTTTTGAAGCTTTAGAGAAAACAATGAGGTCATCAGCATAGGATAAGTGGCTGATGACAATGTTGGACTTATGGTGATAAGCAAGATGAGGAGATTTGATGAACAGATCTTCCAAAAGCCTAGAAATGTAGTCAAAAGCCAAGATGAAGATAGTAGGTGAAAGGAGATCACCTTGTTTAATGCCCCTGGAAGCATTGAAAAAACTATGCAATTTGCCATTGACCATAACAGAATTTGCATTGCAGGATAACCATCTGTGGATAATATTGATGAAAGCAGGTTGGAAGCCTCTAGCAGTCAAGATGTCCAAGATGAAATCCCAGCTGATGGTGTCCAAGTCTTTTTGTATATCAAGTTTGAAGATAACATTGTGACCTCTACATTTTTTGTATAGGTCAAGTAGCATTTCCTGGGCAAGAAGAATATTGTCAGAAATGGATCTCCCTTGAATGAAAGAAGCTTGGTTTTCAGTTATTAGCCTGGGCAGGTGAGGTTGAATTCTGGTGATAAGGATTTTGCTGATGAGTTTGGAAATGACAATAGTTAGGCTAATTGACTTGTAATCTCCCCAGTTAGCTCTAATATTGTTTTTAGGGATGAGAATGATAGTGGCAGATGTAAAATATTTGGGAGGTCCATTCCCAGGAAAAAACTTTTTATGGCAGAGACAACAACAGGACCAGTAATATGCCAACTTGCTTTGTAGAATGAGGATGTGAAGCCATCAGGGCCACCAGCCTTGTTGCCATCAATATAGTTAAGAGCAACCTTGATTTCTTCATCAGTAGGTGGCTGGGTGAGTAAAAGATTGTTAACATACTGAAAGTTGTCCTGAAAAAGAGCATGATGAATGTGAGTTCTATGGGAGTAGGAGCCTTTAAATAAAGTAGTTAAACGAGTGACTGCATCAGCAGCAATCTCATTAGCAGTGTTCAATTTAGTCCATGCAGAATTTGTGATGGAGAGAATCATATTGCATTTTCTTCTGTAGTTAATGCATGCATGATAAAACCTGTTATTCCTGTTCCCATCAATGAATTTAGAAGAAGCAGCTTTTTGTTGGAGGTAGAGATTCTGGTAAGAGATTTGAGAGAGTAGGTGAGCATTGTCAGCAAGTAAGTCAGCATCAGACCTCAACCCCTGCTGCATATCAGCTTCAATTGTGAGGAAATCTTGTTCAACAGCTTTTATATTCTCCTCAATATTACCAAAGGAGTTCCAGTTCTAGAACTTAAGGTGTTTAGTAGTGTTTTTGTGAAGTTTCCATAGAGCAGTCCAAGGGTTGATGCTGTCAGCAATCCAAGCCTGTTTCAGTTCATCAAGAAAGTCAGGGTGATTGAGCCACATATTCTGGAACCTGAAGGGGCCACCACTTCTAGAATCAAAGTTGCTAATAGTACACAAAAGATGTCTACGGTCAGAGCAAGTCATAGCAAGGTGTTTATTGAAGGTCAAAGGAAAACATTGCATCCATTTAGAATTAACTAAATATCTGTCTAATCTCTCCCAAGTGCTGCCTCTTTTCCAAGTATATTTAAGCCCAAGGAAGCCCAAGTCAAAAAGGGAAGAATCATGTATGAAGTTGTTGAATTTAGTCATGGATGTGAGATGAGGGGGGTTGCCACCTTTCTTTTCAGTGGGGGAGGAAAGGCAATTGAAATCTCCACCTAATATCCAAAAGGACTGAATTGATAAGCTTAAATGGTGGAGGTCATCCCAAAGAGTTTGTTGCTCGAAGGGCATTGCGAGTCGGCATATACAAAAGTTGCATGACCATGTTGCTCACCAATAAAGAAATGAATGTGCAGAAATTGTGGATGATCAATCAAAACAGACCATTGAAGTTCAGATCTGGCAAAGAGCCAAATTTTGTTATTCAGATTAGTAGCAAATGAGAAATGGGGAAATTTTTTATAGATGTGGGATTGGTTAACAGTAACCATAGGTTCAAGGAGGGCAAAGCACCAAAGTTGGTGAAATTTCACAAGTTATTTTAATCTTTTTAGGGAAGAAGCATGGGCTTCCCCCCTAATATTCCAGCAAAGGATCTTCATCATAAGGAAGTTTTCCTTTTCCCCCTGGTATTGTAGGGGGCAGATGGAGAAAGATCAGGAGGACCATTGCTGCTTTGTGAGTCATTTATGTTTTTGATATCAGATTTGCTCTTTTTTCTTTTGTGTGTTTTTTGAATCTGCCAGCCATTCTTAAACTCCTCTTAAATGTGGGTAATGTTAGCAACAGTGATATTAGGATGAGGTTCTGGGCCAGCAAGTTCCACAGAATCAGCCAGTAAATCATGAGTTGTTTCTAGTGGAGGTGAAGCCAAGGCAACAGGCTCAACAGCAGTTACTGATTGATCATCCATTGCCATAGGAATAGCAGTGGGCTCAATAGCATGCAAAACAGCAAATTGCACAGCTACCATTTCAACAGGCTTAACAGAAGTGTCAAGATTAACAGCTGCTTCCTTCAGGGTGATAAGTGAAGAATTATCTGGGTGCAGTAAAGTTGTATTGGTAGGTTCAGAAGATCCCTGTGCAGCTTGGTGTCCAGCCCTTGGTGCAGGAGGTTTTTTCCTGTGTGGGGGGTGAAGTCTATAGCAAGAGTCCTCAATGTGACCAAACATCCTGCAGTGAGAGCAGTAGAGAGGCCTATTTTCTAATTCAAATTCCTGCCAGAAGCGCTCATCCTCTCCAATCTTGACCCAAACACCCTTAATGTCAGGCAGGGTGACATCTCTCTCAACCTGGACTCTAGCTGCAGCTGGTATAGCCATATCAAAGGTTGGAGAATCAACTTTTAGAGGTGTGCCCAGCACTTGGCTGATATTAAAGATAGCATTTGTATAGTAGTATTAGATAGGTAAATCAGGGAGCTTAAACCACATGGGAATGATTGGGGGTTCTTTGGTAGGATCAAAATCAGGTGTCCATTTAATGATTCTCAAGGTAGCACTTGCTATGACAAAAAATTGTTTTCCAAAAAGCCTGGCATAGTCCTCCTCCGATGAGAGCCTGATGAGAAGATGCCTGCCATTAATTAGCCCCAGATTCCAAGAGCCAGATAAAGAAAGGCTAGCAAAGAAATTTCTGACATCTTCCATTTTAGGATGACCCAGTTGGAATTTACCAATCAGTGTGAATTTAACTGCTGAGGTTAGCTGCTGGACTTCCTGGGGAGTAAATGAGACAGCAGGTTGTCCATTAAAGCTTTCAGGTGGTCTTAAAAAGGGGCAGGTACCTGTTGACCTCATTTTTGATGAGGTCTTTTCTTCTCTCTTTAGTGCTTAGGATCTAGCCTTAGGCTTTTCCTTTGACTATCTTAGAGGACTAGAAGTGGATTCCACCCTTTAGAAGTTTAAACACCTCTTGACTCCCTGCAAACCCCACAAACTTGATTGAAGACCCCTAATCACTTAGAGGGTTGAAATCAAAAGTGAAGGTTTAAAGGATGAGTTCCCTATAGGACTCTTTGGCCTTAGGACCACCCTGGGTGGCTTGGTCTGGGAGGGTCGACTTACACACTCACTACACTCATACTCTACACTCTCACACACACAATCCAAATCCTAAAACCACACCCATACCCAACTTGACTCCCTGACTCATGTAGGTAATTCATATGGATGGACCTTAACCCCTAAGCCCCTGGTTAAGAGGGTTAGGAACAACATAGTGAATGCCTCAAGTGAGTCCTCTTATGGCTCATATAGGCTTAATATGAATTCATGGCTAAACCAAAGTGCTTCCATTTCACTCATATTTGATCAATCTTCATTTTTCCAAAATTTCAATTTTTGACCCCGGGGCCCCGGACCCACCTAACCCACCAAAAACACTTAAAATTGCCCAAATCCTCCAAAATTTCCAAATCACCCAAAATTTCCCAAAATTAACCTTGAACATTTCCTCACCAATCAAATTGATCATCCATAGCCAAAAATACCAAAAATTCCAAAAGTATCCCCCAATACCCTCCAAATTACCAAAATGCCCCTCTTGACCAAAAAATATAAAAATTCAGAAAATTTCCAGAAAATTCCAAAAAATCCCAAATATTCTCAATTTCATTTTGTCCAACTACACCATTGGCCAATTTTGTCAATTTACCCCACTTTTAACAAAACCCCCAATTTAGCCCATTCTTAACCCAAGTAAACCCAATGTCAAACCAAATCTACCCAATTGACCCCAATTTTGGTCCAATTCAATTCTGAACTTCAATTCAATATCCACAATATCAATCTAGACCAAATCCAAGTCCAATTTAATTGACATTTGAATCCAATTTCACTTTTGACCTTAAAGCCCAATTTGGACCCATGACCCAAACTTAGCCCAAACCAAACCAATTCAACTCCAATTAACCCCAAACCTTTTCTAAAACTTCCCTAACATCCCCAAAAATAAAACACTAACATAATTTGCCCAAAATTTGGACCCAAACCCCACTCAAATTCAACCCAAAACCAAAAAGCCCAATTTTGACCTAAACCCAAACCTAACCCAAATAAGCCCAAGTCCCAAAACCAAAACCTAACCAAAGTTGAAACCTCTTTGAAACAATCCCATAAACATTTTTAAACATTAATTTTACCTCAATTTCAACCTTAGCCCAACATTGGCCCAAGTTAGCCCAATTTGACCTACATTGGCCCATTTACCAAATGAACCCAAATTCAACCCAATTCAATTCCAAACTACCTCAAATTTGCTTCAAATCATTCAAGACACATCCTTAAACTAAACTCAACATTTATTTGGCATGGCCCTTTGCAAAATTTTTCATCTAAAAGCCCATTATTAAACATAAAGGCCCACTCCCTTAAACCTTCCTAAAAGCCTACTTCCACCAAATTCAAAGGCCCAAAACCCATCCTAAAGCCCACATTACAATCACATCTCATCCTCACTTAATTAATATCATTCCCTAAGTGCTAAACCCATCATGAAAATCAAACTAAAATGGTATTATGCCAAATCCCATCAAATAACCCCAAAATTTCCAAAAATTCCTAAAACCCTTTTCCATGAAAGTTGACCAAACTCTTGCCAAGCCATATGTGAGCCAAAGACAAGCCATGTACAAGCCATATGAAGCCATGGGATGTTTGACATGTGACCAACCCATTAATGGCAAAAGGGGGCCCTCTTTCTTAAACCTTCATTAAGCTTTTTAACCCCTTCCATGCTACACACTAAACCAAGATTAGCCACATCACTTTGGATGGGGACTTCACCACCCCTTTCTAGCTGATGCAAATGATCCTCCCTCAGCCCAAATCAGCCATGGGGAGGTGAACCAAGCCCATTTCCATGGGTTAACCAAACCAAGTGCAAAAGAGCCACCTCCCCATTCCATTTGAATCAAACCACTTTACACATGTCAAGCTTCAATTGAATTCACCAACATCAAGCCCTGACTCACCCGAACCCGAGGGTGACCCATGCTCGCCGGCCAGCCGCCCGGATCGCCGTGAAAACACCATGGCCGAGACCTTGGGAGGAGCCAAATTTTGGAATTCCACCTCGTCGAGCCGCCTTACTCCAAATGGCCATTGCAGTTGTTCTTCTCCTCACCGGAAGCAGCTCGATCCCAACCCTTAAACCCCCCTGGGAGGCCCTCCAGCCTCTCCTATTTAAACACCCCCTCCTCTCGGCCAAAAAGAGAGCTAAACCAAAACCTTACTGAAACTCTGCCAAAATCATCCCAGACCACTCTCTACAAATAGAGCACTTGATTCCCACTGGATTCCAACCCCAATTCCCCCTAGCTGAGCTCAATTTTGAGTTCAAATTTCAACACAAAAACTAGGACACTTCACCACAGTGAGCCAATCCCCAAATTGATTGGCTCTACACCTTCACCAGACCAAGAGGAGAAGTTTCCCAGCAAAAGCCCCCTCACCAGTGCCGCCCATTGCTTCCGACTCTCCAAGCTTTGTGATCGGTTGTGGTCACTTTTGTACCTGAGACAATTCACTGTGCCAAGGGACTTCATCCGAAGCCGGCTTGGACCCAATCGAACGTGACACAACTCTCAGATCGAAGCTTCACTTCTCTGAGCAAAGGTATGGACTCACTCTTCCTCCCGAGCTTCCAGAGATTCTCCATTTAATTTGAATCAATTTCAATACATGATTATCGTATGGATGTGTTCGTCTCTTCAAGACAAATCCATAGAGCATAAGAACACAAAAATCCATTAAGAATCGAGTGACAAATTAGGGTTAGAAGGTCGACGGTCACGGGTTCACACCAGTCGTAGACGATGACTGGGAGTCGTTGGGTCGCGCGAGTATCGGATGGATGGCCAGGATAACGCCGGACGGAGCAACGAGACATGAACCGCGGGCCGCGTGGCATCCCAGTCAGATGGAGGCCCCGAATCAAGAGGCGACGCGTGGAGCTTCGGAGGCGCCGAGGTTGAGTCAGCGCCGCGTGGATAAGTAGGAAAATAGGGTATTTTTCTATTTATTTAATGACCAGAACTTCAAAAATTCATAACTTTGTGTAGAAAAATCCTAAAAATAAAATAAAAATACCCTCTTGCTCAGTGAACAAAGGAGAATAATGTGGAAAATAAATCAAGTAATTTCTTTAAGTATTTTATTTTTAATGATTTATTTACTCTCTGTATTGTTTTAATTCTCCATTTGCATAGGCAATTCACCATGGCATGAGACCATAGGGCTTTTGAAGCCTCTGAACTTGGGAACATTCCCTAAATTTTCCAAGGTCAGAGGCCATCCCTATGAGAAGTTATTGATTTTCCAAGTTCATGTTACTGTTTTGAGTATTTTAATTTCAATAATTAGCATGTTGAGAAATAAATTCTAAGAAAATTTGGTGATGTTTCTTATGACCAGAGGAACCTAGGAAAAATAAGTTTTGAGTTAATTCACTTGGAATAACCCTAATTGGCCTAAATACCCAAAATTGAACCTTAATTTATTAGGGTTAACCACACATCAAATTAACTTAAAAACAATTCTCCACTGTCCTCTAGGGATAGGAGAACACCACATAAAAATTTGAAATCAATTGGACTTGGTTTGATCCACCAAATGGGTTGATTAACCCCCTTAAATAAATTTGAACTTTAAAAATTCATAACTCACAAAATACTTTTTCAAAAATTCACAAAAATGGTTTTAGAGCTTCTCCGATATCGGAGGAACTTAGGAAAATTAAAATTATAATTTTCTAAAAAAGTTGATTTTTATCATTATTTTAATATTTTTAATAATTAAAAAATAATAAAAATCATAAAAATATTAAAAATCACCAAAATGTCACATTTTGAATTCTAATCATTTAGGAACAAACCAAATATTTTTCTTAAGTCCCTAGGGTAAGATATTGAATTTTAAAGGCTTAATGTAATTTTTAATATTAAAAAATATATTTTCCAACCTTTTCACTAAAATAATTCTAATAAATCAAAGAAAAATCAGAAAAATACAAAATTTGTTTATCTAAACTCCTTGAGGTTAGAGAGATCTAAGAAAAATATAAAATCCATTTTTCAACTTTAATTTTATTTTAAAATTAATTAGTGATCCAAAACTCAAAATAATTCTAATAAATAAAATATAATTCAAAAAATTACCAAAATTGGTCCAAATGGTCCTCTGGTCATTAGGAACATCCCAGAATTTTCTTAAGGCCAGAAACATTTCCTTGGTTATGTTATTGAATTTTCCTTGAAAACCCCTATTTTCCATTAAAAATAATTACATAAATAAATTAAATACATAAAAATCACATTTTCTCCTCTAATGTCTTAATTGACATGTAGTGAGGTTACATAAAAATTTCAAGTTCATTTGAGCTTAATTTAGTGAGATAGAATTATTAAGCTTGAAGGGCAAAAGGGTAATTAAAAATTTCAACCCTTAATTAAAATTTTAGGATTAATCAAAAGGGGAGGGTAAAATATTTGATTTTAAACTGATTTTGGATGATTGAAACTTAAATGATTAAGGGTAGAAACCTACTAACCATTTAAAAAAAAAATAATTAAAATAAAACTTTAATTAATTAATTAATTGAAATTTTGGGAGAATAATAAAAATTGGAATTATTAAAGTAGGGATATTATTTAAGAGGATATTTATTCTTTAATTTAAAAATCCCTAAATAAATCACTTCAATAATCCTTAAGTCTTAATTAAAAAATTAAAAGAATAATCTCAATTAAATTAAAATTGAAATTAAATTAAATCAAATTAATTTAAATTAAATTAAACCAAATTAAAAATTAAATTAAACCAAAATTAAATTAAATTAAAATTAAATTAAAATTAAATTAAAATTAAATTAAAATTAAATTAAATTAAGATTAAAATTAAATTAAATTAAATTAAACTAAATCAAATTAAGTCAAATTAAAAATAAATTTAATTAAATTAAATTAATTCAAAATTAAATTAAATTGAATTAAATTAAATTAAATTAAATTCATTTAATAACAAAATCATTAAGAATTAAATCTAAAATGACACGAACACTATTCCAAACTTAAACTAATTTTTTATAATTAAGTCAAAATTAAAATTAAATCATTAAGTTTAAATCATTAAAATACTTAATAATTTGATTTTCCCTTTTAAAGCTCTTATTATTATAACTCTTAAATGAGGTATCAAGTGAAGTGTTACTTCACTCATAGGATATTCAAATGTCCTAGTTCACTGAGCAAAAGAACAAAACTTAAACAGATATGCACTGTACTTTACTTTTCTTGCATGATAAACAACTGTTGCATGAAAACCAAAACCTTTAGGATAGTCCCTGAACTGAAACCAAAATTAAGTTAAAAATCATTACAAGATAAAATTCACCGCCACAACATTTTAAAATATAAAACAACTCAAAACTTAATCACAAACAGAACAACAAAACTACAATTGCAACAAAATTAAACCGTCTCATTGAATGATCGCGAATACCTCAGATGATGTAACCCACGTGTTGCTAACGGGATTTCCCATGGTCTAAATGAAAGTGTGGAACTCATTTAGTTGAGTTTAGCAAATTCATCTGGACTAAGTGAATTTAATGAAAATAACAGTGCCGGGATGACGGAACTGTGGGATCTTAATCAGTTCTGTTTAAACAACTTTAAGATTTATTTTAATTAAAATATTATAAACACTTGGACTTTATGATTTCTAAACCGAAACACTTTTCTCATCTCTTGATTTTCGCCTTCTATAACTAAACCTCTGCAACAACAAGGAGCTTGGAGCATGGTGGGCAGCACGACCATCTTCGTCAGCAAAACAACTCTACATCAGCTAAACATTCCTAGAATTAAACAACAAAGCCATAGGATTTCGAGGTAGTTTGCCTAGTGCAACATAAATCCTCAACTCTTCTTTAGGCATTTGCATGATCATGTCATGTAAATTAAGCCCTAACCGGTCTTAGGACTCTGAGGTAGTCGTTTGGTACGACATAAACCCTCACATCTTTGAGGCTATTTGTTTGATTTTATCATACAAATATAAGTCCAAATTAATTAAAATTGGCAGGATTGCAACATTAAATAATCTTCTCAAATTTAAACCAAATAATAGGATAGTTTGAGAAGTTGCCAAGATTCTTCTTGGATCCTCAGCTTCTCCTACTTCTCTTCCTTTGGACTCCTAAAATAAACTGTTCCAAATTTGATCCCTTCCCAATTGAAATTTCCAAAATCCAATTGTTTGAAAACCTTAAACTTTGAAATTCTTGAGAGCAAAACCACTGATCATTATCGAGAGTTTTCTTAAATGATTCACTTCATTTAAGATGTAATTAACTATAGAGGCTTGCCCTTATATGGAACTTTAAGAACCCAGGTAATATAAACCTTGCTTAATTCATTTATATTAAGCAGGGAAACTTGTCGGCTTATAAAATTGGTTCGCAGACCAAGCGGATGTCACAAATCTCTTAGTTTATTTAATCGAGCCCAGTCATCAAGTAGTGTGTCTATTCTTTGGGATAGATACACGGTTTGTGATGCGGTGCTCGTTTATATAAACTATTTGGGATGTGAGATCGGTTTGATTTCATATCTTAAAATTTTCAAATTTAAAATTATTTTCAAAATCAAATACTACTTTTCAAATTATTTATTTAAATTAAAATTTAAAATTCGCCAACAATTTCTGTAGGCGACCTCTTTTCAAAAATATAACACTCAACCTAAAAATATGCCGACAACTTCTGGCGACTTCGCTGGGAACCAGTTCCTCTCTCCATTTTGTTCAGATGGTTTTACTTTCATAAATCGGTAGTGAGCCCATACCCCTAGTGGACCAAACTACCATTCTTCCTTTGGAATACCCCGTTCATTTCTGTCTTGAACGAGTATAGCCAACTCCTCTCGGATTTAGGAGCCACTGTTTAGACACCCCTAAATGGAAAGGTTCCGAGATCCTTTTACCACTTTTCTGAGGTGGGGTGGACCCCCAATAGGTGTTAGTTTAGGAGCGGTCCTTCGAGTCGAGAAGTCTTGCATAAGACTTTCTCTTCCTTTCCAATTCTGAATCGGATTCCTTACCTTCTCTACACCTTTGAACATTCCGTTCCTAATAAACAAATCCTCTCATGAATGACTCTTTTAACAAATAAATCCTTTTTATAAATACATGAACAAAAATGTGTTCGGATGTTGACCTCATTTTTGATGAGGTCTTCTCCTCCCTCTTTAGTGCTTAGGATCTAGCCTTAGGCTCTTCTTTTGACTAATATTAGAGGACTAGAAATGGAACCTACCACTTAGAAATTCAAACACCTCTTAACTCCCTGCAAACCCCACAAGCTTGATTGTAGACCCCTAATCACCTAGAGGGTTGAAATCAAAAGTGAATGTTTAAAGGATGAGTTCCCCATAGGACTCTTTGGCCTTAGGACCACCTTGGGTAGCTTGGTCTGGTGAAGGTTGACTTACACACTCACTACACTCATACTCTACACTCCCACACACACAATCTAAATCCTAAAACCACACCCATACCCGACTTGACTCCTTGACTCCTTGACTCATTTAGGTAATTCATATGGATGGACCTTAACCCCTAAGCCCCTGGCTAAGAGGTTTTGGAACAACATGGTCAATGCCTCAAATGAGTCCTCTCATGGCTCATATAGGCTTAATATGGCTTCATGGCACAATCAAAGTGATTCCATTTCACTCATATTTGATCAATCTTCTTTTTTCCAAAATTTCAATTTTTGACCCCAGGGCCCACACCTATCAAACCTACCAAAAGTCCTTAAAATTGCCCAAATCCTCCAAAATTTCCAAATCGCCCAAAATTCCCCAAAATTAACCTTGAACATTTCCTCACCACTCAAATTGATCATCCATAGCAAAAAATACCAAAGATTCCAAAAATACCCCCCAATACCCTTCAAATATCCAAAATACCCCTCTTAGCCAAAAAATCCAAAAATTCAGAAAATTCCCAAAAAATTTCAGAAAATCCCAAATATTCCCAATTGCATTTTGTCCAACTACACCATGGTCCAATTTTGTCAATTTACCCCAGTTTTACCAAAACCCCCAATTTAGCCCATTCTTAACCCAAGTGAACCCAATGTCAAACCAAACCTACTTAATTGACCCCAATTTTGGTCCAATTCAATTCTAAACTTCAATCTAATATCCAAAATATTAATCTAGACCAAATCCAAGTCCAATTTGATTGGCATTTGAATCCAATTTCATTTTTAAGCTTAAAGCCCAATTTGGACCCATGACCCAAACTTAGCCCAAACCAAATCAATTCAACTCCAATTAACCAGAAATCTTTTCTAAATTCTTCCTAGCATCCCCAAAAACAAAACACTAACATGATTTGCCCAAAATTTGGACCCAAACCCCACTCAAATTCAACCCAAAACCAAAAGGCCCAATTTTGACCTAAACCCAAACCTAACCCAAATAAGCCCAAACCCCAAAATCAAAACCCAACCAAAGTCAAAACCACTTTTAAACACTCACATAAACATTTACCAACATTAATTTTACATCAATTTCAACCCTATCCCAACATTGGCCCAAGTTAGCCCAATTTGGCCTACATTGGCCCATTTACCAAAGAAGCCCAAATCCAACCCAATTCAAACCCAAATCACTCCAAATTCATTTCAAATCACTCATGACATATCCCTAAACCAAACCCAACAATTATTTGGCCTAAATGTCTACAAAATTCCCATCCATGGATTCATTCTTAAACCTAAAGGGGTCATCCCCTTAAGCCCTCCTAAAAGCTCACTTCCACCAAATTCAAAAGCCCAAATCAATCTAAAGCCCACATGACACTTTCCATCATCACACATTCAATTTAAAATCATTCCTAAAGTCCTAATTTATCAATTAAACAATTCCAAATCAAGCTTCATGAAAATTCTCCACCAAAGTACCAAAATTCCTAAATTCTACTTCCATGAAATTAAGCCAAGCCATCCTAAGCCATAGGCAAGCCATGAAGCCATGCATGAGCCACATGGAAGCCATGAGAGCCTCTTTACATGTCACCATGCCATTTTGGGCAAAAGGAGGAGACTCTTTCCTTAATCTCCTAAAGTCATTAGCCTTAACCATGATTCCCCTTAACCCAAATTTAATCCAAATATATTTGGATAAGGACTTCTCCATGCCAAACCAGTCGATTCCTTTGACTCCCCACAACACCCAAAGCCACCTTGAAGGGTGAACCAAGCCCAAAAGGTGGACTTAACCAAATCAAGCCAAAATTGGCCTTCCCCCCATGCCATTTTAATCCAAGATTTTGACACATGGCAAAGCCCAATTGCTTACACTAAACCCCAGCCCTGACCCACCTAGACCTGAGGGTGACCCATGCCTGCCGGCCAGCCGCCTGGATCGCCGGAAAACACCATGGCCGAGACCTTGGGAGGAGCCAAAGTTTGGAATTCCCACCTGCTGAGCTGCCCCATGCCCAATGGCCACCATGGCTGTTCTTCCCTTGACCTAAGCAGCTGATCCCAAGCCCTAACTCCCCCTGGGAGAGCCTCCAGCCATGCCTATTTAAACACCACCACCTCTCGGCCAAAGAAGGTGTCTGAAACAAACCTTAAGGAAACTCGCCAAAATTGTTCCGCATTACTCCCCACACATAGAGAACTTGATCCCCACTCGAAATCCCCCGCCATTTCCTATCTGCGAGCTCAATTTCGGAGTCGAAATCCAAGCCCAAAACCAGGACACTTCTCCACAGTGAGCCAATCCCCAAATTGATTGGTCCTACACCTTCACCGGACTAAGAGAAGAAGTTTACCAGCAAAAGCCCCTCTCCGAGCCAGCCATTGCTTCCGACTCTCCAAGCTTTGTGATCGGGCTTGGTCGAAATCATACCTGGACAATTCACTGTGCCAAGGGACTTCATCCGGAGCTTGCTTGGACCCAATCAAACGTGACACAACTCTCAGATCGAAGCTTCACTTCTCTGAGCAAAGGTATGGACTCACTCTTCTTCCCAAGCTTCCAGAGATTCTCAATTTAGTTTGGGTCAATTTCAATACATGTTTACCGTATGGATGTGTTCGTCTCTTCAAGACGAATCCATAGAGCATAAGAACTCGAAAATCCATTGAGAATCGAGTGAGAAATTAGGGTTAGAAGGTTGATGGTCAAGAGTTCACACCAGTCGTAGACGATGACCAGGAGCCATCGGATCGCGTGTGTATCGAGCGGACGACCAGGATTGCGTCGGACAGAGTAATGGGACATGAACCGCGGGCCCTTGGAGCGCTGAGTCTGATGGCGGTGCCGAATCAGAAGACGACGCGTGGCCTTTCGGAGCTGCCGAGGATGGCGTGGCGCGGCCGTGGATAAGTAGGAAATTAGGGCTATTTTCTATTTATTTAATTACCAGAACTTTAAAAATTCATAACTTTATGTAGAAAAATCCTAAAAATAAAATAAAAATACCCTCTTGCTCAGTGAACAGAGGAGAATAATGTGGAAAAGAAATCATGTAATTTCATTAAGTATTTTATTTTTAATTATTTATTTACTCTCTGCACTATTTCAATTCTCCATGCATATAGGAAATTCACCATGGCATGAGACCATAGGGCTTTTTAAGCCTCTGAACTTGGGAACATTCCCTGAATTTTTCAAGATCAGAGGCCATCCCTATGAGAAGTTATTGATTTTTCAAATTCATGTCACTGTTTTGATTATTTTAATTCCAATAATTAGCATGTTGAGAAATAAATTCTAGGAAAATTTGGTGATGTTTCTTATGACCAGAGGACCCTAGGAAAAATAATTTTTGAGTTAATTCACTTTGAACAACCCTAATTGGCTTAAATACCCAAAAGGGAACTTTAATTAATTAGGGTTAACCATTCATCAAATTAACTTAAAAATAATTCTCCACTGTCCTTTAGGGATATGAGAACACCACATAAAAATTTGAAAATAATTAGACTTGATTAACCCCACCAAATGGGTTGATTAAGCCTCTTAAGTATAAATGGGTAAAATTAAACTTTGAAAATTTATAACTCACAAATTACTTTTCAAAAATTCACAAAATTGGTTTTGGAGCCTCTCTGGTATCAAAGGAATTTAAGAAAATTAAACTTGCAATTTTCTAAAAAAGTTGATTTTTAAGCTTATTTTAATATTTTAATAATTAAAAAAATAATAAAAATCACAAAAATATTAAAAATCACGAAAATGTCACATTTTGAATTCTAATCACTTAGGAACAAACCAAACATTTTCCCTAAGTCCCTAGGGTAAGATATTGAATTTTAAAGGCTTAATGTAAATTTTAATATTAAAAAATGTATTTTCCAACCTTTTCACTAAAATAATTTTAATAAATCAAAGAAAAATTAGAAAATTATAAAAATTGGTTTCTGATTTCTCTGATATTAGAAAGATTTTTGAAAAATATAAAATTCATTTTTCAACCTTTATTTTATTTTTAAATTAATTAATACTCCAAAACTTAAAATAATTATAATAAATAAAATAAAATTCAAAAAATCACCAAAATTGGTCCACGTGGTTCTCTGGTCATTAAGAACATCCCATAATTTTATTAAGAATAGAAACATTTCCTTGGTCATGTTATTGAATTTTCTTTGAAAACCCCTATTTTCCATTAAAAATAATTACATAAATAAATTAAATACAGAAAAATCACATTTTCTTCTCTAATGTCTTAATTGACATGAAAGTGAGGTCACATAAAAATTTCAAGTTCATTTGAGATTAATTTAGTGAGTTATAGAATTATTAACCTTGAAGGGCAAAAATGGTAATAAAAATTTTCAAACTTTAATTAAAATTTTAAGAATAATCAAAAGGGGAGGGTAAAATATTTGATTTTAAACTGATTTTGGATGATTGAAACTTAAATGGTTAAGGGTAAAAACCCACCAATCATTTTAAGAATAATTAAAGTAAACCTTAATTAATTAATTAATTAAATTTGGAAGATTAACAAAATTTTTTGAAATTATAAAGTAGGGATATTATCTAAGAGGATATTTATTCTTTAATTTAAAAATCCCTAAATAAATCACTTCAATAATACTTAATTCTTAATTAAAAGATTAAAATTAAAATCAAATTAAATTGAATTAAAATTAAATTAAATTAAAATCAAATTAAATTAAACTAAATTATAAATTAAATTGAATTAAAATTAAATTAAATTAAATTAAAATTAAATTAGATTGAAATTAAATTAAAATAAAATTAAATTTAAATTAAATTAAATTGAAATTAAATTTAAATTAAGTCAAATTAAATTAAATTAAATTGAATTAAATTAAATTAAAATCATTTAATAACAAACCTAAATGAAATTATTAAGAATTAAATCTAAAATAACTTGAACACTATTCCAAACTTAAACTAATTTTTTATAATTAAATCAAAAATTAGAATTAAATCATTAAGTCTAAATCATCAAAATACTTAATAACTTAATTTGCCCTTTTAAAGCTCTTATTATTATAACACTTAAATGAAATATCAAGCGAAATATTACCTCACTTATAGGATATTCAAATGTCCTAAGTTCACTGAGCAAAAAAAAAAAAAAAAACATTTAAACTCCCGGATGATTACTTCACCTGATTAATTAAATCCATTTGGACTTAGAACAATCCTAGCAATATTAAAAAGATGTTTAAGACTCGTCTTAAGCACTTCCTCAATATGATAGGATGTTTATAAGAACAATTGAACTTAATTGTTCTTTGATGAAGAAAATCGTCCTTAAACCAAAACACAAGAACCTAGACGTCATAGGAGATGACTAGTTATAGGATTTGGACTTTGATAGACAACCAAAACCTTTCCCATAGCTTTACCTAGGTACTTGTTGAAATATTTAAATGCCTTAACATGTGTTTTAAGTGCAGCTTGGGATGACGGGAAGACCTCCAGGTACGCTTTTATTTTAGTGGAATTTACTTTATTACAAATGCACTTTACCTTTCTTGCATGATAAACAACTGTTGCATGAAAACCAAAACCTTTAGGGTAGTCCCTGAACTGAAACTAAAACTAAATTCACTGCAAGATAAAAATCACCGCCACAACATTTCAAAATATAAAAACAACTCAAAATTTAATCACAAACAGAACACAAAACTACAATTGCAACTAAATTAAAACGTCTCGTTGAATGATCGGGAATACCTCGGATGATGTAACCCACGTGTTGCTAACGGATTTCCCACGGTCTAAATGAAAGTGTGGAACTCATTCAGTTGAGTTTAGCAAATTCATCTGGACTAAGTGAATTCAATGAAAATAACGGTGCCGGGATGACGAAACCGTGGGATCTTAATCGGTTTTGTTATAATCAACTTTAAGATTTGTTTTAACTAAAACACTAAAAACACTTGGATTTTAAGACTTCTCTAAAACCAAACTCCTCTCTTCTCTTTCGATTACAATCTTTTAAAACTAAACCTCGCAACAACAAGGAGCTTGGAGCACGGTGGGCAGCATGGCCATCTTCGTCAGCGAAACAAACTCTACTTCAAAGAAAATTTTCTTAGAATTAAATAACCAAGCCATAGGAATTTGAGGTAGTTTGCCTAGTGCAACATAAATCCTCAACTCTCCGTTAGGCATTTGCATGATCGTGTCATGTAAATTAAGCCCTAACCGGTCTTAGGACTCTGAGGTAGTCGTTTAGTACGACATAAACCCTCATATCTCCGAGGCTATTTGTATGATTTTATCATACAAATATAAGTCCGAATTAATTAAAATTGGCAAGATTGAAATATCAGATAATATTAGGATTTTCTTAAATCCGAGCCAAACAATAGGATAGTTTGGGAAGTTGCCAAGATTCTTCTTGGATCCTCGGCTTCTCCTACTCCTCTTCCATTGGACTCCTGAAAATAATTGTTCCAAATTTTGAGTCATTCCCTATTGAAATTTCCAAAATTCAATCCTTTGAAAACCTTAAGCTTTGAAATTCTTGAGAGCAAAACCACTGATCATTATCGAGAGTTTTCTTAAATGATTCCCATCATTTAAGATGTAATTAACTATAGGGGCTTGCCTTTATAGGAAACTTTAAGAACCCAGGTAATATAAACCCTGCTTAATTCCTTTATATTAAGCAGGGGAACTTGTCGGCTTATAAAATAGGTTCGCAGACTAAACAGATGTCACAAATCTTTTAGTTTATTTAATCGAGCCCCACCATCAAGCAGTGTGTCTATCCTTAAGGATAGATACACAATTAGTGGTGCGGTGCTCGTTTATATAAACTATTTGGGATGTGAGATCAGCTTGATTTCATATCTTAAAATTTTCAAACTTAAAATTATTTTCAAAAATCAAATGCTACTTTCTAAATTATATATATATATATATATATATATATATATATATATAAATCAAATTTAAAATCTAAAATTCGCCAACAATTTCTGTTAGGCGACCCCCTTTCCAGAATAAAACACACAACCTAAAAATAATGCCGACATCAGACTCTTTTCGATTCCTTTCTTTTCGTCCCGGTGAGAAGAAGAATAACTTGGGACTGACAATCAGAATCTACCTTGCAGAAAATGTCTGCCCCAAAGCTGATTTTCTCCTTTACCAACGGACATGACCTGGCTGTCTACAAGGAGGAGCTTCCTGATAATGGAATCATCCGTTTCTGGCAAGGATTCGAGAATACAAATGTCAAGATCAATGACGTCACCCTTTTCACACTTACAGACAAAGTGCCTGAAACTGAAAAGCCTTTGATCGAGTTCAACCTCAAGTCAACTCAAGAGTTTCCTCCTCTGCAAAGGGTTCCATTTGAGAAGAGTACTGCTGTTCGCAGGAGGACCGTTGTTTCTACCCCCGCTGGTCTAGTCATCTCTACACCTACCCCGGCTTCCGCCAAACTGAAGGGGAAGGAAATTCAAAGTTGTGATGAGCATGTTACCGTGGAGGGTACAGATCTCTATGCGAGACCTTCTGTTTTCGAAATTGGGTCAAGCTTAAGGGTTCCACCCCTAACACGGACTCAGAGGAGAACAGGAGTAGAAAGATTGTAAGGAAGGCTAGAGCTGCTGAAGTTGCTTTCTTGGAAGAACTGTCTGAGTTCACACCACTACCTGAGTACATATCATTGCCTGAGTATACACTGCTTTTGGAAGGAAGTAGATTCCATCCCCTCTCCGCCGCAGCTGAAGAGGAAAATGTCCGCAAGATTGCTTCTACATTACCTCAACCCGCATACTATAGCAACAGCCGAAAGAAAAGGGCTAGGATTACACCATTTGCCCGACTGCGATCGTGATAAAGAAGTTAGCAAAGAAAGAGAAATGTCCTGTATCAGAGATTTTAAGAAACATAGGGCGGGTGCCAGCTAAATCCCATCTTGGACCGTGAGTAGAACCCGTTAGCGCCACGGAAAAGCCGAATAAGAAGATGAAAGCTAGTCCACCTATTGTTGTTTCAGTGTTTACGTATCGTGGAGGATACCACCTTCCAAGCATTCGACCCGACGGACCATCCGGTCCTAGGCCTTCTGCTGCTAGAAGGATGGTATGGCGTCATACTACTGGCCAATTAAGACCGAAACAACGACCAGAAAAGGAAAGTCTCATCAGGAGACTCGAGTCCAAAGAGAGCGCCACTGCAATGAAGGGGACTCCCAAGAAGGAAATCCAACGGTCATCACATGATAACTGCGAAACCGTACGAAAAAGACCATTGGAGGATGCTATGGAAAAGCTAAGAACCGACATTCAACGATTAGCAAGAGAAAGAGAAGAAAAGTTTGGTGATGAAGTTGACTCGTCGGAATTCAAGGATGACGAATATGTGGAG
Source organism: Papilionanthe hookeriana x Papilionanthe teres (assembly GCA_022702705.1). Lineage (NCBI taxonomy): Eukaryota > Viridiplantae > Streptophyta > Magnoliopsida > Asparagales > Orchidaceae > Papilionanthe > Papilionanthe hookeriana x Papilionanthe teres. The sequence continues at coordinate 63,334,721 of CM040438.1, read as the reverse complement.
ATCAACATGGTTGAGACACGAGCATCGTCAGCTTCGCAAGGTGCTCCCGAGCAATGCGGAAAGAGATGAACCGTAAATGTTAAGAGCACAACTTCGAGAAAAAGATGATACAATCTCTCAAATGGCGAAAAGGATGGAATAGATGGCTGCAGCCCTAGCCACTCTTCAGAGTCAGGTTCAACCCCCAAGAGAACGCCTCCAGAAGTTATTCATATTACAGACGGAGGAAAAGAGATTACATCCGTTAATGGAGACAATCAGCCAAAGAAGGATTCTACCCGTAATATGATTCCGCAGAAGGACATCAAAAACATGGTAGAACAAGAAAGTGCAGAAGCCTTAGCACGGTCCTAAGAGCGGAGCATCTATTCAAACGGGTAGACCTTACCCCGAAGAATTTGATGCAAGACAATACCCAAAAGGCTTCGTACCACCTCTATTCAAGACTTTTGATGGTACCGGAAACCCTCGACAAAGATGTTGCACATTTTCACGCTAGTTGTTGCAACGCCGGTGGAAGTGACGCCTTACTCTTCCAATAATTCGTTAGCGTACTCGTCGTGGATCGCCTTCGATTGGTACGCGAGTTACCGAACAGCTTCAAGAAAGACATTTTCGTAATTGGAAAACCTCTTCGTGAAATGGTTTGCCGGAGCTCAGCACCATATCACCATCGGTGATCTAGTGGGGGAGAAACAGAAACCGAATGAAACTTTAGTGGACTACATACTTCGATGGAGAAATCTAAGCATGAAGTGTGAGCCACAGCCTACAAGAGCAAAGCATTCGGCCGGTATCTTGCTTAAAAGCATTCACGGCCCGATAGCACTCCTCCTTAAAGGATTTACGATTAAGACTTTCGAGAAGTTGTTAAGTAAGGCCGAAAGCTTGCAAGAGGAAGCGAAACAGCTAAGTTTCGTCGACAAGACAGACAAACAGAAGCCTGTGAAGGCATTTGAAAAGAAATCCGGGATCGTCGCGGCAGTCGATAAGGGCAAACAACCAATGCAAATACAGCCGGAGCAGCCGCAGCCCAGCTATCAGCAACCTCAGCAGAACTACCAACAACCTCGACCTGGTTATCAGCCAACTCAACAACATGAGCAACCACCTCGCCCGCAACGCACGTTAAAGGAGCTCATAAACAGAGAATATCCGTTCAAGAATGAAGTAGTGCCAAAGATGTTCCGCAGTTTAATGAAGACTTCAGATTTTCAACTGCCAGAACCCAAGAAGCCGGAGGGAGTTAATAAGAAAGACCATCCCAACTACTGCCCTTACCACCGGATGCTTGGACATAAGATAGAGGATTGCATCACCTTCAAGAGTTGGCTTGACAACAGTCTCCGAAAGGGGAACATAACGAATCCAAAGTAATACATGAAAGAACCCCAGAAAGGAGGTTCTGTCAATGTTATTTCAACGGATCCTATTGTTCCGATAGACCCGTACACGACTAATGATGGATGGAGTACTGTCTGGACAAAATCATCCAAGAAAATTTTGGACCGCATCCAGGCCACTTCGGAGCATGCTTCAACTCAGAGTTTGAAACCTGCCAAGCCAGCACTATAACTAGCAATTGAAGAACCGCCCCAGGAAGAAAAGATTGTAGAAAAGAAGGAGATCGTAGAAGAAGAAAAGACCTAGGCTCTTAAGGCTAGACTAGGGGCTGCTTATCCTAGGATGGTTGTTTCCGATTCGGGGGAAAAATTCCTCGAACCTCTGACTCTGTATGATCATTTGCTCGCTCTGGCGGGATCTTATGATGATAAGAGTTATGGCATTGGCTACGTTTTGACTGTTTCTAATGATTACGCAACTAACGACAACCAACCTAATCCGGATCTCGATTCCGATACAAATAACAATTCTCAGATCATACATAACCTTGAAAATCACAATGACAAAGAAGACATTCACCAAGAAGGCTACAAAAGTTCAACAAGCAATGAATCTGTTTGTGAATTTCGAGGAGCTCAAATTACAATAGAGTTAGAGCTTTCAGATTCTGAAGCGACTCCAGAAGAACCTGTCATACCGATTCAAAAGGAGACACCAGTAAACTCAGTACCAGATTCAGTAGAAATCACAAAAGTCAACTTAAAGAGCGGAAGAATTCTACCTCTGAGAATGGGTCCAAAAGACAAAGGAAAGCAGATGTTTGTTCAGGAAGAATCAACCCCAGCAGAAGAATTGCCCATTTGGGAAGAAACTGAGACACATGGTAACAAAGTGGACTATAACGTGCTAGCCCATCTTAGGAAACTACCGACCAAACCGAGCATCTACGACGCTCTCATCTTATCAAAAGAGATGAGGGAAGCTCGATCAAGGCCTTACTTGATCCGGAGATTTGTTTAGCTCGGATGGTCGGAGATTCCTTAGACGAGATTTGCTCGTTAAAGGAACAGACGAGGTGTTACCTTCACGGACGATGATCTACTACTCGGGACGACCGATCACAACCGACCGTTGTACATTTCGATCACAATCGAAAAATTTACGCTCTCCGCAGTATTGGTGGATCCGGGAGCGTCAATGAACATAATGAATCTTCAGACGCTAGCATACTTGGAAATTGATGCTCGTGAGCTTGAAGCGGACAAGATGTTACTAAGAGGATTCAACCAGAAAGGAGAAAGAGACCTTGGATCAATAACACTATTGATGAAGACCGGTGACTTAACAAAGACAACCGCAAAATTCCACATAATTAATTCTGAGACATCGTTCAACGCTCTACTGGGCCAGCCGTGAATCCATGAAAATTGGATGGTACCATCGTCTCTGCATCAGTGCATAAAATACTACGAAGGAGTAGAACAGTGCATTAAAGGTGATTTGAAACCTTTCTCCGTACATGAGATTGGAATCCATGAAGATGCAGCTTATTACGCACCTCCGAAGAAAACAATCGTCTCCAGAAACACCGTGCCAAATGAAGCAAAGAACTTCGAGACGATGAAGAACCTGAAGTTCTAGTCCAACAGTCACTCACCACTCCCTTACGGCGAGATGATGAAGGTTTCTCCAGAACTAGCATCCGAGGTCGAGGCCGGGGACGAGGTCGTGGAAGAGACACTAGGACAGTTGGACAGAAAAAGCCGGTGATCAACGTTGATTGGGAGAACAGCTCTGAGGAAGAAGAGGAAGTCAAGAAAGAAGCAGCTACAATAAACTAGAAGAAACCACAATTCAAGATTTCTCTCGAAGATGAAAAGAATGAAGAGTACAAATTGATGTACGAGAAGATTAACCACTATGTACACACTATGACCCTGACCCCGATCCAGTCTAATAAGATCGAGGGTATGGTGGTCCAAGAAGTACAAAGCAGTGGTGCAAAGCCAATCAAATTCTACCGTGGCACTTCTTCTTCCAATACTGAAAATGATGTACAATTTGAAGATGTCACTTCTTCCGAATTAATGGAATTACCTTTTGAGTGGTACTCTCCCTGTGTTCAAAATTTAATTCAGCGTGGTGTCTTACCTTGACAATAGACAAAAGGTCAATAACAACACTTCAAAAAATTATGGAATAACGCCGGTCGGCCTCCCAATGCAAAGCATGGTCTCAGATTCGGTACAGTAGGATCAGTTGATGATACGGAATTTTGCTTGGTTGTCACTTGCAAACCTAATGAAGACTGCTTGGAAACTACAGAAGAGCTTGAAGATCTGCAAAATGGAGACACACCACCAGAGTTCGAAGAAGAAATCAAATCTACAATAGACGAGTTAATGGAAGTTAACTTAGGTACTGGCGAAGAGCTTAGGCCAACCTTTGTTAGCTCCTTACTCAATAAAGAAGATTCCGAGGAAATAATCAAGCTACTAATGGAATTCAATGACTGTTTTGCTTGGAGTTATGATGAAATGCCAGGATTAGCTCCAGAAGTCGCAGTTCACAGGCTAGGAGTGGATCCTACTTCCGTTCCAATCAGACAAGCTTCCAGAAGAATGCGTTTGGAAATTGAACAACAAGTCATAACTGAAGTTAAGAAGCTAATAGACGCTAAATTTGTCCTTGAAGAACAATACCCTACTTGTCTAGCCAATGTGGTACCAGTCAGAAAGAAGAATGGTCAGATCAGAATCTGCGTGGATTTCAGAGATTTGAACAAAGCATGTCCGAAGGATGAATTTCCACTACCAATTCCAGAGTTAATGATCGACATCGCTTCAACACATGAAATATTCTCTTTCATGGATGGATCATCAGGGTACAACCAGATAAAGATGGCACCAGAGGACAAAAAGCTCACGACATTCAGAACACCAGTCGGAGTGTATTGCTACACAGTAATGCCATTCAGACTAAAGAACACAGGAGCAACATACCAAAGAGCAATGACAAAGATTTTTGATGGTCTCATTCACAACCAAGTTGAGTGCTACGTGGATGATGTGGTCATCAAAAGGAAACTGAAGGAAGATCACCTGTATGATTTGAGAATTGTTTTCAAGCGACTAAGACAATACAACCTTAAGATGAATCCCCTAAAATGCGCCTTCAGCATCACCTCCAGGAAATTCTTAGGATTTGTTGTCCGACATCGCAGGATTGAAATTGATCCGGAAAAGATTAAAGCTATCTTAGAGATGCCGCCTCCCAAAACCTTAAAATAGCTACGATCCTTTCAAGGGAAGTTGGCATATCTTTGACGCTTTATTTCAAACTTGTCAGGTAGGTGTCAGCCCTTCTCGGCATTAGTTAAAAAGGACGCCAAATTAGTTTGGGAAGAGAAATGCCTATGGGCCTTTGAGGACATTAAGCAATATTTAATGACACCTCCTATCTTAGCAGCCCCAGTCTCGGGTAGACCAATGATACTTTATACCGCGGCTCTAGACGACTCCCTCGAGCCCCGCTTAGCCTGTGTCAATGATGAGGGAAAAGAAAATGCTCTACTACTTAAGCCGTCGTTTGATTCCGATGGAAGTAAAGTATCCTCCAATTGAGAAGCATTGTTTGGCCCTGATCTTTTCCGCTCAAAAGCTCAGGCATTACTTGCTCTCTCATAAGTTCAACCTTATCTCGAAAGTTAATCCGTTGCAATATTTGATGACCCGTCCAACACTTTCTGGCGGTGCTTGCCGTGTGGTCGATGATACTATCGCAATTCGACATAACTTTCGTGCCTCTTCGTGCCGTAAAGGGACAAGTCCTAGCGTACTTCCTTGCAAGCACACCCTTTGCCAGCAGAATCGCCTCTCAACGATGACTTGCCAGACGAGCAGATAATGAGCCTAGAAGACACTGATGATCAACGTTGGGAACTATACTTCGACGGAGCATCCTCAGCACAGAAAGATAAAGAATTGCAAACGATAGTGCCCGGTAAAGCAGGAATCGGACTAATCTTTATAACAACGGAGCAGGGGATGTAAGATACTCCTACCACTTAACAGAGCCGTGCACAAAAAATGAGGCAGAATACAAAGCCCTCATAACAGGACTAGAACTAACCGTTCAAATGGGAATAACAGATATCAACATCTACGGAGATTCTCAGTTGATCATTCAACAGATCGCCGGATAATACAGAATTTTAAAGCCAAGACTCGAGCAATACCTTCAGTATGCCATGAAACTGTAGGAACGAATTCCGAATGTAACAATCTACAAGATCCCCAGAAGAGAAATTGCTCTCGCGGATGCGCTAGCTCGCCTTGCAAAAGAATTTGCTTGCTTGCAAGATGAGTCAGTTGAAGTGTCAGTTCAAGGACGACAAGTCCTATCACGACTCGACATGGATATGATACATAAATCGGAAAAAGCGAGAGGAATCGAGTTGCAGCGAGTGACGGAATACACGTAAGATTAGCGTCAACCACTAATAGACTACCTGCAAACAGGGAAATTACCAGATAATAAGTCATTAGCACATCAAATCAAGAAAAGAACTCTGTTTTACGCATTAATAAACAATACATTATACAGAAGGTCTTTTCATCAGATGTGGTTAAGATGCCTGAGCGAGTCTGAGGCTCGTGAAATTGTCAAAGAAGTGCAGTCAGGACTTTGTGGCACTCATCAGTCGGGTCCGAAAATGAAAATGAAAATTAAAAGACTAGGTAGATATCGGCCCTCGATGATGACGGATCGCATGAAAGTCGCCAAGAGTTGTCACCGGTGCCAAGTGCACGGAGTGGTTCTACACCAACCTCCAAATGTGCTACATCCGACAATTGCGTCGTGGCCATTCGAGTGTTGGGGCACGAATATAGTGGGTCCGATAGAACCACCTTCTTCAAGAGGACATCGATTCATCCTTGCGGCTACGTACTACTTTTCTAAATGGGCGAAACGGTTCCACTCGGAGAAGTAAAGGCACACCACGTGCTACAGTTTTTCATAAATCAAGTTGTCTACCGTTTCGGAGTACCACGCAGAATCATTTCAGATAATGGGTCCGCATTCAGAAGCACAAAAATCAACAATTTTGTCAGAAGACATAGAATCGATTAGCGATACTCAACAATCTACTACCCAAGAGCAAACGGCTTGGTCGAGGCTTTTAATAAAACTCTCGTTCAAATTCTAAAGAAAACTTTGGATGACAACAAGAGAAATTGGCACGAGAAGTTGTTAGAAGCCTTATGAGCCTACAGGACGACTTTTAGAACTCCTACTCAGTCTACGCCTTACACTTTAGTGTACGGGTCTGAGGCAGTTTTACCTTTTGAGGTTCAGCTTCCACCACTCAGGATTGCAGTTGCAAATAAAATTACTACGAAGAAAATGCCGGATTACGACCGGAAGAACCGGAAAACCCGGAAGGGAAAGACTTGCGACGCAACAAAATTTGGAACTCGTACCAAGCTAAGATGATCCGAGCCCATGATAAACCGGTCCGCCCAAGACCTTTCAAAGTTGGTGACTTAGTTCTTGTTCTCAGAAGACCTATTCTTGCACATCGCAAGATAGGAGGCAAATTTGAACCGACTTGGGAAGGGCCATTTATGGTCGAGGCAGTCTACTCAGGAGGCTCCTACCAACTTGTGAATTGCCAAGGAAAACGACAAATGCTTCCAATCAATGGATGGTATTTAAAGAAGTATTACGCAACCTGATGTTTCGAAGGGTGGCCTCTAAAATAGTCTTATCCCTAGAAACACGGGTGAAGCAATCACTTTGTGACTGGGACCGAACCCAAAAACATAAAAATGGATAAGAAAAAAAAAATCATAAAAAAAATATGTACTAAAAATAAAATATGTGGAATCATAATAAGTTTTACCCTTCCTTTCAAATCAGATCTTGTTCCTGCTCTTTCCTCATCTTTTCCTACCTTCCTTTAAATTAAAATAAGAAAATAAGAATCTTCAGTGATAAATACTTTCTTAATGTTCTTGTTCTTAGTATAGCCCCTGATCCTTTCCTTGTCTTCTTCGCAGGGAAATGTCGAACGAGCGGTTGGTCCTAAACTTTAAAAATGGCGTGAGTCTCGCACTCGATGAAAAGAGGGTGAAGAATGGAGCAGTGATAGAAATTGATTCTGACTTCAGACTAGCCAGCCTACAATATGAAGAAAATGATTGGGTCCCAGTGGACCGGGAAGAGCTTCATAGCCAGAAAGTGATGAAGATGGGTGGCCCAAGCCACCAATCCAGCAATAAGAAATGAAAGAGAAACACCGAAGAAAGCAAGAAAATCAAGTCAGTAGTTGCCATAGCAGAGGGAAGACTCGTCAGCGCCGCGCCCGCAGAAGTTCAAGGGGTAAGGAGAGCTACTCTCATTGCTACCCAAAGAAGGAATAAGAATCGCCGTATCCGCAAGATGTTGACTAAACTAGCAGCAGATCAACACGAGGAAATAGCCACCTTCGCCGACACACACATTTCAAAGATGCCGGTTCATCAGGAACTTGAAAAGAGAGAACAAGCTCCAAGAACAACAGAAAGGATATGGGAAACTCTGAGAAGATCAGAGGCAGAGAGATCGCCGCGACGCCAGATAGAGATACCATATCTGAAGAACCTTGTTGCTGAATCAACCCCGGAGGATGTCCCGACAGAGACAATCCCTGAGGAGCCAAGGTATGCAGGAGAACGTGACGGGATTGAGCCATACATCCCGCAATACGTTACTAGGCCTCGTCACTTGCAGATCATTCCAGAATATGAACTAGAAGGAATGCAAAATGTTGAGAAGAAGACTTTCAAATACTTTGAAAGGATTAGAGGCTAAAGAATCAACATTTTGGAAGGCCTCGAGTTACACACAGGTGTATTCTCAGAGTACGAGCAACAACAGATTGTGGATTGCATCTTAGAATTTTAGAAAATGGGTCGAGCAGGCCGTCTGAGAGAAAAGACTTATTCGGAACCCCGGAAATGGATGCCAGGGAAAGGAAGAGTCACAATACAATGCGGATGTTGCTATAACTTCGCAGAGGACAGAAGAGGAAATCCACCAGGGATACTCCGTCACGGTGAGGTGGATCCAATGCCGAAGATAATTAAATGAATGGTGAAAAGAATGATAACGTGGAGGGTACTGCTAGCAGACTGCATACCCAACAATTGCATCATCAACATTTATTAGAAAGGCGGCTGCATACCTCCACACATAGAACACCATGACTTTGTCAGACCTTTCAACACAGTTTCGTTCGTCAACCAATGCAATATCATGTTCGGATCTGACCTCCGGATAGCAGGCCCGGGTAAGTTCCGAGGGCCGGTGGAGATACCACTTCCGGTAGGTTCCGTCATGATATTACAAGGAAATGGAGCGGACATCGCAAAACATTGTATACCGGGAGTACCGAGTGGAGCGGATCTCGTCACTTTTAGAAGGATGGACGCCGGAAAGGCACCTTACCACTTCCGACCGGATCCGGAATTGGAGAGTCTGCGGCCCTACGAGCTGTGAGTTACACGGGAAATAGCACACCTCCAATGCACATCCATGCGGCATTCCTGCCAAGGATGGCTTGGAAGGTGATGTTATTGACCGTGTATCTCATTATTCAGACATAGATTTAACAGATACTTTTTGAATGGATCAACAAGAATCATACATAGCCCGTTTTGAGTCATGGATTGTTTGTGAAATATTTCAGATCGAGTTGTATGATGTATCTTCAACAAGATTGGAATGAAAGTGACCATGCACATTTTGCCTTCACCTCTTTTTGTGCAAATTGATTGGGAAACGTCATTAAAGCTAAATGAACTTCGAACAAAGAACAGAAAAGAAAAGGAAAATAAATAAGAACTCTCTTCCATAAAAATCCAAACATTAAAAAGAACTTCAAATCCACATGAACACCAAATAAAAAACAAAAAAATGGGATATTTAAAGGACAAACAAAACAAATCTAAAGCTCAAATTGAATTCCAGTTTAAATCCATCTTTTCAAATCCTCCAAACCTTCTTCAAATCAAGATCTATTCCAGTTCTCTTCCTTTGAGGTCGGTACCTAAATTACGACTCTCATTCGAGATCGATACCTAAATTTCGATTCTCATCCGAATTGATACCTAAATTTCAATTCAAAATTTCCGAGACTGGTACCTAAATTCCAGTTCTCATTCCGAGATCGATACCTAAATTTCAATTCTCATCCGAATTGATACCTAAATTTCAATTCAAAATTTCCGAGATCGGTACCTAAATTCCAGTTCTCATTCCGAGAACGATACCTAAATTTTGATTCTCATCCGAATTGATACCTAAATTTCAATTCAAAATTTCCGATACTGGTACCTAAATTCCAGTTCTCATTCTGAGATCGATACCTAAACTTCGATTCTCATCCGAATTGATACCTAAATTTCAATTCAAAATTTCCAAGACTGGTACCTAAATTCCAGTTCTCATTCCGAGATCGATACCTAAATTTCAATTCTCATCCGAATTGATACCTAAATTTCAATTCAAAATTTTCGAGACTGGTACCTAAATTCTAGTTCTCATTCCGAGATCGATACCTAAATTTCGATTCTCATCCGAATTGATACCTAAATTTCAATTCAAAATTTCCGAGACTCGGTACCTAAATTCCAGCTTCTCATTCCGAGATCGATACCTAAATTTAGATTCTCATCCGAATTGATACCTAAATTTCAATTCAAAATTTTCGAGACTGGTACCTAAATTCCAGTTCTCATTCCGAGAACAATACCTAAATTTCGATTCTCATCCGAATTGATACCTAAATTTCAATTCAAAATTTTCGAGACTGGTACCTAAATTCCAGTTCTCATTCGAGATCGATACCTAAATTTCGATTCTCTTTCTAATTGATACCTAAATTTCAATTCAAAATTTTCGAGACTGGTACCTAAATTCCAGTTCTCATTCCGAGATCGATACCTAAATTTCAATTCTCATCCGAATTGATACCTAAATTTCAATTCAAAATTTTCGAGATTGGTACCGAAATTCCAGTTCTCATTCCGAGATCGATACCTAAATTTCGATTCTCATCCGAATTGATACCTAAATTTCAATTCAAAATTTCCGAGATCGGTACCTAAATTCCAGTTCTCATTCCAAGATCGATACCTAAATTTCGATTCTCATCCGAATTGATACCTAAATTTCAATTCAAAATTTCCGAGACTGGTACCTAAATTCCAGTTCTCATTCCGAGAACGATACCTAAATTTCGATTCTCTTTCGAATTGATACTTAAATTTCAATTCTAAATTCCGAGGCTGGTACCTAAATTCCAGTTCTCTTCCTTCAAGGTCGGTACCTAAATTCCGACTCTCATTCGAGATCGATACCTAAATTTCGACTCTCTTTCAATATTGATACTTAAATTTCAATTCTCATCCCTTTCGAGATCAGTACCTAAATTCTGATTCTCATCCTTTTCAATCGACACTTAAACTTCGATGCACACTCCGAGGCTGGTACCTAAATTCCAGTTTTCCTTGCAGTCCCGAGGTTGGAACCTAGGTTTCAACTCTCATTTCAAATCCAAATTTCAAATTCAAAATTTTCTCAAATTGATTTTAAATCAAACTTCAATTTAAATTAAAACTCAAAATCTAAGCTTACACATTGAAACTTGAAATTTAAAAGTAAAATGAAATCTAAATCGAATTCCCGTATCCGGTGATTTGGAGTTCACCTCCTTTTCCATTCCCCAGCGAGAGTTCAGGAACCTCCGGTCTTGGAAATATACCTGATACTCCCTAGCGGAAATTCTTCTACTTCGTCCTAAGTTTTCACTTGGACATCTGTGTTGGTTTTGTCGATCTTTTCGGTCAACGCCAATACGCGTGGTGTGCTTGGTTAGCACACCACACCTATTGGGGGTCCATTTGTTGACCTCATTTTTGATGAGGTCTTTTCTTCTCTCTTTAGTGCTTAGGATCTAGCCTTAGGCTTTTCCTTTGACTATCTTAGAGGACTAGAGGTGGAACCCACCCTTTAGAAGTTTAAACACCTCTTGACTCCCTACAAACCCCACAAACTTGATTGAAGACCCCTAATCACTTAGAGGGTTGAAATCAAAAGTGAAGGTTTAAAGGATGAGTTCCCTATAGGACTCTTTGGCCTTAGGTTGGTCTGGTGAGGGTTGACTTACACACTCACTACACTCATACTCTACACTCTCACACACACAATCCAAATCCTAAAACCACACACATACCCAACTTGACTCCCTGACTCATGTCGGTAATTCATATGGATGGACCTTAACCCCTAAGCCCCTGGTTAAGAGGGTTAGGAACAACATAGTGAATGCCTCAAGTGAGTCCTCTCATGGCTCATATAGGCTTAATATGACTTCATGGCTCAACCAAAGTGCTTACATTTCACTCATATTTGATCAATCTTCATTTTTCCAAAATTTCAATTTTCGGCCCCGGGGCCCCGGACCCACCTAACCTACCAAAAGCCCTTAAAATTACCCAAATCCTCCAAAATTTCCAAATCATCCAAAATTCCCCAAAATTAACCTTGAACATTTCCTCACCAATCAAATTGATCATCCATAGCCAAAAAATACCAAAAATTCCAAAAGTATCCCCCAATACCCTCCAAATTACCAAAATGCCCCTCTTGACCCAAAAATACAAAAATTCAGAAAATTCCCAGAAAATTCCAGAAAATCCCAAATATACTCAATTTCATTTTGTCCAACTACACCATTGGCCAATTTTGTCAATTTACCCCACTTTTAACAAAACCCCCAATTTAGCCCATTCTTAACCCAAGTGAACCCAATGTCAAACCAAATCTACCCAATTGACCCCAATTTGGTCCAATTCAATTCTGAACTTCAATTAAATATCCACAATATCAATCTAGACCAAATCCAAGTCCAATTTGGTTGACATTTGAATCCAATTTCACTTTTAACCTTAAAGCCCAATTTGGACCCATGACACAAACTTAGCCCAAACCAAACCAATTCAACTCCAATTAACCCCAAACCTTTTCTAAACCTTCCCTAACATCCCCACAAACAAAACACTAACATAATTTGCCCAAAATTTGGACCCAAACCCCACTCAAATTCAACCCAAAACCAAAAAGCCTAATTTTGACCTAAACTCAAACCTAACCCAAATAAGCCCAAGTCCCAAAACCAAAACCCAACCAAAGGTGAAAACTCTTTGAAACACTCCCATAAATATTTTCCAACATTAATTTTACATCAATTTCGACCTTAGCCCAACATTGGCCCTAGTTAGCCCAATTTGACCTACATTGGCCCATTTACCAAATGAACCCAAATTCAACCCAATTCAATTCCAAACTAACTCAAATTTGCTTCAAATCATTCAAGACACATCCTTAAACTAAACTCAACATTTATTTGGTATGTCCCTTTGCAAAATTTTTCATCTAAAAGCCCATTATTAAACATAAAGGCCCACTCCCCTAAACCTTCCTAAAAGCCTACTTCCACCAAATTCAAAGGCCCAAAACCCATCCTAAAGCCCACATTACAATCACATCTCATCCTCACTTAATTAATATCATTCCCTAAGTGCTAAACCCATCATGAAAATCAAACCAAAATGGTATTATTTCTCTGAGCAAAGGTATGGAACGTGACACAACTCTCAGATCGAAGCTTCACTTCTCTGAGCAAAGGTATGGACTCACTCTTCCTCCCGAGCTTCCAGAGATTCTCCATTTAATTTGAAACAATTTCAATACATGATTATCGTATGGATGTGTTCGTCTCTTCAAGACGAATCCATAGAGCATAAAAACACAAAAATCCATTAAGAATCGAGTGAGAAATTAGGGTTAGAAGGTCGACGGTTAAGGGTTCACACCAGTCGTAGACGATGACTGGGAGCCGTTGGGTCGCGCGAGTATCGGATGGATGGCCAGGATAACGCCGGACGAAGCAACGGGACATGAACTGCGGGCCGCGTGGCATCCCAGTCAGATGGCTGCCCCGAATCAAGAGGCGACGCGTGGAGCTTCGGAGGCGCCGAGGTTGAGTCAGCGCCGCGTGGATAAGTAGGAAAATAGGGTATTTTTCTATTTATTTAATGACTAGAACTTCAAAAATTCATAACTTTGTGTAGAAAAATCCTAAAAATAAAATAAAAATACCCTCTTGCTCGAGTGAACCAGAGGAGAATAATGTGGAAAAGAAATCAAGTAATTTCATTAAGTATTTTATTTTTAATGATTTATTTACTCTCTGCATTGTTTTAATTCTCCATTTGCATAGGCAATTCACCATGGCATGAGACCATAGGGCTTTTGAAGCCTCTGAACTTGGGAACATTCCCTGAATTTTCCATGGTCAAAGACCATTCCTATGAGAAGTTATTAATTTTCCAAGTTCATGTTACTGTTTTGAGTATTTTAATTCCAATAATTAGCATGTTGAGAAATAAATTCTAGGAAAATTTGGTGATGTTTCTTATGACCAGAGGAACCTAGGAAAAATAAGTTTTGAGTTAATTCACTTGGAACAACCCTAATTGGCCTAAATACCCAAAATTGAACCTTAATTAATTAGGGTTAACCACACATCAAATTAACTTAAAAACAATTCTCCATTGTCCTCTAGGGATAGGAGAACACCACATAAAAATTTGAAACCAATTGGACTTGGTTTGATCCACCAAATGGGTTGATTAACCCCCACAAATAAATTTGAACTTTAAAAATTCATAACTCACAAAATACTTTTTAAAAATTCACAAGAATGGTTTTAGATCTTCTCTGATATCAGAGGAACTTAGGAAAATTAAAATTATAATTTTCTAAAAAAGTTGATTTTTATCATTATTTTAATATTTTTAATAATTAAAAAATAATAAAAATGATAAAAATATTAAAAATCACCAAAATGTCACATTTTGAATTCTAATCATTTAGGAACAAACCAAATATTTTTCTTAAGTCCCTAGGGTAAGATATTGAATTTTAAAGGCTTAATGTAATTTTTAATATAAAAAATGTATTTTCCAACCTTTTCACTAAAATAATTCTAATAAATCAAAGAAAAATCAGAAAAATACAAAATTTATTTCTCTGAACTCCTTGAGGTCAGAGAGATCTAAGAAAAATATAAAATCCATTTTTCAACTTTAATTTTATTTTAAAATTAATTAAATATCCAAAACTCAAAATAATTCTAATAAATAAAATATAATTCAAAAATCACCAAAATTGGTCCAAATGGTCCTCTGGTCATTAGGAACATCCCACAATTTTCTCAAGGACAGAAACATTTCCTTGGTCATGTTATTGAATTTTCCTTGAAAACCCCTATTTTCCATTAAAAATAATTACATAAATAAATTAAATACAAAAAAATCATATTTTCTCCTCTAATGTCTTAAATGACATGTAAGTGAGGTTACATAAAAATTTCAAGTTCATTTGAGCTTAATTTAGTGAGTTATATAATTATTAAGCTTGAAGGGCAAAAGGGTAATTAAAAATTTCAACTCTTAATTAAAATTTTAGGAATAATCAAAAGGGGAGGGTAAAATATTTGATTTTAAACTAATTTTGGATGATTGAAACTTAAATGATTAAGGGTAGAAACCTACTAACCATTTCAAAAAAAAAAATTAAAATAAAACTTTAATTAATTAATTAATTGAAATTTTGGGAGAATAATAGAAATTGGAATTATTAAAGTAGGGATATTATTTAAGAGGATATTTATTCTTTAATTTAAAAATCCCTAAATAAATCACTTCAATAATGCTTAAGTCTTAATTAAAAAATTAAAAGAATAATCTCAATTAAATTAAAATTGAAATTAAATTAAATCAAATTAATTTAAATTAAATTAAACCAAATTAAAAATTAAATTAAACCAAGATTAAATTAAATTAAATTAAATTAAATTAAAATTAAATTAAATTAAGATTAAAATTAAATTAAATTAAATTAAACTAAATCAAATTAAGTCAAATTAAAATTAAATTAAATTAAATCAAAATTAAATTAAATTGAATTAAATTAAATTAAATTCATTTAATAACAAAATCATTAAGAATTAAATCTAAAATGACTCGAACACTATTCCAAACTTAAACTAATTTTTTATAATTAAGTCAAAATTAAAATTAAATCATTAAGTTTAAATCATTAAAATACTTAATAATTTGATTTGCCCTTTTAAAGCTCTTATTATTATAACTCTTAAATGAGGTATCAAGTGAAGTGTTACTTCACTCATAGGATATTCAAATGTCCTAGTTCACCGAGCAAAAGAACAAAACTTAAACTCCTAGATGATTAATTCACTTGTATTAATTAAATTCTCTTGGACTTAAAACAATCCTGGAAGTATTGAAAAGATGTTTAAGACTCGTCTTAAGCACTTCCTCAATATGATAGGATGTTTATAAGAACAATTGAATTTAATTATTTCTTTGATGAAGAAAATCGTCCTTAAACCAAAACACAAGAATCTAGACATCATAGGAGATGACTAGCTATAGGATTTGGACTTTGCTAGACAACCAAAAATCTTTCCCTTAGCTTTACCTAGGTACTTGTTGGAATATTTAAATGCCTTAACATGTGTTTTAAGTGTAGCTTGGGATGACGGGAAGACCCTCTAGGTACGCTTTTATTTTGTTGTAATTTACTTTATTGCAATTTACTTATATGCACTGTACTTTACTTTTCTTGCATGATAAACAACTATTGCATGAAAACCAAAACCTTTAGGATAGTCCCTGAACTGAAACCAAAATTAAATTAAAAATCATTACAAGATAAAATTCACCGCCACAACATTTTAAAATATAAAACAACTCAAAACTTAATCACAAACAGAACAACAAAATTACAATTGCAACTAAATTAAAACGTCTCGTTGAATGATCGGGAATACCTCGGATGATGTAACCCACGTGTTGCTAACGGGATTTCCCAAGGTCTAAATGAAAGTGTGGAACTCATTTAGTTGAGTTTAGCAAATTCATCTGAACTAAGTGAATTCAATGAAAATAACGGTGCCGAGATGACGGAACCGTGGGATCTTAATCGGTTCTGTTTAAACAACTTTAAGATTTGTTTTAATTAAAATATTAAAAATACTTGGAATTTAAGATTTCTAAACCAAAACACTTTTCTCATCTCTTGATTTTCGCCTTCTATAACTAAACCTCTGCAACAACAAGCAGCTTGGAGCACGGTGGGCAGCACAGCCATCTTCATCAGCAAAACAACTCTACATCAGCTAAACATTCCTAGAATTGAACAACAAAGCCATAGGATTTCGAGGTAGTTTGCCTAGTGCAACATAAATCCTCAACTCTTCGTTAAGCAGTTGCATGATCAAGTCATGTAAATTAAGCCCTAACCGGTCTTAGGACTCTGAGGTAGTCGTTTGGTACTACATAAACCCTCACATCTTCGAGATCTATTTGTATGATTTTATCATACAAATATAAGTCCAAATTAATTAAAATTGGCAGGATTGCAACATTAAATAATCTTCTCAAATTCAAGCCAAACAATAGGATAGTTTGGGAAGTTGCCAAGATTCTTCTTGGATCCTCAGCTTCTCCTACTTCTCTTCCTTTGGACTCCTAAAATAAACTGTTCCAAATTTGATCCATTCCCAATTAAAATTTCCAAAATCCAATTGTTTGAAAACCTTAAACTTTGAAATTCTTGAGAGAAAAACCACTGATCATTATCGAGAGTTTTCTTAAATGATTCACTTCATTTAAGATGTAATTAACTATAGGGGCTTGCCCTTATAGGGAACTTTAAGAACCTGAGTAATATAAACCCTGCTTAATTCCTTTATATTAAGCGAGGGAACTTATCGGCTTATAAAATTGGTTCGCAGACCAAACGGATGTCACAAATCTCCTAGTTTATTTAATCGAGCCCCATCATCAAGTAGTGTATCTATTCTTCGGGATAGATACACGGTTTGTGATGCGGTGCTCGTTTATATAAACTATTTGGGATGTGAGATCGGTTTGATTTCATATCTTAAAATTTTCAAATTTAAAATTATTTTCAAAATCAAATACTACTTTTCAAATTATTTATTTAAATTAAAATTTAAAATTTGCCGACAATTTTTGTAGGTGACCTCTTTTTAAAAATACAACACTCAACCTAAAAATATGCCGACAGTACCCTTACCAGCCACAGCATCATGAAGATATAGGGGCAAGACAAGGTGGTCAAAGTTTTTATGCTGAGAAGAACCACTGCCAACTACACCAGCATAGGTATCCTTTGCCCATTGAGCATTAGTGTCAATGTCTATAGGGAAAGGCCTAGCCATAAGGCTTGTTCAGATGGAGCTGTAGAGGGAGCACAGCCAGCAGTGGCTACAACAGCAATGGAACAGTACCAAAAATTTGAAAAAGTGGGAACCCGGGAAGAGCAAAAGAAAGCAAAGAGAAGTTGAACACCACCAAAGGTTATAGTAGAGTGGCCAACAACAGTCAAGAAGCACCACCACAGTAGGGAACTTACCAAGCGCTGCCAGAAACTCCATCAGAGGGCAAACCCTAGCAGAGCAACTCCCATAGCCGCCATTATGTGTGTGTGTGTGTATATATATATATATATATATATAGGGGGAAGGAGCATCTTGAGGCTCCCTACATGTTAATGTAAACTGAGATTACAAAAAAGCCTTGAGGTAACAAACCAACTCAATACAACTCCACACAGAAGGAAAACAGAACCTTAGTCTACTTACAAAACCCAAAAAAGTATGACTAATAATCTAAAAACACTAAAAGGATAGAAAGATTGAAGAAGAATCTCCACAGAACCAACTACTAGGGTAGTACCTACAGAAGCAGATAACAGTCCGGGTTGATGACATGAATATGGAGCATCCATTTCCCGAAATTCTGAAGTGAGGTGCTTTAATTAGATCAGCCTCAAGGAGGAAAGCAGTGGGGGGGGGTTAGATGAAACTTGCACTATTTGAGAAGAAAGGGCCCTTCTAGCAAGCCAATTTGCTGGCCTATTACCCTCTCTGTAAATGAAATTATAATGTGTAGTGATGTGTTGATAAAGACCTCTGATTCTGTTAATCCACAGTGAATGATGCCATGGGAGGGGAGGTTGTTCTGCAGGTATTGTAATAAGCTAGTTGAGTCTCCTTCCACAATAATGTTGGACCAGTGATTAGAAATGGCCAATTGAACAGCCCAAAAAACTGCAGCTAATTAAGTTACCAGATGGTCAGCAACAACTGTAGGAGTCTGAAAGAAGCAGACACACTTCCCATTGTGGTCCCTGAAGACACCACCAATGCCAACGCCAAGGTCAGAAAAAGCCCCATCAGTGTTTACCTTGAAGTAAGGGTAGACAGAAGCTTTCCAATAGATTTGAATAATTTTGGACTGCTTGTGTTGGTCATGAAGGGGGAGTTTGAGAATGTTAGGGAACTTCTTAAATCTGATTAGCTTAGCAATGAATGAGTGGCAGTGCCCAACTACAGTAAGAGCTTTGCAGACTTTATCTTCAAACTTTACTCCATTTTTATGCATCCAAATGAACCAGGAAACAATTAAAGGAATATTTCCTACCTTAGCATTCTGCCAGGAAGGCCAGCAAGTCACCAAGTCCTACCAATCAAGAAGTAATGTGTTGATAATAAGAAGGTTGATGACACCATTCCATACTTCCTGGGAGAAAGAGCAAGTGAAGAATAGGTGCTGCAAAGTTTCAGAGTGAAGCCCACACAAGTACCATTTGGAAGGACCTCTTAGCCCTTTTAATTTGAGGATATCATCAGTGGGAAGGTATTTATGAAATATCCTCTAAATGAAGAAAGACATAGTGGGGGTAAGATGATTGTTCCAGAATATATATATATATATATATATATATATATCCGAAGCTGAATCTATTTCCCATCTCTTTTTCAGATGTAACTTTGCCCAACAGGTCTGGAATGAACTTATTTCTCACCTCAACCTGAATACTTTGCAGCTGGAATGGTTGAATCTGGCCACCTGCTGGAAGTCTTGGCATCAAATACAGCTGGGCACTATTCCTTTCATCATCTCCTGGTTCATCTGGATGCACAGAAACAGGAGCAAGTTTGATGCCAAGCCCCCTTGTGTGAAGATAGTAGTTGGAAACTGCCACTCTTATATCTCCAAGCTAATCTCCCACAAGAAGTTCTCAAAAATACTACAGATATCCCCAACTCAACTTCCCCCTCAGGTCAAGGTTATTCATGTCAAATGGAACACTCCAAACTACCCTTTCATCAAAGTTAACACTGATGGGGCTTTTAATATTAATGGGGTTGGGATTGGTGGACTCTACAGAGATACCTATGGTAAATTTCTTTGCTTTTTCCAGGCCCCTACTGCTACTAGTGACCCCTTTGAAACTGAACTAATGGCTGCGTATTGGACCATTCAGCTAGCTATTTGCAACAACTGGCATCACCTTGTGGTGGAAGGGGACTTTATGCTTGTTCTCAATCATCTGAGAAGGACCTTCACCCCCCTTGGCATCACTCCTTTTGGATCAAGAGAATTCATTCTTTGACCTCTCAAGCTATCATCTAGCTTTCTTTCATTTACAGAGAAGGGAATAGGCCTGCCCACTGGATTGCTCAGAGTGGGCTCAGCTCTATGAATATTGTGGTGTCCACTGCTCCTCCTCCCCAACTTTCCTTTTTGATTGAAGTTGACGTATATGAGGCCCCCCACTTCAGAATTGTTAAAGCTTAAAGGCTGGTTCTGTAGGATCCTTTCTCCTTTTGGTTTATTTGAGAATCCTTTCCTTCTTCTCCTTTGGTTTTGTCATTAGGATGAGATCCCCCTGTTTCTTTTCTTTTCTTTTATTTACTGTTTTTCACTTTTGATTGGTGGGAAATCCAACTTTTGTGCTGGGTTTCCTTACCCTCAAGTGTAAGTTCTCTACATGAATGAAAACTACAGTTTCTTCCATCGTCGCATGTGGGCGTTTTTATGTATGAGATGGACGCTTTGTTGCCTGGTTCTTGTTGACTCGGCCTGTTTGGATTAAAATCTTAGTGGAATGATAATATTTTCATCTAGTTGATGTTAGATTACCCTATTAAACTTATTTAAAGAAAAAAGAATTCTAGAACTTTTTCTGGTAGCCTTTTATGAGCACCTCTTCGAGGTATAATAATAATATAATATCTAGAAAATTACAAAGAACTCAATCTAGAAATCATAATATAAAGAATGCAGAATTACATGAATATCCTGTAAATGAAGAAGATCTAAATAAATGGACTATTCCTAAAATAGAAAAAACCTTAATATATAAAATTGGAACTTTTGATTTTAAAGGTAAATCATCAATTAAAACTGTTGAACAATCATTAACAATAGATGAACATGAGAAAACAATTTCTCTATTAAATCAAGAAGATTTAAGTAGTTACTTAGAAAATTATAAATATATTCATATAGGTTTAATACAAGTAGCATTTAAACCTCTTACATTAAGAGGATTAAACGCTTCAATTTTAGCCTGCTTAAGAGATGCAAGATGCCTTAATTGGGCACAATCTTTAATGGGTGTCATGGAAACTAGCCTATGTCATGGGCCAGTCTTCTTTAACACTTTTCCAAATCTAAGTCTGTCACTTACAGACGTAAATCTCTTTGAAGCAGCTAAAATACAGATCAAACTACATGGGTATGAATTTTTACCTGGATCTGAAACAATAGCAATAATTTATCGAATTCATTTTAAAGTTATGAATACTTTATGTCCGAATATTAAAAATAATATGAAGCCAACAGATAGATCTACAATTATAGAGACTAATCTACTAGCTTGAAATATAGCTACAAATAGGACTATAAAATGGGATGAAGTAAGATTTCCTGAATCATGGCAATTGCAGACTTCTATAAATCCTCATCCTGTAATAAATCAGGATGTAGAACAAGTTAGTCAAGATGCTAATGGGGATGTTGTAATAAGATTTAATTCAAGAAGATTAACCACTCTTCCACAAGTATCTTATCCTTCTTCTAATATATCTCAAAATGATTCGGATGAATTTCCATCAATAAATCATAGGATAGATAGAATAAATCTATCAAATAATAATCTATTACACCCAAATAGGGTAGAAAACTTATCTCCGTAATCGAAAGCCAGTTTTAATTTCAATAATGACTGATTTGAAACAAGTTGCTAAAAAACAAATCAGACAAACTTTAATCAACGATTATTTAGAACCAAAATATGAATCGTTTAGAAATTGGTATCGTAGTTATACTACAGAAGATGATAGGAGAAAAATTTCTGAAATATACTTTGAAGAAAATGAAAAAAGATTTTATGAAGGGAAAGACTTTCTTTCATTTTTAACCTGGTTTAGCAATCATATAACAAAAAAATTGGAAGATGAATTAGACATGTTAACCAGGAAATGGAAAATCAATTCAGGAGAAATAGTAGAATCCATTTATCCTCCAACTGTCCCTACAATATTAGATATAGATAATAGAAATCCAAATTTCATATTAAATGCTTTTGGAAAAACTTTAGAAACAAATGCCACCAAAGATTTTATTGGTGTAATTAAACAATTGAATTTTACAAATACAAATATATCTTTAATTTCTAATCACCTAATGAAATTAGAAAATAAAATTGATCAACTTATTTTCTCTTTAAATCAAAAAGAAGAGAAAGCAAGTCCGATAATTATCTCTTCGACTCTGCTATACAGCCACCTCCAAGTCCTAATTTCCACCTAGGACCTTCAGCTCAGGATTTTGAAGAATTAATTAAGAATATAAAAGGAACTAAAATTTCTACATTAAATAAAGAAGAGCAATTAACAGATCAATCTGAAAATTCTGATAATGAAAAAATTAAAATTGAACAAATCGAAGAACAATTTCAAAATGATAATTCAGAATTAGAAATATTTAAAATACATAAATTAAAAAGCAATAAAGCCTCATCTTCATATCAAACTCGGCAGACAGGTCGTTACTACTATCCTCGACCTACTCCTGCAGATATTTTATATGAAGAAGATAACAATAAATATCAAAATGATTATAATCCATCAAATATTTATGAATGGGACATTGATGGCATGACAGATCGCTAAATACAAATTGTATTACAGAGAATGATGATTTATGCCTCAGCTGCACAGAGTCATAATAATCGTGCTCACCAAATAGTAACTCAACTAACTTGTGGGTTTATCGGCCTTCTCAAAGGCTGGTGGGATAATTATTTGACTCAACAACAACGAGAAGAATTTTTAAGTCCTACAATAATAGGAAATCCTAATCAAGAAAATACTGATGCCGTTTATAAATTAATTATTAATACTTTACAACATTTTACGGGCACTGTATCTGACAATGGAGAGCAAATTCGTTCTCTTTTACAAAAATTAAGATGTCCTACTTTGACACATTTTCATTGGTATAAAGATGTCTTTCTAATTAGAGTAATGTCTCTACCAGATGTGAATAGTACGCACTGGAAACAAAAATTTATCGAAGGATTACCTAATCTTTTTGCCGATAAAGTAAAAAGACAATTACAAGATACTAATATAAAACGTATTCCATATGAAAATTTGACATATGGACAATTAATTAATACATGTGTACAAGAAGGCTTAGCCTTATGTACAGATCTCAAATTGAGATATCGGATTAAAAAGGAAAGGTTGACAGAAAGAAAACAATTAGGTGCTTTCTGTGAACAATTTGTTTATGATATTCCTAAATTTCCTAAAGAAAAAGAAAAATCTTTTCATAAAAAGAATAAATATCATAAGCAACGCTCTGAAAAATATTCAGAGAAAAGGTCAAAAAATTCTCAAAAGAAAAATAGAAATAAAGAAATCAGAGAAATAAAATACTATAAATGTGGCAAGACCGGCCACTATGCAAATAAATGCATAGTTAAAAAGAAAATAAATGAGCTTAATATTGATGAAAATATTAAGCAATCTATTTTCAAAATTATATTAAACTCATCTCACGAAAATTCGGAGACGTACGACAATTTAGACGATATTGAGGACAATTCCTCTTATTCATCGAACTTGATGAAAATAATTGCACGGAATGCGAGTGCAAATGTAATAATGAAAATTATTACAAATCCATAGTCGAAATGAACGACTTATTTACTTTATCTTCTTCAACGAAAGAAGAGATACTTAAAATTGCATCCCAAATCGAGGATGAAAAGACTCGAAGTAAGATGTTAAAAATAATTATTGATTCTAGAGGAGAATCTTCCTCTTCTAATACTATTCCTTTTCAAGGATATTCAATGAAAGAAGCTTTAAATAAAGCTTTAATTTTAAATACTGATAGTAGACCTACTACTATTAATGATTTAAAAAATGAAGTTAATATTTTAAAATCTGAAATGAATATTTTTCGAAAAAATCAAGAAAAAATAAATAATAGATTATTAAAATTAGAAATAAATAATATTACACCTACCGAAATAACGATGAAAAAGATAACAATTTAGAACAATCTTTTTAAATTCCTTACAAAAAGCTATTATGCATAAATAGTTTATAACCATTACTTTAAATATAAATAGAGAATATACATTATCTAATCTTACTGCTCTTGTTGATAGCGGAGCAGATATGAATTGTATTCAAGAGGGAATAATACCTTCAAAATATTTTGAGAAAACCACGCAGCAGTTAACTTCTGCGTCTGGAAATAAAATGGAAATTAAATATAAAATCTCTTCTGCTAATATTTGCAAAAATGATATTTGCATTAATACTCTTTTTTATTAGTTAAAAATTTAACTCAACATATTATTTTAGGAACTCCATTCCTTTATAAAATTATGCCAATTAATAAGATTGATAATACTAGCATCTATTCTAATAAATTTGGAAAAACAATTATTTTTAAATTTATAACAAATCCTACAGAAATTATTTTAAATGAAATAAATAAATTCAAGTTAAAACAAAATCAAGAAGAAATTACTTTGTTAAGTATAGAAGAAAAATTAAAAAATAATTTCATAAAAGAAAAAATTAAAGAACTCTAAAGAAACTTGCACACTTGAACAAAGATACAACGCCCTTATTTATAGTAGAGGGTGGACTTCAAAACTCTTATGATATAATTAAACAAAAGATAACACATCCGTTGGATGTGACATAAAGCAGAATACCATTACAACCACCGGAATTATTTCAGTTACTATTCCACCAACTTTTAGTATTTCAAACACCATAATTATTGCCTTAATTTTCTTCTGAGGTGACCCCAATGGGGCCCATTTATGTTCAAGTGTGCAAGTTTCTTTAGAGTTCTTTAATTTTTTCTTTTATGAAATTATTTTTTTAATTTTTCTTCTATACTTAACAAAGTAATTTCTTCTTGATTTTGTTTTAACTTGAATTTATTTATTTCATTTAAAATAATTTCTGTAGGATTTGTTATAAATTCAAAAATAATTGTTTTTCCAAATTTATTAGAATAGATGCCGATATTATCAATCTTATTAATTGGCATAATTTTATAAAGGAATGGAGTTCCTAAAATAATATGTTGAGTTAAATTTTTAACTAATAAAAAAGGAGTATTAATGCAAATATCATTTTTGCAAATATTAGCAGAAGAGATTTTATATTTAATTTCCATTTTATTTCCAGACGCAGAAGTTAACTGCTGCGTGGTTTTCTCAAAATATTTT
Source organism: Papilionanthe hookeriana x Papilionanthe teres (assembly GCA_022702705.1). Lineage (NCBI taxonomy): Eukaryota > Viridiplantae > Streptophyta > Magnoliopsida > Asparagales > Orchidaceae > Papilionanthe > Papilionanthe hookeriana x Papilionanthe teres. The sequence goes on along the minus strand of CM040438.1, from coordinate 63,309,596 downwards.
GAAGGTGTTATTCCCTCTCGAATACAATTCATATCTCGCTTCGCTATCAATAAGAGCGATAAGATTAGATAATGTATATTCTCTATTTATATTTAAAGTAATGGTTATAAACCATTTATGCATAATAGCTTTTTGTAAGGAATTTAAAAAAGATTGTTCTAAATTGTTATCTTTTTCTGCTGTTATTTCAGTAGGTGTAATATTATTTATTTCTAATTTTAATAATCTATTATTTATTTTTTCTTGATTTTTTCGAAAAATATTCATTTCAGATTTTAAAATATTAACTTCATTTTCTAAATCATTAATAGTAGTAAGTCTACTATCAGTATTTAAAATTAAAGCTTTATTTAAAGCTTCTTTCATTGAATATCCTTGAAAAGGAATAGTATTAGAAGAGGAAGATTCTCCTCTAGAATCAATAATTATTTTTAACATCTTACTTCGAGTCTTTTCATCCTCAATTTGGGATGCAATTTTAAGTATCTCTTCTTTCATTGAAGAAGATAAAGTAAATAAGCCGTTCATTTCGACTATGGATTTGTAATAATTTTCATTATTACATTTGCACTCAGATTCTGTGCAATTATTTTCATCAAGTTCTGATGAATAAGAGGAATTGTCCTCAATATCGTCTAAATTGTCAGACGTCTCCGAATTTTCAGGAGATGAGTTTAATATAATTTTGAAAATAGATTGCTTAATATTTTCATCAATATTAAGCTCATTTATTTTCTTTTTAACTATGCATTTATTTGCAT